>CM057816.1:56373758-56831258 GCA_030067965.1 Latrodectus elegans
ATTACTTAAAATATAAATAAGTTTTGGATTCTTATCCATAACAACGATCTTTATAGAAATTTATCAATTTTTGCTTGCACTTACTTAATAATACACATTTCAGTATGTATGTTTTCCTAGAAATTTCAATTTCTTTTATTATTAAGTTACAATATGTGTTTGTATAATAGATCTCAGTATTTATATTTATTTCATCTCTCTCTAAGCAAAGGCAAATTGATTCTGACTAGAAAACTCAGAATTCACTTCAATCTGTATATATTTTAAAGAAATAAATACTGTTTTTGATAAATAATTGTATAATAAAAGTTAAATAAATTGACTGCTTAGAAACAAATTCACACGAATGTAATGTATGCTAATTGAAATTTTAAATATAATGTATTTTTTAGTAACATGTAAACTTATTTTATTCGAAATTTATCAAATTTTCCCTTTCTCTCTTTTATTTTCATATTTAGTTATTGATTTAACATGATTAACTTAATGAGAAAAAATGCGACTTCTAATTTTTTAATACCCTCTAATTTCCCTGCAGTTTACTTTCGTCTTCATATCGCTAACGTAAATGCTACTAAGTAGCTCATATTTTAATATTATCTAATTGAAAAATGTAATGACGTAATTTCCTTATCTTCTTAACTTTACTAATAAAAAATAAGGATTTCTGAAAAATACTTAGAATATTAATATTTCTTAATTAATTATTATCTTTTTTAGCCAATTCTACTTTTTTGTAGGAAAGATATATCATGTAGAAAAAATCTGTTTTAAGGTGCATTGACTTAAAATTACCATTTTGAAATCAATCGCTTGATGTAATATAATTAAATGAATATAATAATTGTTATGAATAAACAAGGATTGAGATATGTGTATTTATCTTTATTTGCAATACTATGAAGAATGTATTTATAATTTTCACATTTTTAACTAAATTGTAGCGACGTAAGAAAATGGAAGTTAAAACAAAACAAACATTTATTACATTACACATAATTAAGATTAGATACAAAAAGAAAACACTTAATAATTATAAAATAAAATCAAGGTTACATAGTACCAGGGTGGTACAAAACAAAACGTATTTAGGAACCGGATGGTTCTTCCTTGCCATTTCTCACATCACTACACTCATCTCATTCGATGTTGTTTGCAAGTCTATTGGGCAGCAGCGCCATCTACTGTCAATATTGTTAATATGGGTCTGTTACAAAAATATATTTTATATAATTCATGAATATGAAAATGATCTTTGTTATTAATAAATGTTTAATATTATATTATCTGCTATATATTGATTTAAAACTTTTCTAAATTATTAGCTAAAGAATGAGAGTAAAAGTTTTCTAATAGTTTTACATAATTTTAATAAGTTTTTTTTAATGGTATTCAAAGTTTACTTGAATTGCTTTCATAACAAGGTCAAATATTAATACTCAAACCAAAATTTCTTTTTCACAAATGTTGTATTAATTTCTGAGGACCTTAAATACTCAAAATTAAAGAAATGCTTAAAGCATTTAATGTAAGTAAATTTTGAGTGATTTGCAGTTAATAACTGATACTGTATAAAAGTCTATTCGAACTTTGTTCTTTTGATTATTGCCAATTAATTCCAAGTATTAAATGGAAACTTATATTTTTAAAATTCTATTTTAGCATATTATTAATTTATAGAGTAGTAAAGTAATATATATAAAACCATAAATTCAAAAATTTTCAAGTTTTCCAACTTTGTACAGTTGTTATTCATTTTTTTAGTTATGTTCTTTAGAAAATCTAGTATATTTATTAAATATTTTTTAAAAGTAGATAAAATATCATGAAAATTAAGATTCTTTGACTGTCAAAAAGTTGAATTTGTTTTTTGTTTTTAAAGAAATTTTAAAAAATCTATTAAAATATATTTCACATTTTCTTTAAATACTCCTTGCAGTGATTTGTGTGCAATTTATGAAGTCTATGACGTGTCAAAGCAATTATAGAATTGCTTTGACACGTCATAGACATTTATTTTAGTTTGCAATACACTCTATGATTTTGCCAATCTTGTCTTACATTTAATTACCATATAATAATATTTTTAGAATAAACAGAGAAAATAAAGAAAAGACAGAGGAATAAGTAACAATCTTCAACTTTTAAAAAATGTAAAAAACAGCAATATATTTGAAATATTTAATTAATTTTTCATTACCAAAATACATTTTTAACAATAATTCAACGAAATGAAATATTATTTTGATACTACCATATTCTTTTCTGCAATGAGTTTTAAGATTCATAATTTCTTTGATATAAACATATGTAATACAATGTAATTTTATATATTTGTGCAATAAGCCTTTGTAAAAATTTTTGAATGTCTTAAGTACTTTTCCAAGGATATAAATTTTAAAACATGGTTTATTTTTTTTAATCCACGTAAATATTATTTATGTATATGTGAATAAATTAATTAATCAATTTCTATCAGTGAGCAAAAGTAAAAAAAAAAATTACATAATATACAAAACTTTTCTTTGGATAATTAAGTTATGCTTTGTTTGCTTAAATAAGTTTAGCTCTGATTTTTTCAAAGAATGTTCCTTAAATGTATACGCATAAGTTTAGTAATAGGCTCTTCAAAAATTTTTGTCCATTTTTTGAATAAAATGAAACAGAATTTTTTCGTGAAGTCAGTGAACTTCATTGCATAAAGTAATTGCCACTATTATTAACGACTTCTTGCCAGCATAAGGGCTATTTGTATACTCTTTTTTTAAAAATATTTTATCATTTCATGCGAAAAATTTAACAGTGCTTGATTGCTATACTCTTCAGTTTTGAAATTTTTGCCCTTCAAAAAATTCTGTAAGGATAAAAACAAATGTTAATTGGAGGGTTTAATATGTTATATGGGACAGAATTTCCCAGTCTTGTTCTTTAATTCCTTGACAAGCTCATTTCATCTCTTTCGTTGTCTACTCTTTTATGGAGAATTGTTGGTTTCTTTTCCTGGACTGCTCCTTTTAAATTTTCCAGTTACTGAAAATACTTTTCCAAATTGAGATTTAGGTTCAATTGTTAATTCTCATAAAGTATTGGTCCTCAAATGTCCCACTAACTATATACGCAATATTCTCTTATTCTGAGTCAAATATGTTTTCGAACTTTAAAGTCTAGGTTTTCCTCACAATATACCATTTTCTTTATGATATTTTCATAAGTAAAACACTTTTCATCCGCAGTTATCATCTGGTTCAGAAAAGGCTCGAGTTTTCTGAACAAGCAGAGATATTTATATGATGACTCAATCATCAAATTTCTTCCAGCTTAATTTATGTGGCATCCATTTTGAATATTTGCGCACCAATCATATCTTCCAAATATGGTCCAAAATAGTCTGCTGAACTGAATTAAGCTTTCTGTAAATTCCGATGTTGTCATAAAATGATCTGGCTCTAATGCGTTTTTAACAACATCGTCATCGATCAACAGAAAGGCATTTTGGTGTGATAGACCTGATATTTATTTTTCAAAAACTACAATCAATAAAGGCACAATATTTTAATCTTATTTATATGTATTGCATTTAATTATTTTTTATTGATGCATTCTTTTAATTACCATAATTTTACTAGTTTTCGAAAGAATTAACTGAAAGAAAATGAAACTAGAATACACATATTTAAAGAAATTAAAAAACATTTTACACATTTTTATGTAACATTTAATATGCTGTTATTCTTTTGCTAATAGCTGTGCTTAAAGCATTTTTTTTGCGGTATTTTTAAGTTATTTCAACAATATAAAGCTTAAAGTATCTTTAAACTGATTTATTATTCAACAGAAAAATTTTAATGAGAAAAAATTAATTTGAATATTATTTATAGCTATTTCATTAAACCTACATCCAATAAAATTAAAATGTACTTAGTTTGTTAGTTGAAGAGACAAAATTTATTAATAATATATAATATGGACAATAATATACATATATATATATATATATATATATATATATATATCTTAGTGGCGTACGGTCCATATGTGCAGTGTGTGCACTGCGCACCTTTGCATAGTTATGATATGAGAGACAATAATTTTCTGCACCTGCGCCTACCTACCGGCCAGTGTCCACGTAATAAATATTATTTATACGATATTCAAATATTATGTTGATTTGCTTGCTTGTATTTCCATTATATATACTCTGATGCATTGAATTTTTATTTTTTATCCTATTACTAATTATAGGATCATATCTTAGTTTATTTAATTTCCAATATCAGAAATTAATTTAAAAAACAAAATGTCTACCAATAAAAATATTTTTTTGTATTCATGAAAAATTAAATAAGAAAAATGTAGCAAAATGAAGCTTCATAACTTTTATTTTCTCCGAAATCATATGAGTAAGAAGGGGAATTTCATTTTCAGGTTCATTGGAGAAAAAGGAGCTTAGAGCATAAAATATAATTTCTTGTAAGAATGGCCTATTTTTGAGACAAAAGTTAATAAATACTGTATTATATGACCTTAAAAATATATGAGGTGTTAAATTGCTTTTTTGTTTTAAGAATATATCTTTTGTTGCATTTTGACATTATAAAAATTCTCTATAATAAAGAACTTATGTACGTAAATCATATACATTTGATAAGATGTACTAAATTAGTGGACAAAGTATGGACAGATACAGTTCAGGAAATTATTACATCATGTATACATAAATTATTCAAGCATTTTTAATAATTATAAGTCATTTAATGTCATATACATTGATTGTAACAAAGTATTTATATTTTATATTTATTAAAGTCAAATGTCAGTTAATGACATTTAGCCAATTTGAATTATACATGCATTTTGTCAGTAAAAATGAATTAATGTAATAAGATGTGATTTAATTTAAAATATAAGAAAGATTGTAGCTGACTCTGATTGCTCTAAATTTTCTTCAATTCTTATGATAATAAGTAAACCTTTGAATGAATCAGGAAGAATATTTTATTTCTCAAACGTAACATTCTCCACAAAATAAAGGTATTGAGTTTTAAGGACTTGGTGTACATATAAAATGTATTTTTTAATTTAAAAAATTCTTAGGTATATAATTTGTTTAATTTAAGGTTTTTTTTCAGAATAATGATGAAACTAAGGCAAAGTGTCTAAACATTGTGATAGAAAATTGCTCTGTGGGTAGCCACAATCAATTTTACTGTCAAAATACAGGCATAATTTGAATAACCTAGAAATCCTTAACTGATATTTAACTTTAATAAATAAGAACTATGAATAGTTTGTTAAAAATAATATCAGAAATATTTCTAGAAAAGTAGTGCATTCGAAAATATCATAACAATATATCCCATGCAATCTGAATTTTCTGTGATACTGAATCTTTGTTTCACTTTTATAAACTTGAATAAAACTTCAGTAACTGTGATTTATCTACGGAAATCAAACTTCAGCTTTATCAAATTATATCATCAATTGAAACTACAATAAATTTGAAAAATTTATTAGTAAAAAGAAATTTCCAGTTAATTTACATGAAATGAATGCCTCTCAAAAAGAGGAAATAAAAAAATTTATTAAATTGCTTTTAATGCACGTAAGTTTATGTTTTGGCTCAGAACCGTGTTTGGGAAACAGAATTGTAATATTTCTAAAATTCAGATACAATTAAGCAAATCGAATAATTAGCAATCAAAATAAACAATTAAATTTTTCCTATAACATATAATTAGAAATAATGTTAACTTATGGTGTGTGCAATATTATATAACATATATATGTTTATTGCTTTTTTTCGAACACATCTCAATCTGGTATTTAAGTACATATGTGGTATAAAGGCATTGAATATTATTAACTATGCACATTAATGTGAGAAAAATAACTGAATATAAGCTGCAATATTAAAATATTTTGGCCAACTCATTTTAAGCAGGGATAAATAAAAGTATTTAAATAATATTTAAATTTCATCAAAAGCAAATATTTAGTTATTGAAAAAATAAATAAATAACTAAATATTAGTTTTATATGTAATTAAGAAATTTACTATTTGAAAAATATATATTTAAAAAAAAAATTGAAAAATCGTAATATCTGATGGCTTTAATTATTTTATAATCTGATTAATATTGCATACTCTTTAGTGAATTAAAAATTACATAAATTAAAATTTTATAATTTCATATTTTTCAAGGTTTAATTAATGTAAAACTTTATCTAAATTGAGTTAATATGATTTACAAGAGAAAAATGTATTCCATTTAACAAATATTTTGTTGGAAGTGCATTAAGAATATATATTTGAATTTGTAGTATCCTGAAAAATAATACTATTTCCTGAAATACATTTTGGTATTAATGACATAATTTGTCTAATTTTGAATTTTAATTAAGTAATATTTTTGAGGTGTATAACTAGCACCAATTAATTTTATTTATGTTTCTAAAATGTTTTATTCTAAATTTATCATTATATTAAACAGGTTTAAATTTTAGTTAGTTTTTTTTTATAAATTTATATCATAATAGCATGAGTTGAAAATGCATTTACTTCGCAAAGAATATTGTAAAATAACAAATTGATATGATTTTTTCTTTACAATTTTATAATTTATAAAATTATAAAAATAAAGACGTTTTCTCTAAAATTTGTGATGCAGTCTCTATATCCATACATTTTTTACCGAGGACAGGAATCCGTAATTCAATTCCGTAATTGCTGGAATATAAATATTTTGCAAAGCAATGGTTTGTGTACACACACTTTCTTTTCATATTTTATACATACGTGTAAATAAATTATGTTTTTGAACTTCTAAATTTAATTTAATATTAATTTATGAAAAAAAATACGATGTAAACTTAAAAATGAAACAAAAATATCGTGGGGAAATATTTATTTACATTTAACTATTAAATTGCATTAATTCTTAATTGATGTTTAATATTAATTGATTTTAATACTTAAATTATTTTAAATCAATAAACAATTTTAGTGAATTTCTGATAAAGTTTTACTTATTTTTAATTATACTTAAACTGTAGACATTATTCAGAAAGTTTGAAATTAATTATAAATATCATCTTATTAGGCTTACCATGAAAAATATTTATTCAAAGCAAGCATATTATTTCTATTTAAAAATATTATTTTTTCTTCAATTTTTTTTAAAAGAAATATCGTTGTACTGCATAATTATAATCTCAAACAACTTTTGATACGGTGTTTTTAACATGTAAATATACAGTATAATTCATTCTTTAGATTTCTTAAAATAAGTTATTACTTTAAATAAAATTTATCATGCTTCGAAATTCTATCAAAAAGTAAGCTACCGCAAATATTTAAATATTAAATTTCAACATTTTTTTCTTTTAATATGATTGTACAGATATAGCCAGATTTTCAATTCTGTGTTTATTGAGAATGAAGTTAACGCAAATTACATGATATAAATTAAAATTTATTTTAAAAAGGATATTTCCTTTTCAGGTGTTTTTATTACGATAAGAAAAAATATAAACTTCCTCTATAATAACAATATGTTACAAATAACTGTATTAATAAAATAATTAAATTATATCATTTTAGTATTAAATTTTTGCATTAAATTATTACAAATAACTAAATTATTCTTGTTTCTATAATGAAAATCATACGTATGTAACTAAAAGGTACGTGTATTATCATTTTATTAATGTACATATATTAATTTAGAATGTTAAGTTAAGACCCATTTTATTATCAGCAAATCGTACTCATGTTCAAATTGTAACATATTAACATAAAAGAGAAAATATTTAGTGCTATATAGTTGTAATGTATCAAGAAATAATAAAAACTATAATGTACTTTCTTCACTTCTTAATGTTTAAAAATGTATGCTATATTTGTTATTTATTTAAGTAAACGTTAAGTAAACGTGATATAATTAATAATTCAAAAACAATTACAGATTTTTAGAGATTGGAAAAATATTATATTTAGTATTAATATTTGACAGCAACTGAAGTGTCTCCTAATAAATCCTGATTCCAAGAACAGATACAAATGAACATATAAATTTAATGATTCAAACTAAAAAATGTGTAAAATCATGCAATGAATTTAAATCAACATTTTACAACTTTAATAAAAGTTATTAATGTTGTAAAAATTTATTGTTAAGATAATATATTAAATAGTGCAAAAAAATAGAAACATGATATAATCAGTCGAAAATATATTCCTTTGGAATATTTATACTGTAGTCATAGTAAAGAACTAAGAACTGTTATCTATCGTAAAGTTAATGTAAAAGCACCATCGTTAAATAATTAATGTTCATTAAATAGTAAATGCAAAAGAATTTATAAAAACCGCAAATATAAATTTAAAAATTATTATAAGTTTCAGTTTTCAAGCGTATAAGAACAAGTTTTCATTTTTTGTCGAAAACAATTCATTAAGAAAAAGCATTTAAATTAATAAAATATGAACAGAGGGGTGTTATTTAAATTTATTAACAGTCAATCATAAAAATACATTTTTCTGACTAAAAGAAGGGTTCTAAAAGTTTTGATTATATACTATTTTATAATTTTCAGAGTTAATCTTTCATATACAACTAAATTATTATTTAAGAAAATATTTATAAGAAATAATAAAAAAATTATATTAAATTAAATCACTTTAACGATGTGCACTTGAGGATATGAAAAATATATTTTAAATGCTTTTAAAATGTATTTGAAAACATATTATTTCTAATTCAAAAGCCCATTGTAAATTTTATTTCATTTTTGTGTGATATATTTTATGTATGAGTAATACTGTCTAAATTTTTAAGAATTTATGCATTCTTACCTTTACATTTTGAAATTAAAATACAATTTTCTATAAGCGAACTACCTCATAAAAAGAATTTTCTTCAATACTAAGGGAATATTAATATAGTAATTATTTTTGGATTAAAACTATTATTAATTGCATCATATTTATAAAGGATTTTAATACGTCAAAACTAATCTATTATTTTGAAAAGATTTTAGGAACTGAAACTTAAATTATCTGTTTAATAATTTTCTATGAATAACTATCGACAATTGCACGTGTTAATATGACTGTTGTTTGAAAAAAAAAAAGCTTTTTTCGTATATCTTTGTATAAAAAATGAGGAAAGCTTAAAATCCCTAACAGTAATCAAGAAAAATGTTAATCTTTTTAGATTTTTTATATCTTAAACACTTTTATAAATAGATTTTTATCTAAATGCTTAACACACACTAGCAAACCACTTATCCAGCGCAAAAGAACTAAGCAAAGCTAAGTGAGGAAAATAGGATAATTAGATATACAAAAATATAAAAAAATTGAATTTATTATTTTTAAAAAATTGAAAAAATATTAAGAAATATAGGTACTATGTCTTCTTTAGGGGTATATAATCAACTATATAAAATAAATGCGAACATTCTTTTTTCTGATATGTCGAGTAATAGACATAAAAATTCGGACAATTTCCCTAGGACGGTCTGCAAAACAAAATTTCAAATACAAAAGTGAAGAATATCTGCAATACAAAATTTCAAACAATTAAATAAGTTAACACTACATTTTACAAATATCCAAATTGTAAAAAAAAAAAAAATTAGCAAAAATGTTAGAGACAAGATACAATATCAACAAAATCGGAAATTCAAAACTCAAAACATTAATTTTGAAGAGATAGATTCATTGCCAATAATTTAGAAAAATGTTTTCCTAATAACATTTATTTATTTTTATAAAAATTTATATACATATATATTTAAACAATATAAATCATTTTCTATTTAAATTTTTAAAAAAAAATTAATGTATTTTTTGAAAAAAAAAATATGGAATTTTCAATTAAGAAATTTTTAAATTATAGTAGTTTAAAAATAAAATTAAAGTAGTTTGAAAAAATTAAATATTAGATATTTTCATGATTCTTATAAGAAATTGAATGCATTGGTGAGCCTTCAGTAGCTTTAAAAACTACACATTACTTCAATCTTAAAAGCGCGCGATTCCCTATTTCTGACGTAGTTTATATTAAATTTAAAAGTAATATTATTGTTGCATTAAAATTAAACGTTTTCCAATGTATTTAATTTTGCTGCATACATTATAAGTACGCTTTATTTCACTAATTACAACATTTCTGTATATTTTAAGAGGTATATTAGAATTTCGTAATAGTTTATATAGTTTAAAATTAAACGAGTTTGTTTTGTCATTAATATCAATATTAGTCAATTTACCATTAACATCAATGTCCAAACACAAAAAATGAAATTTATGTCTTTTAATGTAAGCTTTTACAAAAATTAACTCCTTAGGATATATAATTTCAATACATTCTTCAATTCAGAACTATTAAAAATGATAAAAACCCTCAATATAACAAAATGTAGATGGAAATTAAAAAATAAATTATTTTCAGAGTGATCAAAAATAAATTGGCAAGTAAAATGAAAAATTTTGAACTCAGTGCTGTTCCAAAATTTTGAACTAAAATGTTTTCTTTATTGTAAGTAAAGTTACTAAAAAATCAGTTTCGCTAAATTGTCCAATAATCACAATCAATATTAAGCAAATGCTTTTATATTCACAATAATATGTAGATTTAAAACATCCTTTAATTTATGTATATGTATATTTGTAAATAATTTATTAAACTCAAATAAACCAACATCAAAAATACGAATATTTGAAAGAAACTCCAAAATTTATTTATTATTTTTAACTATTGAAGTTGCTTTATCCTGAAAAATGCTACCAATAATTAAGTTTAATAACTTAGCAAAAATAAAAGTATAATAGTTCATATATAATTTTGTACCACAAATAATATTACGAAAGTTTGAAAGTTTTTTTATGAAACTTAATTATAAAATTAAGTAAAGAAAATATAAATTATAATTTTTAAAGATTTAAATAAACATAAAAATATTTCTTAATAACACTAACTGTACTGCTTAAAAGTTTATAAGTACTGCTTAAAAGTTTATAAGTAATTCTTAAAAGTTTTAATGTCACTTCATCAAGCAACTGCAGATAAAAATTTTTACAACAAAGTGAATAATTATTAACTCTTTATCTACAGGTATGGTTTTAAAATTAATTTTTATATCTTTGATAGCAGATTTTAAATTAAAAACTTTAATTTAGGAAATCACATAATATTATCAAAAATGTAACTTTTATTTTTTTAAGAGTTTATGTTTCCATTCGGTTAAAAGTTCATCAGGTGTACTATATAAATTGGAAATTTTGAAAATAAAGGTATCAATATTATTTAAAATACCGACCAGTTTTTCAATTAAAAAATTTTAGGGTACGCATAATACATCCTGTCAGTTCGTTTAGTAGTTATTTCAGTGTTTGGAATAAATGAATTTCATACATTAATTCAGAATACATCTAATGATATAGAAAATATTTTAATATTTTCATATAGTATTTTATATACTTAATATTTGATTAACTACAAATGAAATATAAAATTGCAATTGCTTCACAAGTTTTTGTGTATATGCTATAATATGATATTCTTTTGAAGTATTAAATAACCTTAGAAAATGTTAATGTCTATAAATTATATGGGTGCACAGATTTTAAGTTATTAACGCATTTCATAAGAAATTATTCCTTGATATTTTATGGTAATGAATTATCCTTATTGCGCTAATTTTAGTACTATCATTTTAAATTGTCAAAACATATAAAACTTAACTAAATATCCATAGTTGTAAAACGGATATTTATAAAATTAAATCCATTATTCTTTCTGTCCAGCAAATCTTTATTCCTGACTAAAATTGTGAAAGGTAAAACTTAAACCTAACTTTTGTCTACGGATGTGAACGTATTTACACTTTTCTCAATACTTCTCCGATTGGAAGTAATTGAAATTCCAATAAATGTTTTCCTATACATCACATTATTTAACTATTTTCGAATGAAAAATTTTAAACGTTGATTTCAGCTCTTCTAACAGGAAAATCTCATTACATGATGTCGAATGAATGTCTTAAGCATTGGTAAATCGATATCAGAAAAAAATTAAAAATATAATTGTTATTTTTAAAATTGGAATCTTCTATATCTTGAAGTACGTTTTCCATTGACCGAAATGCTAAAGTCGGATATAGGGACTTGACATACCAGTTTAATATATTTTTAGAGATTATAGCATGTGATTCGTTTCATTCTCCCTACTCATGTGTATTGTCAACTGTCTGCTTCTATATAAATGACCAGTCAAAAGATTTTTCTGATACACAAAGAAAATTGTAGTTTAAGGTGACATTTGTATTTAAATTATGTTAGAAAATTGTACACAGTTTTAATCAATATAGCTGTGTTGACACCATTTTGAATCCTCACCATGGCAAGGGGATTTTCCTGGGAGGAATGGGTGAAGTAAGTCGGGAGTTTTTACTCCTGGTAGGTTCACCCAAGGCGTGAAGGCCACACCATAATTTCCAACTAACACTACCAGGCATGGAAACAAGACAGTCTTCTTCCTCACGGTACTCCAGTCTGCGGAATAAAGAATTAAGCAAAGGAGGGCTCAGGTCATCCTGCTCCTTCATCATCCACGCTTACTTACCTTGAACTCTTTTTCCTGAGGAAAGCCCAGTTTAAAACCGATTGGCAGGTATCTTTGACTCATTACTTCTACAAGGGTAGGTAGCCGGGGCCTTTTCTGGCTCTTTCCTGTGATAGAAAATTCAGCACTTGCCTTGTCTTGCCTCTAGCCAGCTGAAATGTTACACTTTTGTAGTGTGTAACAAGACCTCCCCCTCTACCCTAAATGCCATGGACACCAAGCTTTCCTTAACATGACCTGGATTGTATGAATATATTATGGGACGATATCTAACTTCTCCCTACCTTGTCATCAATTTCCTCTGCATCAAGGGTTTCCTTGATTTGGTCTGACTCCAGACCCCTTGGAGATGACAACAAGGAAGCAACAACACCATTTTGATTCATTTTTCTTCAATAGGTATCAATTCATTTCATTAAACTTGAATAATTATGAAAAATATTGCATGCAAAATAATATAAAATACACAAAGTGAGCTGTCACTGATTTCTTAATTTGAAATTATTAATATTTTGATTTTCCTAGGATGTTTTGTTAGTGTATTTGACATTTGTTATATTGAAATACTTTCTACTACTTTACAGTAAAATTCAGACATTCAAGAATTTGTCTGGGGAAGGATTGGTGAGCCTTGCATCAGTAACACTCCAGAAAGACTATTAAAGACGTGGCCCTGTTGAAAAGAAAGGACCTAATGTAGCCACTCAAAAAACATAAAAGAACAGTCTTTCACGTTTTAAGGAATATTAATTTTTATAA
Source organism: Latrodectus elegans (assembly GCA_030067965.1). Taxonomy (NCBI): domain Eukaryota; kingdom Metazoa; phylum Arthropoda; class Arachnida; order Araneae; family Theridiidae; genus Latrodectus; species Latrodectus elegans. The sequence goes on from CM057816.1 coordinate 56,387,147, forward strand.
TTAAGGAAGTTTAAAGTTTTAGTAGTTTAAAAATGAAATTAAATGAAATCAAAGCTGTTTGAAAAAATATTATATTAGGTGTTTTCAGTATTCTAATAATAACTTGAATGATTTGGTGGCCCATCTATAGTTTTAAGAACTACGGTTTTCTACAGTTTTATAAGCGATTCCCTATTTCCATCATTATGTTGTTGTTGTTTGTTGTTATTATTAAATTAAATATACATAATTACGATGTACAAATCATTTGGAATTCAATTCAGTAGAATTACAAAAAGACTCTACATTAAATAATTTAAATTTTATTTTAACTTTATATAGATACATTCTAACTCCTGCTCTCGAACTTCCAAACGTTTTAAAGTTGGATTGATTCCCAAAACCCGCACTTTAAACACTGACGCACCTAGTGTCTGTCATAACTTTAACCACATCAATAATTATTTAAATCTATTCTATTAGTTTGTTAATAAGAATCAGATAATAATTCTCCAATGGATTCCGTCCCACTATGGAATCAAGGCAAATGAAGTAGTCTATTGTTTGTTAAGAAAATGTATACTGACCTTCAGAAGACTAATTCCATACGTCATTTCAATAATGCCTAATAAAATATAAATTCAGGGACTTCTCTCAATATGTCTTAAACAGATTCTCAAAATACCTCAGGAATCTCGAATAAAATCTGTTGCCATGTTTTGTCTAATGTCTGGCCACGATTATTGAAAAAACAGCATTATTACTTGAATAAACGTGATTCCTGTGATCCTGATTGCATCTTCTCCATGAAGTAAGCAAAACACAGAGGATATAATAAGTATTTTCTTTTCTGTTGATGTGCCCTTCCAGTCCATGGACATCAATATGAGAACGCTACTAAACTGTTTAATCTTATTTATATATATATTTTTATCTTCTTGACTATAGTATTCAACTCCATAATGTATCATTATGCATCAGAAATTAATGTTTAATTTTTAAATTGCACTTCACTCTTTCGAGTCGTAATACTACAGTGAAACTAAAAATATTTAAAAACATTGCAACCAGTTATAAGCATTTTAAAATATTGCGCATTAATATTTAATAAATTTTACATTTCAATCGAGTTAGATCATGAGTATGTAAAAAATGTAAATGTTTCGCATAGTAATGTTTTTAATTATTTTTTGGCACACGTTTTAGTGAAATTAAACTCATTTTTGGAAATAATGTTCAGAAGGAAAGTAACTCCAGTTTTGCTTTTTTTATTCAAGTATATTATAATGCCCTGATTTTAAGATAATTATAGAAATATCATCAGTTTTTTACTTGGCTTATATTAGTTTTATTTCTCCATAAAAGTATTTTTTTATAATTTATATTTGCTTTTATCAATATGAATATAAGTTTCTTCTGAATATAGAAAAATATAATTTATAATTCCAAACCCAAATTTAGGAATAATTCATTTGACAAAAGTCCTGTTCGATAATTTCTTCTTAAATTTCAATAAACTCCCATGTGCAAAACTAAAAAAAATGATTATTCTTCTTAATTGACCATTTTTCTGGCGATAAAATCATTCCATTACTGAAAACTAAATATTTTGGGATCTATTATCCACACAGATATTATGGAAACGAAGGAAAGTGTTGAATATTCATTATAACTTTGAATAAGAAAATTTTTTCGCATTTATTAAAATTTCAGTTTTAGAACAGAGTATATATGAGAAAACATTCTCACTTCCTACAAAAATAGCAATTATAAATTTTTAGTTTTACTCTCTTACAATGAGTAATTTAATTTACATTCACATGTTAAATGTAAATACATTGTATTGCTTTACCAAAAAATGGACGAAATGTGTAAAGTAAACCAATAATCTATGAAATATAACATTCAGATAATTGCTAATTAAGAAACATTTCATTCAATATTATACTATATTGGTCATTTTTATTAAATATTAATAGTAAAATAATAATTCAATAATCATATACACTATACATATCTATCTATATATACATAAATATATATACACACTAATGAATTCCATGTTATGTTTAATTAATTTAAAAGAGTGGTGTAGATTGCTCATAGATAAATTAAAGTCAGGTATAAGTTCTGACTAAGTTAACTGTTATGCTGTTCTGAAAAAATACTGGTATTCCACGCGTATTCTCTTCAAAACATAGCAATTCCTAACAGTCGTATTAATATTTTGGCTAAGAATTTTCTAGCGAATTTTCGTGTATCAAATAACCGATGACCCTCTTTACCAATTTTTTTTAAAGTCTTATGTAAAACTTCATTGAGTTTCTTCGTAAATTTACTATAGAAATTTTTACTCTATACATTTAACTCATGTTGTTTAGGTAACCTAAGCAACATGACCTTGAGAATAATCACCCATGTACATCTGGAATTTCTTCTGTTACACCATAATCAGATTTATCAGTCTGTAATTCATCCAATTGTTAAGCAATTGTGAGTGTTTGAGACGCTCACACATTCTGAATAAATGTATCACACTCCATTTCAAGAAATAACTTCTAATTTATTTCTACGTGATTCCAACCATACCTTTTTTTAAAAATTTGTAAGTACTTAGACAGATCACATTGATACATATTGATATTGATATGTGGCATTTAATAAAAGAAAATTAAAGGAAAATCTATATTTATGCATTAATCATTTTACATTAAATATATTTCCCAGCAGTAATTAAAATTATTTGTTTAAGAGTAACTGTAACTGATACATAATTTATATTATATTAAAAATAATTAAAATTCGTATCCGCATAAATAAATTTCGTTATAAGTGATTACTTATAAATTATAAATTGGTGTACTTTTATAAGAAAATTATTCAATTCAGAATACGTTATATTCAATGTAATTTTTGTGAAGGGAACTACTGTGCTATTCCATTAGCCAATAGCTTCATCCAAACTTTTGATAAGGATTTTTGGAATTCTATGCCTGAAAAATATTTCAAGTTAATTTTAGTTTAATTTTATATTTGGTTGATTTGTAGTCCACAATTAAACTACATTAAGGAAAAGGTTAAAATATTGATAAATAATTACATTTAATATACATTATTTTATCGTTTTTAGATACGATAGTTTAGACTTAACATTAATTTATAATTATCGAGATAAAATTTATTTTTGCCGTTGTATTTTATTATATTAAGTATTTTAAACCATTTAAATGTCTTCTTTTATAAAGAAAAAAATAATGCTATAATAATAAATTATTTTGTATGAAATACTAATAAATTTAATTTAAATTAAGTCAATTAAGATTTGCATTTCATTATTAACAGCATTTTATATTATTTCTACAAATATTTTAAATGTTATTATTACACAGATAAAAAATCTTATTGAGAACTTTTAAAAAGAAGAATATTATATATTGATGTGTTTAATCACAGGAAATTATAAAATTATTTATGTCTAATATTTTTTGGAGTTTTTAATAACCATAATCATTTTATTATTTTCATAATATTGTGTATAATTTCGAAAAAAAAGAACGCATTCCATTTTTCTTGTTAATTAATATTCCCAACCTTTTGTTAACTTGACCTCTTCAAAAAATTTAGAACGTTTTTAGTAGCTGTTATACAAGAAAAACTAAATAAAAAAACACATTTTTAATATTTTTTTTATATTTATTTGAATTAATTTTAAATTCTTCTTAAATTTTTAATTCAAGCACAACTATGTTTTTACATAAAATTCCTTTTATAAGTCAGAAAATTATAATTCGAGCTAATTACAATATTTTCGATTAATTTTATTATTTTAAGAGATTTTGTAATTTTGGAATCCTTAAGTTAAAATAAATTTTTTTAATGAGAAGTATATTTTTCAAAAACACTTTTTAAGTGACTAATCAATGAAGTTCAGTAATCATATTTATGTAAAAGAATAACATTTTTGACAAAAAGTTCTCGTTATAAATGTGTTATCTTATAAACTTTGCGAGTAAAATTTAGTTCTAAGTGAAAATACTATTTATGAAGTATTTAAACTATTTTACAAAATTAATAACTATAAAATATTTTAATTGTTATATATTTAAATTGATATTTAAAATTTTTAGCAAATATCCCCATAAAAATTAAAAGTTTAATTTCATTAAGAACGTGATTTGTTTTATCAATATATTATGAAATAGATAATTTTTAATTTACGCATTAATAAGTTTTAAAGCTTTATTTAAAAATAAAAACTTCTCCCAGAAAATAAAGTAACATTTATCAATGTATAAAGCAATATTCAATGTTTAAATTATATTACAAATATTTCTTAATGCAGCTTGATGTGCAAGAAAAATTATAATTTAACATTTGATATTTTGAATAAAACAAAATAAACGGCGATAATTTTGTAAGTCAGATGGAATCAATACCTCACAGCAAATATGACTAATATATTTCAATGAAATTTCCTCTTAAAGTTTAACATTAATTGGATTTCAGTTTTCTTACAAATGTGGATATATAGATTTACATACCGATTCCTGGAATCACAGAATTGATTTAGTTGCTTTCTGCTTTTATTTATTCAAATAATGCCAAACAAAATTGTAATATTTGATGATTTCTAGAATTTAAATAAGTTACAAAATATATCGTAATTTATTTTACGGTATTTCATTAACTTTTCTGAAGGAAAATTGGTATTTGAGTCCCCGAATACATTATAGGATGTGATTAAGAATTTCATATTACGTTTTTTATACTTCAACAATGGATTTCATGATTAAAATACAGACTTGCTATTTTTTTTGCATCTTAATACCATTCAAATTCCTCAGTGAGTTTTATTTATGAGCAGCATTTTACCTGAAATCAATTTATTCCAAAGCCATATAAATGTTTTGTTTTTGTGTGTGTGGATGTCTATTATATTGATTCAACTCCATGAAAATTAATTTTTTTACATTATTTAACAGGAAAATACAAAGAGTATGTATATTTTCATTTAAATGCAATATTTCCAACACCTACATTTACATCCATACAAATTCAAATGAAAAGAAAATCTGTTAATTGTATGATAAAATCATTATTGAATTGAAAACTCGTTGGATATATACTAATTTATAATACTGAAAATAAGTGTTATGAGGTCCCTGATTTTCAAACATAACTATCCACAAAATTAGAAATTTGAATACATTTCAGATGCCAGCCAATGGTTGAATGGTTAGCATTCTTAACTCCTGGTTTTTTGGTTTCAGGTTCCAAGTCTCGATCCCATTTTCCTTTGTGCGTGTGAGCGTTTTCTTGTCCTTTCCCTGAGGTATTTAATGAATGTAACTTTTTAAATAAACAAGTCCATGGTTGCGTGACGTGAGTAAATCTACTAGCATCCGTGACATGGCTCACAAGTGCCCATGGGGTGACCATGAATAAGAATTTGTTGTATTGAAGGATTAGTTACCAAGTGCCAGCGAATGGAAAAACTATTTCAAGTTTTGTTTGTTTAATTATGAAATAAATTATCTATTTTTTGTTTATAAGTTCATAATATATATCAATAAATTTTAGAATATTCTGTTTAGATAACGTGATTCCAAGATTCCATATACGTGTTATATCTATTAACGCGTATGCGTATCTTTGTTAGTATTTGTTGTTGAATTTCAATATTTCGGAAGAGTGTATAGAATTTAATTTAGTTTCTTAAATTAGGAAATTAAAAATATTTTCAACGAAGACAGTTCCTAGTTCAATCAAGATTAACTTGGGTTTGAATATTTGTTTAAATTCCTAATGCAGCTTAATGTGAATTTTAAAGTTATATTATAGGACATTCAATATAAGATCACTTGATATTCTATAGTATTGACTCACCTTCAAAAATTCATTGCTTCTTTCTTTAAAACATATCTTAACATTATATTTGCTATTCCAAAAGAGTGTAACTGATCAAAAGCTTTTGAGAGAAAATGTAATGCATTTTAAAGAACATCCTTAAAACTTTCTCTAATGTGCCTTCAAAAATATTAAATTCTCAACTCTCGCTTATTGATGAAGAAGTCAGGCTTGAGTTGCTCAAGGATAACTTTTACATTGAAATTGAAATTAGGTTGTTTTTTTTAACTGCCTACTGAGAATAATAGTTTCATTTTTTCTGGATCATATGATAATTTTAGATATTATTTCAAAATTATTCAAAGTAGCAATTAGTTTTTATATTTGTTATAGAGATAAAAATATTAGGCATGTGAGAACAGTTAATTATTTTGTTGACATAACGATCTACATCATTATCTTATGCCACCAATCCGATTTATAGAGGGATTAATTTTTAAAACCATGAAGATAACAATTTGTTTTTCTTCTTCGTCTACAATCCAAAATTGTATAAAAGAAAAAAGATCTTGCAAAATTAGTGGGAAAATCCAGATCTATATTATTACATCCAGTCAGGTATTCTGAAATTATTTTGATAAAGTTAATACTATGTCTTTGAATATTGCTTAGTAACATGATTTATTGTATTAACATAAACAGAATTTCACAGAAATAAAATACCAATAAATAAATGTTTTTAGAAAATTTTTTTTTAATTTTTGAAACTGCTTATTGTAGACATTTATGAATTACATTTACATCTGGTTCCATGAGTACGTGTGGAAAAAAAACCCTTCATGCTTTACCAAATTCATGAGAAAAATATGTTACAATATTGGTAGTTTTAGGGTTGATATTGTTCTTCCACTGCGATATTCTCTATTTGTTTTGTATAACGGATCATCGTAAATATTCATTTTTTATTCACCATCAGAGTTATCGATGCAACTTACTCTTAGCAGGTTCATGCAGTTTAATAAATACTTAACCTTATTCTTCTGATGCCAATGCACAATAGATCTTATTTTTCACCATCACATATATAAACAATTATAAATAATTTCTGTGTGGTATCCCTAATCTTTAACTAAATTCTCTACAACTGAAACGCAATTTTCAGCAGTTACATTAGTTACAAATCCCCAGGTACGCTGTTCTTTACAATGTTGTTATACTTCTTCAACTGCTAAATCCAAGTAGTCATTTTTAATAGGTCAAAACATAAATTCATATGTTACTTTCAATACAAGTTCTTTTTTTCAAGAGATCAGACTGATGTCATCCTGTTCTTTTCCTACGGTGAAATTAGCAACGAATATTGTGTAGTAAGTGAATTATCTTACGAAATTTTTCAATTTCAGAATTATATTTAATTTTTTTGCTATATTTTCACCATGTTTGATAACCTTGAAATTGTTTCTATCAAGTGAAGAATATTTAATATTCTAGACCATTATTTGCTTTGATACACAGACTTTGGTTTGGCAGTGAAGGGTTTTTCAAACAAGTGATTGAACTGTTGCCATTTGTTCCTTTATTTCTATCTAATGTCAGGAATAAGATTCCTTAAAAAACTTGAACTATATTACAAATATCTCATAAAGTATTTCTAAAAATGCAGAAATTTATTCTGAAACTGAACAGAAAATTCCGCAAGATTGTGATAGAATTCATTACCAACTGCTTTTTTCAGGAGTGCTTATATAACATAATCTGTGCTTTTTCTGATAACCGTAACTTCCTCCTAATGGTAATTGATATTCTACATCCAATTATCATTAGGAGAAAGCCTGGGAAGCTATCAACCCTCTTTCGCAACAAATTGAAAAATTCAGAAGTGTCAATTTAGTTTATCGTCAGTCAAGGAAACTGAATACAAAAACTAAGATATTTCAATATAAATTTTAGTGTTCTACACCTAAGTACATTGAAATTATTTATTACCGATTTAAAAACTTAACTTCCTTTTAAGTGTAGCTTTATATCACTAATCTATTTTAAGATATTGTTGAATAAACATAAAATTACGCTTTATGTATGATATAAATTGTAGACAATAGCGTCAAAAGCAAATTTCGCAATGGCAATGAGTGGAATTGAAAAAATAAGAGTAGAAAGCTCATGTTACAGTTATTCTACTGTAGATTTGACAAAGCATATCAAATATTCAAAAAGTCTAGGTATGTAATAAAGCATTTTTACGCCTACATTTCATTGCTCTGTCGGAAGACTTTTTATAAATGCAGTGCAAAAGAAGAAACTCGGAAAACTCTTAAGCACCCATATTAATACGTATGCATGAAAAAAGCAGAAAAGCAACATCAATATTCAATTTTTTTAAAAGTGGTTGGAATCAAATATTGGTCCTTGGAAGGGTGGTACTCTACCACTAGGCCATGGAGAGCTGAATTTAATCATAGTTGGATCAAATGCACAATCATCTAATGCAAGTTGTTTTTTAAAACTATTAAGCTAAGTTCGTCCTATTTTAATAGTGATTTGATATCACACAATGCGTAGGATAATAGTTATAATTTTTGCAAAATACCTGAATACTTACCTTTTTCTAAGCGAAGGCGGTGTTAAAAACTGGGGCCTGCATATGATTCGTTAAAAATTCATATAGATAATAGAAAGAAAGTTTTTGTTTGTAATTGTCCAACACATGTTAGGATCAGTGACGGACTCTCCATACCGAAGAACGCAAACTTATCATAAGAACGATGTCAGCCCAACTGAGTATGGCTTGAGTAAGAAATGACAATATTTGTAAGCCATTTATTTTTAAATCAGCTTTTGCTTCAAAGAAGAACGTTTCACTTATAATGGGACTTAACAACATGTCTAAGTAGGAAATATCTAACAAATTTCTGAGCAGCAATTGCCATGTGTGAATTCAGTAAGCAAAATTTGAATGGAAGTTTCCATTTATATAACAAATATACACCTCAGGGATTCTAGTTACGGTGAGTAATGCAAAAAGATTTTATTAAAATTTACCATTGAACAAGCAGGTTGTCATATTATATATATATATATATATATATATATAAGTATGTATATATATATATATATTATATGATTATATGCATATTGCTATTTGATTTTATCTTTTGAAATCTACATTGTATAAATATATTTCAAAAATGGATTAATATTGCGAGAGAATGTATATATATATATATATATATATATATATATATATATATATATATATATATATAAATAATACATTCTCTCACAATATTAATCCATTTTTGAAATATATTTATGTACAATGTAGATTTCAAAAGATAAAATCAAATAGCAATATGCATATAATCATATAATTGTACCAATACATTTCTTTTATTTGATAGTTGTAACAGATTTATCTAGATTTAAGTAGAATTATTTTTCTTTAGAAATTTTATAGAAATTACCAAATGCTCTTTCATATTATGTATGTTCAGGTTCTCTTCTTTATGAACAATAACAAAGTTGTTAACTGCTTCTAAAATGCAATTATTCGTTGTTTACCAGAGACAATTTCTCGCTTTCTAGGACTCATTAAATATGTGTTCAAGCATGTATCTAGTTTTACGACGAGGGAAAAATATTGACTCAAACTTGGATAAAGGCACATTTTCAGAAAGAAGAATTAAATACATCTCATAAAATTAAAGTGCTAAATATGTTCCAAAAATAAGCAATAAAGTTATTTTTATTTCTTACGGTCTATATTCAACGTAATAGTCTACAATGGTTTTCTTGTTAGGAGTTTAATTTCTGGCTAAGTAAGTAAAATTTAGTGATAAAATTCCAGGTATTTTATTAAAATGAAAACGTTTGATGTGGCTTTTAAAATTTCAGGGGAAATTTTAATGAATATTTACAAATTGAAGAACTAGCAATAACCCTTTTTCCCTTGAAAACATTTATATAGGTTTTAGTTTAGTTTAGGTACATGAAATTACTATATTAAATGGCTTAAAAGTAAAAAGAACATATTTTTACTTTTGCATGCGTGATGTAATTGTTGGGTTACATAAGCTGTGCTGGAATTATAATATATTACCGAAATAATTTGTATTTAATCAACGCTTTGTTTTTAGATATAAATATTATTAAAGTATCTGCAATGACTATTAAGATGTAAGATAAAGTTATTTACAAAATATATAGATGAATTTTTACTCAATTATTTATATGATAAAGAATTATTTCAAAAATTTATTTGATTAAACGATCAACACACATGCACTTTATTCGATAGCATTATATATTGAGTATATAATTCTATCAAATACGGCGTATATATAATGCTATTGTCATATACTGCGTATTTTGTTTCTTTCAAAAATACAAATAATAATGTTTTTTGAAAACGCTCTGTTCATTAAAAACATTAGCTTAAAGTATCAAATAATTATTAAATTATTAAACACTTATTTTCTTTTACACTCAAATTTCAGGAAAAGTTTCCCAATCCATATAAATGTGCATTTTGGAAAGAAACTTATAAATTAACATATTATTATACACTTAAAATTTATAAATTTATAAATTAATATCATAAATTAAAAACTTTAATGTGAAAATAATATTTGTTTGTTAGAATAGGAGTATGGTGGTCAAATGACAAATTATGTAGATTTTATTAATGATACTAATATATTTGTACTATTAATTTATTAGCTTATGTAGCAAATAATATTAAACATTAACATAATATTAAATTGATAATTTTAGAGTTCATGTAAATTTAATAGTTTGTTATTGATCGATAAATTATAAAATTATATATATATATATATGTATATATATATATATATATACATATATATATACATACATAATGTATATATATGTATATATGTATATATATATACATGCATACAGATATATATATATATATCTATATATATATATATATATATATATATATATATATATATATATATATATATATATATATATATATACACAATAAATTTAGTGAGGTGCACCTACAATCCTAAAAGTTCAGTAAACAAGAAGGACTTAAAACTTTAATGTCTGTGAATTTTCTCTAATTAAATATAATAACAGAAATACATGTCTGCTTTTTGCAAGAAGCAACTTTAGATAAGTTTATGCTGATATTCTTCATTCGATAATAAAAATGTCATGAGTAGAAAAGAGCTTTCATTTGACCAATTGGTAGAAAATGTAGAATCATCACAGATGGAAGCCACTAAAAATTTGTTGATAGTTCACCATACAATTGATCAGTAAATCAACTTTAATTTTCCAATCAAAATTAGGAAGTTTAAAACATGTGTTTCGGTTGTTTGATATTTTAGAGCAATATGTAAAGTTGTAATAGAATAATTTAGTAAAAGTAAAACAATATATGTAAAGTCACATTAACATAAACTTGTTCGTATTTCTTCTCTGTAATTAAATTTTTACTAAAAACTCTATTTTTTCAACAAATCATTTATTACGTTCATTATTCCTGAGCTTCTGTGAAATAGGATATATTATTTTAGTGATCTTTAAATGTTATCTTCCTTTTCTTAAATAGCATGGTATTTTCATAAAAGTATGTTCTTTTATCTGATTTTAGTTAAAAAATCTGATTCTAATCATTTCTCGTGACTTACGCGGGAAGAATAATGCAGAACGAAAACATAGATTTACGAAATATTCACTACAACCTCAAGCAATTAGCAAAAATAAAATAAAATTATCATAATAATAAAATTTTTAAACGTGAAAATATACATTTTATATTCGCAAAAATTTTTACATTTTAATTTGTGAATATTTTAATAAATGAGTTAAATACAACTCGCTGTGTAACTGAAAAGGCTAAAATTCGAAATTATACATCAATTTTAAATGGGATTTATATGGCTTATATAATGGATCAAAATTAAATAAATATTATAATGCGATTGATCATTATTCAGTTTTTCATATTTTTCAGCATTATAACTAAAACCTTAAAAGAGGACTCATATAAGTATATACATTATATATATATATATATATATATATATATTTATATATACATACATATATATATATATATATATATATATATATATATATATATATATATATATATATATATATATATATATATATATATATATATATATATATATATATATATATATATATATATATATATATATATATATATATATATATATATATATATATATATATATATATATATATATATATATATATATATATATATATATATATATATATATATATATATATATATATATATAAGATAAAACATGAAAAATAAGAAAACACTAACACTAAAATATACGAAACAAATGAAAAGAAGAAGGCATAGAGACCTCTTCGAGCATGTCAGAAAAGAGTGTGCTTTCTTTTTGCATAGCTGGCCATCTCCATCCTGATGAAGACGTGGTCCCTATGCCTTCTTCTTTTCATTTGTTTCGTACATTTTAGTGTTTTTCCAATTTCATATTTTTCATGTTTTTCGTATTTATATAGGCAAATCTTTCTTTAGCTGATTTTGCGCTAGTTAGATTTCCTATTATAATGTATTGTATTTATTTATTACTTTATATAAATATTTAATGTATAGATATATATAGCAGTGTAATAAAGAAAACTATAATATATATGGGAAAAAAAACTTAATGCTTTTGTGTTTGCAGAGGTGTGAAGAGTGTCTCTTTCAGTGCACAACTTATTTTAATTTAAGCTTTAATACAAAAAGATAGTTTCAAGAACAATCACTTCAGAAAACCATTTACAAAGCACTAAAAGCGAACATTAAAAAGATATTTAATTTCTGATAAAACTTTTTTGAAACTGATTCTTTTAATGTACATACTATATTTGGCAAAAGATTATATAAATATATTAATATTCTGTACGAAATTCATATTTTTCTTTAGAAATATTCTTTGATGGAGATTGGAAATCCTCTTTAATTTCCAAATCAATAAAAGAGATGAAATTCTTCTCTCAGACATTTTTTTATAATCTTTACCTCACTTATTCTCTCAACTTTTATTGGAATGCTCAGGAATCCTTGCATTCCCTATTCACGGCATGGTTAATCATCGTCTTTATTCTCATCGTTGCCAACAAAAAAGACAAGTAACTGCGGAAAAATGCATGAAAAAATTAAGTGAATTCATCAATTTAAATTCTTTATGCTTCTAAAAAAATCTAATGAGATAACAAAGACGTTACTTTTTTTATAAAATATCCGTAAAAGTTAAATTAGAAGCATATAATAATAGTAATATTTGTGAATACATTTTACAATAATATTTATTGTAATCATATATATTGTGTATTGGAAAAAATATTTTAATGTACTTTTAAAAGTAAAAAATATAAATTTTTGTTTTAGAGTTTACATCTTCAGTTTAAATAAAGTATATAATTTCGTATTCATAGAATTATAATTTAATTTTAAGTTTTTTAATATTTATATTGCATTTTAAATCATTTTGAGAGTATAAAACATGAATTTCCACGAATATGAGTATGTGAGTCACATCAAAATACATTGAATACTTGATTCATCAAGAATTTCAAAAACTTTATTTACATTCAAATATTGGATAGTAAGTTCGCATGAAAATAATTTTAAATTTGGCTTGTTAAACTAACAACAGACTCATAATTTAATGAATTATTCTTTCAAAAATTAAATTAAATGAATATAGTTGATATTATACAAAATATGCTTAAGTCACAAAAATGGTTTTTTGAGCTAGTTGAGAAACCAATTATTCTACAATAATGTAACAAGAAATACAATATTCGTTAAAACATTTTTTACTTCAAATATGAGATTTACCATTTAAAAATATGCTATCACACAAATTACCTTTTAAAATATTTGTGTTCATTCTTAATTTTTAAACATTTCTTAGTTAAAAGTATTAAATAAAATAACACAGTATTAACTTAATACCACTTAATACAATAAGGATAAAAAAGATATGTGTTGTAAAAATAGAAAATAATAAATTATCTTCAAAATATGCATTTTTGCGACATTCACTTTATTAAGTTAAAATTTAATTTTAATGATCAGAGTGACATAACTTTTTAAAAATTGTCAAATATGATTTTTGTAAAACAGTTATAAATGTACTTATAAATACACATTTTGCATAACTATTTTTATATAATATACATTTATTATTTTTTAGAGAAAATATTTAAGTGGATTAAATAAGAAACCATGTACACACACAGTAAAAATATTTGCATTTTAAACTTTGCATTTAGTATAAGTTTAATGTAAATATTTTATTAAAGAACAATATTAAAATTTACTAATAAATGTATTTTTCAAAAAAATAACCCTAAACATATTTACCATATTCTCTTTATTAAACAATTAATCAAGAAATAATATAAAATATCCTTAACAATACACACCTTTTAAATCAGAAGTTATTATTATTATATTAATTACTTCTAACAATGAGAATAATTTTCACAGATAAATGAAGTAAAATCAAAAATACGTTTTTTATTAACTATCAGAGTACTATTTAATGTTATAATATTTTTATGATTTTCTATATGATCGAATGTGATTTAATAAAATAACTTATAAAAATAATCATTATTAGCTCATATTAAAATATTTCGATTGAATCACTATTATAAATACTCAATTTTATGTACACATATTTCATCACAATTGTAGTTATTTACGTTCAAAATAATGACACTAATATCGAAAGTCTTATGTGAACGAAAAACAGCATTGTTTTACGTAAATTGTATAAGGTTGACATATCCAATAATAATTATAGAAAATATAAATAGTAACTGTAATAAAAACAGGAAAATGTAAATATGTCAAAAATAATATAAACGGTAATATTTGTAACATTTATTCACAGATTATGTTGCTAAAAATAATTTTTTTTTGATTGGAGAAATAATAACTTTAAATGATATATATTATCGACACTATTGAATGATAAACATATTAGAAAAATGCTACCGTGATTTACATAAATTGCTCTCTTTAATTAAACTCTTTTTTTATTTCTTTATTAAAAAAATTATTAAAATTACACTTTCAAACGATTTTCGTGTGAATGAAATCTGCTTTTTTGATTTACTACACTTTTTCCTTGACTTCCAGCTAATATTTCGGAATTTTATAGTGAATTTTTTTAATTTCATGAAAATTTAAAGATGCTTTCATTTGTATATAAGATAATAAAAATTTCTTCATCAAAATAATAGATGTTTTGAGAGATGCCAACTTTCTTTCTAATATTTATTAGCTTTCATTAGTGAATTCATTATGCTTACTTAGTTTCATTGGTATAAAAGTGAAATTTTAATTCATGAAAATATCAGTTATATATATATATATATATGCTTCCCCTTTAAATTTCTGCTTAGAATTAATCATAGAAGATTAACCAATAGGAAAGAAATGCTTAGTCTTAAAAGGATATCTTTTGTAAGACATATCTACAAATAATTAAAAATAATTAGTTGACAGTTTAGAAGGTACATATTAATTATTAATACATTGAGAAAACCAGGTGCTTTTCTCTAAAGAAACAATTATCGAAAATCGAAAACTTAAACTTCTTTCTTTATAATTTATGAGCAAAATGAAAACACTACTTTGAAAGAGCGTGCATGGAAATAATATTGAGAAATATTTTTAAAATATTGTCAAAATTACTCCAAATAATTCAAAACTGCTCGAAGATTAGTAACGGTTATCACGCAACCAGCATAAAATTTAGTTGGCTCTCAGCAGGCATAAAAAAATCTGATGTAGAAAAGACAAGGTTATATCTATATCCGACGATAAATTTTATAAGTTTATATATAAACACTACTGGCCATTAAAATTGCTACACCAGGAAGAAATGCAGATAACAAAATGATATACTTTGGTAAAATATATTATACTAGAAATAAAAAGTGATTAAATTTTCAAAAAATTTGGCTGGATAGATGCTGAGAAATCAGTACCCAGAACAACCACTTCTGGCAGTAATAACAGCAGTTATACGCCTGGGCATTGAGTCAAACAGAGATTGGATTGCATGTACAGGTACAGATGGCCATGCAGCTTCAACACGATGCTACAGTTCATCAACCGTAGTGACTAGCGTTTGGTGACGAGTCAGCCACTCGGCAACCATTGACCAGATGTTTTCTATTGGCGAAACATCTAGAGAACGTGCTGGCCAGAGCAACAGCCGAACTTGTTCCGTATCAAGGAATGTCCGTACAATACGGCAACATGCGGTCGAGCATTTTTATGCTGAAACGTAGGGTTTCGCAGAGCTCGAATAAAGGGAAGAGCCACGGGTCGTAACACACCAGAAATGTAACGTGCACTGTTCAAAGCACCTTCAATGCGAACAAGAGGTGACCGAGACGTGTATCCAATGGCACCCCATACTATCACTCCAGGTGATGGGCCAGTATGACGATGACAAATGCACGATTCCAGTGTGCGTTCACCACGATGCCGCCAAACACGGATGCGATGATCATGATGCTGTACACAGAACCTGGATTCCTCTGAAAAGATGACGTCCCGCCATTCGTGCACCCAGGTTCGTCTTTGATCACACCATTGAAGGCGCTCTTGTCTATGACGCAGCGTCAAGGGAAGCCGTAGCCATGTTCTCCGAGCTGAGAGCCCATGCTGCTGCAAACGTCGTCGAACTGTTCGTGCAGATACTTGTTGTCTTCCAAATGACCACGTTTCTTGACTCAATTACGGCCATGCTGATTATATGCCTGTCTTCTCGGCTGCTAGTGATAGATGGCCGTTGAGGTCCCGCATGGCGTTCCGTATTACCGTCCTGAACCCATCGATTACATATTCTGCTAACAGTCATTGAATCTCGACCGACGCTAGCAGCAATACTGCGATAAGATAAACCTCAATCCCGGTACCCTACAATTCGACCATTATCAAAGTCAGAACTGTGCTGGTACGCACTGCTCCTTCTTACACGAGGCATCACAACAATTTTTCCCCAGGCACTAACGTTCAAATGCAATTCATGTATGAGGAACCGGCTGAATAATTTCCTCATTTAAACACAATATAGGTGTCGCTACTGGCACCTGCTTTGTCTGAATGCACTGAAACGCTAATCATTTACATATCACAGCACCTTCTTCCTTTCGTATAAATTTCACGTCTGTAGCATGTCGCCTTTTTGATGTAGCAATTTTTATGGCCAGTAGTGTATATATATATATATATATATATATATATAGATATATATATATATATATATATATATATATATATATTTATGTATATATATACACTTCTTTAAATAAATTTATAGAAGACGATATCTGATAATATAGAAAAAAATTATTTTAACTCTACACCGTTTCCATTCATTTATTTATTTTCGTCAAATTATGAATAAAATAGCTTGATTGACTATAATAAATAATCATGTTAACAGCTTAATTGATGATACCACAAAATTCTAAAACATCTTTATTAACTCACGTACAGGATATTTGGTGTGCTAAAAAAATAATTTTGTATCATTATAATTTAAATTAAATTAAGGTATGTATTAAATATTTTGATTTTGAAATTCCTTAGTTGAAAGTATTTTTAGATCTTGGAGAAATTTTCAATCATCCTTATATTTTAAAAGTTTATTTTAACAATGAGATACTTTTTCCAAATTTTGTCTTGTTTCCTTATGTAATTGAATTATTTTGGTATTTAGTAGAGTTTAATAAATAAAATATTTGTCAGAAAATAATTTTTGCAGATTAAATGAAAAACATACACCTTTCTGTTCGATAAGAGTTGAGAATTTTTTGATATCACACTATATCTGTTTATTGATAGATTTATTCTGAAAAAGTTAAGAACTAGTGAGTCTTATCTATGAAAATATGAATGGACATACGTAAAAGCACGTTGTTTATGATTTTTCTTTGAAAATTTTTTGGAATAGTTATTTAAACGAATAATTTCTTAGATCAAATTAGTACAGAATGATAAAAAAACACTGCTTCTTTCGTAACTGAGAATAAGATACACTCTTCCGAATAATTAGTTTTTGCACGAGTTTTTTTAAACAAATAGTGATTTAATACATATTATATTTTAAATTTGCACATATGAAAATTAGAATGCCATTCGAATAGTAAACATATATTTTATAATAGTTTCAATACGTTTTAAAACACTTAATTTTGAAGTTTAAATAGTATATCTGACTTTATGTTTAACTTTAAAATAAGTTCATTTATTTAGAAAATTTAAATGAAGAATTAGATACACGTTTAACATAGTGAACTAAATTTTTATCTTTTGTAATAAAATCAACAAATTATTCACAGTCATATTTTTATTTCCATAATATATTTATGTTTATATAAAGTCACATTCATATTTTAATATTCAGACATAAATTTAAGTACATTTTAATAATAAAATATAATGTTAAAATACACCTAATAAAATTCATAATTTCTACGTACAATTGAGTCAAACAAGACTGGAATTTTTATATATCCAATCAATTTTAATAAATGATTTTAAGTGTAAGTGCTGAATTTTTTTTAAGTAAATTATAATATTAAATACACTCGTGTCCAAATTAAGGATAATGAAATTTCAGGCAAAGAAAGAGACAGAAGAGCAAAACCAAAATGACTTATTTGGAAAGTCTATTAAACAAAATATAAGGAGCAAAAAAAGATGCTATATCTTTGATATCATTAATAAAAACTGCGAGTTTTACTCCCTGGAGCAAATTAAAAAAAAAAAAAACCCATTTACAGAAACCAATATAACATGTTTGGTATGATGGGTAATACATAGTTTGCCCCCCCCAGACAAAGCGTACAAAGTCTAGACATGCTAAGTATCAAATTATCGATATGATCTTGGCGAACTTCATATCACTCATCAAGCAATGATCTCCGAAGTTCCGGTAGACATGTGGAAAGAAGTTGACGGGCTGCAATTAGTCGGCCAAGAATGTCCCACATATGCTCTATTGGATTCAAGTTCGGTGAGTATGCTGGGCAATCCATATGGGTGAGATCCTCCGATTGAAGGCATTCGTCTATAATCTTTGCATTGTGAGGACAGGCATTGTCATCCATAAACAGAAATTCTGCACCAATGGCGCCCCGAAGAAAACATACATGTTGTTCCAAAATGACATCCCGATAGATGTGCTCTGTCATGGTTACATTCTAAACATGCAAGTTATCTCTGGATCCCTGAAAAATTCCTCCCCAAACGAGCAATTCTAACAACCGTAACGGTGTCGTTTAATGGTGGTAACAGGTACCTGTCCCTGTCCATATGAACATCCATGAGTGAACATCCATCATGTGAGAATCAGAATGAAAACTAAACCTGGACTTGTCTGAAAACATCACACAAGACCACTTTTGCGGTATTCACAATGCATGATCTCTACTCCATACTAATTGCAGGTGACATTGAGCTGCGGTAAGGGGAACACATCTAACAGGCCTACGAGTATATAGACCAATGTGCACTAAGCGTCTGAACATGGTCTGCCTTGAAATTGTCGTACCGGTAGTTAAAAAGACAGATGACGAGATAGGTCTGATGCTGTGCTTCGTCTATTTCTTTTGGTAGTAACTGCCGGATATCGGTCCTAATTTGGTGTTGTAACTCAGGGACTACCTGTTCTGTAGCGTCTACTCACATTACCATCATCTTGGAACCGTTATCAAAGCCTGGAAATGTTGCTCTGGGTGATTCCAAGTTCCTCGGATACTTCCAGCAATATTATAGACGGCCGATAATTCTACCACGTAAAATATTATTCGAATGCTTCCTTTGTGCCATAACTATGAGGTTATTGCACTGAAAGGCCTTTAAGAAAACTTGTGAACAATATTACTTCTTTGCAACCATTTCTTGTATACTCCTCTCTTACACTCTCGTCATTGTATTGGGGTCATCTGGTGGTTTCTTGTAATTTGCATATTATTCTAAAATATGTGTGTGATAATTTTACATGTGAATTTTTTTTAGAGTTCAATTTCTGAGTGATTCTGAATTATCCTTGTTTTATGGACATGAGTGCGTATATATATATATATATATATATATATATATATATATATATATATATATATATATATATATATATATTAATATATATATATAATATATATATATATATATATAGATATATATATATATATATGTAAGCATGTGCATATTATATTTTTATATATTCATATGAATAATATGAGTAACGAAATATATATTTAATGTAAAATTTAAACATTGTAAAATATATTAATAATGCAGAATTACTTAAATGTAAAAACTTATGAAGTTTTTAGTACTAAATTTGATTTTATGAAATTAAAAAAATGATAATTTGTTTTTATTGATATTTTTTCAAGGAGTTCTAAGTCCCTTGAAAGGGAAATCTGAACTCCTTTTAGTAAGTTCTCTAAATATAATTCATTTTTAAAACTGATTTTTATGCAGCATAATTTTAAATGATGACTGTTTTAATAATTTTTATCTGAGTTCAAGTGTTATTAAAAATAAATAATTATTCATCAGTTACATTTTGAAGCTAACACAAAATCGAAATCATTCTTAAACGTATTTGTAAATCATTATAAATATTTGTGTACTATAATTATAAATAATTTTGTTATAAAAGATTATATATTTTAACTGAATTTATTAGATAATTTTGATAGTTATGTAAACCCTCGTTCAAAAACAGTTATATTCAAAATATTCTATTGATTTGATATAAGAAAAAAATGATCTCTATAAATACATCTCTTATGAATAAATATTTCATATATTTTAAACTCAAAAATTTTAAATCAAGAAAAAGTCTTTTAAAATATCATTTTAAAATATTTTGAAGGAATATGAAATTTGTTTTAGAAATATATATGCATGATTAATAAAATATTAATAAAATGCTGAATGCATAAACATAATTCAGTTTGCAATCTACACTCATCCAATTAATTATTCAATATTTTAGTTTGCAAGTTGTCATGATAATCGGAGGAGTTTATACTAAAGTTAATGTAATGGTATATATATATATATATATATATATATATATATATATATATATATATATATATATATATATATATATATATATATATATATATATATATATATATATATATATATACATACACACTATATAGATGGATGATGGATTGGAAATTTAGATATCTCGCTCAATAAAAAATTGTGAAAAATTGAAAGTGTACGAGTACAATGCAAAAAAAAGAAAAAAAAATTGCTGTATGGTGGTATTGGCCCTCGACTTTAACCAAGTGACCTCGTGCTGAAATCTCGAATAAGCTTATGTGTAAACTTTGGAAAGTAATTGGACTTACTGCCTGTAATTGATCCCCAATTCGAAAAAGGCAGTAGCGCGCTCTCCTGTTCCTATCTGGAGTCTTCGTCTTCGTCAATAAATCCTCTCTACTCATGATTGTTAGTTCCATTCTCATGCATACCAGATAAATACTCACGAAAAAAAGAGAAATATTGAAAATTCTCATACATGAAATAGGGTGGCTCACATGGAATATAGACATTACCGAAAACTTGGTAAAATTATCTATCAAACCATAATTTTGTGTTTTAAATCCTCATTATATTTAATTGTTTTGATTGATATAAATTGAATACATTCGACTCTATAATGCCATTAATAAATTAATATAGTTATAAGAGTGTTTAAATATCTAGTAAGGCGTGATCTATTAAGGTTTTATGAAACTTTTCTCATGAATCTAAGGAAAAGTACACAGCAACCGCTTGAATGAAATTATGAGAAAAAGTAAAGAATATTATCAATATTCGTTAATTGTTTTTTTTATCTTACTGAAATTTAAAAATTAAGAGCATATTGCAAAATAACAGGCAAATTTACAGTAACTGAATTTAGAATTTCTTCATCCCTAAATTAGCTTCATCTAATTACATTTTCCCCAACATTTGGAATATTACTACAAAAAACATTATTTAATTACAAAAAATTTCTAAAATTGATTCTCATTCATCCCTTTTTAAATAAATCATTATGTAATGACTTGAATAATCTGTCGCTTAAATAGTTAAAGTATGTAAACAAAGTGGTATATATTTCAGTGAATAAAATAATTTCCTGTATTTAATACTATTTGCTATTTTATCATCAAATTATATTTTATTATCTGACTGGTTTCTGCTATATTATACTTTATGAACTAAAATCATTTATTATAATTATAATTATTAATTTATAGGACAATGTAGACTCTTCAATTTCTATAAACTTTTGGTATTTAATTGAAGGATTGCTTACTATATAGAACTAATAATGCAAATCATTTTTATTATCTGTGTGTTTCATTTTGTTTATTATACAAAATTTTTGTTCATTAATAATAATTGTGTGTATGAAAAAAAAACTTTTAAACAATTATTGCATGAAAAACACATTTTGTATTCGTATTTGTAAACATGATTTTATATTTTTGAAAAAAATACAAAAACAACATCCTATATGTCAATAAAGATTCTATTAAAAAGTATATAATGTCAATGTGTGTCTGTGTGTGCGTGTGGCTGAGATTATTAAACTGAACTTTACAAAAAAATGCTTTATTATTTTTACTCATGAAAGCAAAAGACATACAATTATATCCATATCACAGAGGAAATTGATCGTAAAATCGAATTTCCAATATTTTTGATTGAGATATGACAAGGTATTGTATACAATACCAGAAAAATAAATAAAAAAGGTAATTAGTTAAAATATTATTGAGTTAGATACAGTGAATTTCCAAGACTCGATAGTTAATAAGGCGTAATCAATGTTTTCTTAATTATTATATGTATTGAAAATTTTATGTTCCTTAGTAAAAATATCATTCTTAGTTGTGTGAATACATATTATTTCATATACGAGTATATATATGAATGTATGCATTAATAAATAATTTAAATGTTGTTTCAATATAATTTGATAAGATTGATTGTTTTATTAAATAAAAAGTATTTCATCAATACTCCATCTTATATTTCTTAAAAACAAGATCATTTAAATAAGCTAATTTGTAATTGTATAAATGGAGGTTATTAATAAGTATATGTATCTTGTTATAAAATTCAAATAATATAAATATATGCATTAGTTTTAGTATTTCTTTTAATTATTTGTTTTATTATTCTACTATATTGTTTAATCTAGAAAATTGCTGTTTAAAAATAGCTTACTTTTTTAAAAAATAGTGACTTTGATTGCTGTGAAAAAAATTCGCGAATATTACAGCATCTTAGGAACATTTTTGCAACAGAACATAAATCACCGTTACCTAAGATTCGAATCGAGGGAAGCAGTAGGAGTCGATTAAGCTCTCTAAAGGAATATTCTCCTACTACAGTGGCATCATCATGCTGCTACCCGTTAAAAACAGCAATATCAAGCATTATTTGCAGAACAGTGGTTGGGAATGTGACCCCATTCTAATGACGTCGGAAGTCCTTCCAATGGTGTGGTGTGGATGTGGAGAGAAAATGTCAGCTTATGTGGGACTTCGTCACTTGCTTGTGGTTCAAAATTAAGAGTTACTTGGTGATAGGTGAGTATTCAAAATCCTTTAACCTTAAAATATAGTCAAAGACTTGCTTGAGCTGCTATGTATGTATAAGAAAGTTTTAGAAAAAAACAGTTCTTACACTGAAGATAAGGTATAAATTTTGAGATCGAGCTAGCAGTCAGTTGTAAACGATAATTCAAACATCTGAGTTATAAGTTCTATAAAATTTTGAATTTAGTTCTTGTATTATATAGAAATGTATCCTTTTTCTAACTAAACCTATGCAGAAGCATTAAGATTAAATAATTGTAATCACTGTCGTTGAGAGAACTGTATATGAATTGTTTGTTTATCAGAAATAACTAACCACTTTATTTCCGAATAAACACATGCTCGTCACAGTGAAAAAAGTTGAAGAAACTGATGTCAAAAGTAAGGCCTAAATATAATGTCCATTACGAGAAGTTAATTAGGAATTTGGATCTGTTAATAGTAGTTAAAGCAGATCAGAAACAGAAAGTCATCATATTATCAACGAACAGAAAGGAAATGAAAGGAAGTCAAAGACAAATGAGAGACGAAGTTTTGTCCATCTAAAACATACTAATCTAGCCTTCTTTATATGGTGCAGAAAAAGAATGGTGATTGGAGATCCTGTGACTATTACAGATATTTTAACATTATAACCCAAGCTAACTATTATCTAATACCTTCAAATGCAAAATTTTAGATATCAAATAGAAGAATATACCATATTGCCGATCTGGAACTTTAAACGAGGTTATTACAACATCCAGTCCATTAATTTGAAATTAAAAAGACAGACACATGCATGTCAATCGGACTTTTTGAGTTTTCCCAAATAACATTCGGATTAAGGAATACTGCTCAATCAATTTAACGATTCACACATATTGCCTTGAAAGGTTTGGAATATTGTTTAGTTTGCACTGATGATATTTTGAGTGCTTTAAAATCTAAAATGGATCATTGACTCCTAAAACAAATTTGAAATCCCTTTAAAATTTGGATGGGTATTAAAGTTCTAAAATGTCAGTTCTGTCTAAATGAGGTAAATATTTTAGGACACTTTGTTTCTGCCAAGGATATAAAACTAGCTGCAGAACAAATTAAAAGTGTCAATGAATTTGAAAAAAACTAAAACAATCAAAACATTTTTGGTATGGTAAATTTTTACAAAAGACTTACCTCATGCAGCAAAATACTAATTGCAGATAGTCAAATATCTAATGGGTAACAGAAAGAGATCAAATAAAATAATCGAGTGCACACAAAAAGTGAAAATAACTTTCCAGAAATTCACTCTGCAGTTAAAAATAATTTAGCCCAAATATTAATTCTAATCGTTGAATTGAGACATTATAGGATATATAACTCTTGGCAGGCATTAGGTTTCTTTTCATTAAGGCTCAATCCTACACATCAAAGGTTCAATATCTAGGAGAGAGAACTGTTGTCTATTTATACTGCCGTGAAACATTTCAAAAATGTAGAAGGCCAACCTTTGAAATCCTTAACTGACCTTTAACCTTTAATATTTTGCCTTAAATCAAAATCCTGAAAAGGTTTCGTCTCATCAATTAAGATATTTAAATTTTTTAGTCGAATTTGAAGCTGAAGTACAAGATATTTCTGGATCAATGAATATAGTTGATGATACGTTTTTAAGATTATATACTTTATCTGTTCTTCCAGCCAAGTCCATGAAGCAATAATCTTTGCTCAAAGGTCAGATGAAGAATTACAGCAACTCCTAAAACCCAAAGTTTTTCAACTTTAATACTATCTAAATTTATAGTAGTTGATTCAAAAGTAATTATTTACTGTGACTCTTTTCATAAAAACATTCGCATGCACCCAAAAAATTCCTAAAAATAGTTTTTGAAGCAACTCACAACATATCACTTATAGAAAACCTGTTCTACAATGAACATAATAATAAAAAATATACTTGCGCTCAAATGGAAAAGACATTCAAATTGTTGTCTAATTTGTCTAAAGAGCCAACGAAGTAAAGTTACCCGCCATTTTAAAACTCCTGTTCAGATTCAAAGTTTTAATGTCTCAATGAAATCCTTATCTTCATATAATTGGTCTTCTACCAATATTATAAGATTACCAATATTGTGTCATTATTTTGATCTGATACAGTCATTGGCCAGAAATCATTCCAACCTCTGACATCGAAGTTATAAATGCAGCCAAAGCATTTTACGCTGTTTGGATTACTCATTTTGGTGCTCCATAGTACATCATCATTCATTAAGGAATACTGTTTGAATCGAGTATTATTTAACAGCTTTTGAAAATATTATAGGATTTCAAAGAAAGTGCACAACTTCGTATCATCTTCTGTAGAATGTTTTCATCGAGTGATGGCACAAGTCATTAAAAGTTGATTTGATGTGCCATAACAACATGTCATGGATCCGTTCATTGACAACTGCTTTTTAAAGTTTGAAAACGGCCATCAGTGTTACTTTTGATTCATTATCCGAAAAGATGTGATATGGTGAGCAACTTCGTTTACTTGCATTTTTTATTCAACCTATGTCACTATCAAACTATCAATTAAAAATCTTTTTCTGCCGTTCAATCAGCACCAAAGTCAAATCATTGTGAAGATAATATTTTCATTTTTAGGGATCTTTCTACATGTTTGGTCGTAGTACTACGTAATAAGTTTTCAACCACCCTACAAAAGGCTGATTAAGGTGATAAATAGCAGTGGCAAATATATATTTCAGTCTGCTCATTAAGGAAAAGTAAATAGAAGTTTCGGTTGTCAGTCTTAATTATTGCTACCAATGGAGATCCAGTTTTAACTAAGAACTTCATACACTTTCACTATTTACATTAAAAGTAGCATCACAAGTGAAGCTCAAATGTTTCATTTTTACCAATTAGCAATTTTTTATTAGAAGTGGAATAAAAAATCTCACTATATTTGGAAATATTGCTGAACTTCTTAAACTCATTTTTATATCTACTTGTTTACTATTGGTACTATTGGGAGTGTTAAAAATTGTTGTAAGCTTGGAATTAAATGTCATTCTATATTTCAGCTTAGTTTTGAAAATATGACAAATATATGTTGATACGTATGTACATTATTTCTTATATTGGAGTGTTAAATCAAAATAATATACGCAGAATCCTTATGACTACATATCTTCATGACCAAAATAAGCATAAACTAAATAAGAAATGCTGTTGATAAATAAGAAATTCTATATATAAACAGACTGATTTCAGCTAATTGACTTTAATAATATAATAAAATGGAACTTTCGTTTGAGTGGATATTATACTAGATAATATATACTTATTTGTATACTCAAAGAAACATAGATAAATATTAAGTTTTTAAAGAAGATTAAAATGTTTCGTGGACAAATGTTTTCAACTATATATTCAACAATAATGTTTCCCGCATGATAAGTTAACCAAAATTAAATAACTAATAAAATTTAGTTCAATAAATATTAGTTCATACATAAAATGTGTGTGATTTTTATATTCAAATACGATAATGTAGATTATAAAAAAAAGGTAACCTTAAATCCAATGGCTGGTTCTATTGGTAGCGATATTTTTCAATTTCAGTTATAACTGAGCTACACATTTAATTTACATTTACTGAGCAATAACTGAGCAACACATTTAATTTTTTCGTCCTCTTTTCAATCTTTCAATTCATTTAAATGCACTCACATTTCTTTTATATGTATACAATACTTAACAATAAATGCGCCACAAATAAATTTAGATTTTGAAAAGGCAAATTTAAATGGCAGCTGTGAAAAGTAATTTGAAAAATACATTTCCTGCCCTAGACAAAGTCGTAAAATTCATTTCTTTTTATAACATGCTGTTTGTTACAAAACAAATTCTAACAACTAGTTTAGTATGTACTAAACTTTTCATAGCTTTTATGAAGTTTAATCTCATTATATTTAAAATAATGAAAATTTACTTTATTAAAGATAGACCAGCTTGTATATTTTTAATTAAATGCAGGTATACCTATTTTATGTTGAATAATTTTTATAATTGCCCTTGAAAGCTTTTAAAAAATTAATGTAAGAGTGCAATATCATTTTAAGCCAATAATAAATTAAATAAAAACAAATTAAAAAATAATAATTCATTATAGATTAGAAATTCATATTATATATATATATATATATATATATATATATATATATACATATATATATATATATATATGTGTGTGTGTGTGTGTGTGTGTGTGTGTGTGTGTGTGTGTATGTGAATTGTTGCATTTGTAGCACTATATATATAATCAAATAAAATCCTAATTATAAATGTTTGCTGAATATCCATGCTTCTGTGAATTGAGAATTGCTATACGCAATTTAATGAAACTTATTTAAATATTTGTTCCCTGGTTAACATAAAACATCTGCTGTGTTTCATTTTGGAATATCGATTACAATGTTTGTAATTAATTTTAATCGTAAATCCCGATTTCATCTCCTTATAAATTTGCTTATGGAGAGCTGCATTTAGATTTGTGAATTTATTTATTTCAGAACGAAGATTTTTAAAATCATTGACTATGCTTAGCAACTTTAATAGAGAAAATTGTGTGAGCCATTGAAAGCTACTTAATTTACCTATGTTTGTTTTTTGTTTATTATTATTTTTTTGACCACAGAAAACTACTTTATCTGCCAATTTCAGCAAAGTTTTGGAATTTTGTTTCTGTATATTATCAGTGTAAATACAGTTAGAATAATGGCAAGCTAATAAAATAATTTAAGATGCTAAATAAAAGTAAATTACAATACTGTTATCTTCCAAATCGTATTTTTCCCAGAAAATTTGACTTGCATTTATTAATATAAGTTACTTACACCGAAAAAGTTTAGTCTTGGATACCTTGAGTGTATACATGATATTTAGTTTCCAAACAAGAAATAAATACTAAAAGAAATATTTCCAATATACATTATTTTGAATTCAATAAAATGCATGTAATTTTAATGTAATTTATTAAGCAAAAATTCAAAAGTAATTTTATTAGACTTTGTAATTTTACGGGTTTTATTTTATGTTTATTCTTTTAAATGATTTTATATGTGTGTGTGTTTTTTATGTTTTCATTATAACATATAAAATTAAAAGTAAGCTATATATATAAAGTAAATAGGTGAAAGTACGATACATAATAATATTTTAAGTTTTATGTATTATGAAATTATATTAGGAGTTCATAATTTTATATATCACATTATGTAATGTAGCATAGTATATTTTATTGTTTTTTTATACTTTTATTTCAGTAGGTACAAAATATTGAAAAGTGGAAAATGAATTTTTGATAGAAAAATCCAATTTCAGATTATGTTAAATAATAGTATTGATTGATGCAAATGAAATATGTGATTCAAAGATCAATATAAATATCATGGACAACAATTAATTGCCTTAGGGAGAAATTCTACTCATATAATTTGGTCAATATATATTTAATAATATATAAAAATAATGTGAAAAATTCATGTGAATATGCGTTACTTATGCTTTTATTTCTCATATTTTTAATGCATATAAAAAATAAATGGAAGAACAGACAAATATACACTGCTGTCCAATGAAATAACTGCTTAGTAAAAAATATAATTAGGTATTTTGAATTTTTGGTGTATCAAAAACCCATACAAAACAGGTGAGCAGTTAAATATCATTTGTATTGAGGATGCTCAGAATACGACATGCAATACGTGTTCTTAAATTATCTTGCTTAGGGAGAAAATTTTATAGGATTCCAAAATAGGACACAACTTATGACCTTACCATGTCAAAAATAGATGGATCACTTTAATTTACTGGCCTCCAAACTAAAAAGGAGCTAGACTTATATCCAATGGCTATCTCTACTGTGTCACCTATAAAAGAATCCTTATGCAAAAATAATATTATCGAAGGCAACTTGCTGGCGAATATTTTCTTCAAACCATTCATAAACGCATGTGGCCATCAGAAAATTGTATTCCGAATCGGTTTTATTGGGAAAATCATTGTCCCCCTCACTTTTATCCCATTTTCTCTTTGGTCGCCATCTGCCTCAGTGCTATAGTACAAAGGAATTCTTATTAGGAGTCATCACGTTGAAAGTCCATAATGCGCCAAGCATCTTTTATACTAGTCTTCATCTTTGCCTAGGGCTTGAACAGAGCAGACAAAAAAGGTCTCGAGTTCCATCCCAAACTCTTTGACACAAAATGAGATGCCGTCATGTGTCAGGTGAGTGCATGGAAGATTCCAAATTTCCGCTGAAGTATCATTTAAGTAAATTTAATTATCAATTGAATACACTCTCAGAAATAAAGTTACGATACGAAAGTTGGTAAACATCACTACGAGGTTACCAAAATCTCGTAGTACTAGGCTCACCATGATGTACTGGTAAAATAACATTCCTTAAAGCTAAAAGTTCTGGAATTAGTTTCAATTTTTGTTGAATAATTGGAGATGTATATTGTACTTCAAGCTTCTGCAGGCATATATGATGGGGAAGATTGCTTGGTAAGTTTCTGGGCTATTTCTTTCTTATATCACGTGAAGGCATCAAACTATCTATTAAAATCCTTCAAGGAAGTAATTTACGCTGTTAACACCTAGAGTTTGACTAAAAGAAGTCGACATCTTTACTCTGCACAACCGAATACTTTACATGTTGAAAAGTAGCCTATTTTCTGACTAGAGGTATTGTTTTGGAAACTGATCTACTTTTTTGGTTTGGTGTTGGTATAATGCATGTATCTCAATATGACACTCGGCACCTCATCAATTCCATATAGCCCTGTCATTTTTGGAGCTTAGATCTATACAAATGTCAATATTACTGAATAATGCACATTGCCGATAAGTAACGATGATGCCATTAATAAATTCCAACACTTTATGGTAACCATTTAGTATTCATGTTCAAAGCATAACACTCTGTTCTGGCACAACTCTCATATTTCCTTTTCAGCAAAGCTTCAGATATCATTCGTTTCTTCTGCATTTCCTAAATACGTTAAATTACTAAACATTTGGCTATTTCAATCAATTCTTCCTTCCCATAATTTTAGCATTCATAAGATCATTTCTTCTTAGTACTGCAGTTTTAATGGTTAGCATTTTTTAAATATTTTAGTAAATTGAGAATATTAATAGTAACAGGAAAAATTGTAAGAAAATATTGGGTATTCTTTGATCAATTTATTTAGAAATTTTTTTTAACGAACTATGTATTATTTAATTCCGGATGACATAAAATATTTAAAAAAAATCCTTTTCGAATGCTTTGGGGCATAAATATAACTAATCAAAAATGTATCCAAACTTTATATAATTTTTTTTTCATTATTTCTAAAATGATGGAATTTTTATCAGAGAATTTTTTTTAAATGATATATCCAATATTCAGTAATTTTTATTAGAAGAATTATGAAATATTTAGACGAATGCTTAAATTCCCCTGCAGACTACATTCAGAAAAAATATGCAAAGCAATAATAATAAATAAATATTTTCATTCTAAATAAATGTCTGATTGAAAAATTGTTGAAAAATATATCTGATTGTAAAATAAAAAATAGTAAACAAAATTAAATGTGATTTTTTTAAAAGTAAAAGAAACCATTTAAAAAATTTTTATGTATTCAAATGTTTACTTTATAGTTAAAATGTTTCAAAATTTACTCAAAATCTTCATTTAACAAAAAATTTGAAAACACAAAGAATAAAATTAATTGTTATAAGCAGTTGTACAATTAGCTGATAAAATTAACTCTAGCCATTGAAACAATTTATTTCAAAGTTTTAAAAACATATCGCGGTATTTTTCAATATGACATACGTGTAACTTGAAAAAAAAATGTTTTAAATTAGTCAGCAGTTTAATCTACAGCGAAACATTTTAGAGAAAAAAATATGTTCTGCTTTATCGAACTTGGTTCGCTGGCTGACGTATAGTCTAAAAAATGCTGATTCATATGATGCTGTGATAAGCTTTAAAAAATTTTCTGAAACTTTTACAGCTTCATTGATTCAAACAATAAAAAACTTTTATAGTATTTACGATATGACATATTTCTGGATTATATTCTCATTTTGTTGAAAGGAGAAACAAAAGTCTGCTGTAGACATTGGTTTAATTTTTTTTTATTTTAAAACTTTCAGCTATATCTATTAAAAGAAATTGACTTTCTTTGGAAAATTCATATTAAAAATCTTAAATTTACTTTTGATATAATTTAATTTTTTCTCAATGAATAACTTTATTGTAAATAATAAGTATTTTAATTGTTATATATATATATATATATATATATATATATATATATATATATATATATATATATATATATATATATATATATATATATATATATATATATATATATATATATATATATATATATATATATATATATATATATATGTGTGTGTGTGTGTGTGTGTGCATATATATATATATATATATATTTACTTGTTTGCTCGATCAGTTAAATTCTTCTGCTAGAAGTTTCTTTAGTCCCAATTGAGATGATCATGACAACGATTCTTTATTATACAATTCTTATTGGTTTAAAATATGTATGACGTCAGATAATGCTTCATCTGCGTCACATATTATTGGCTGCAATGTCATCGGAAATATGATGATCAACGAATTTGCTGCATGACTTCAAATTCTCCCTCTTTGAACGGCAGAAAACAAGGTGAAGTTCACTATCAAATGTCTGAGTGTTTTTGAGCGAAGAAAAAAATCCATTTTTTATTTTTCAACAATAAGGATACATTTTTTTATTATTATTTGTTTCCTTTTTAAAATTTTTCAAAATTATGAAAATTACCTGCTGTTTTAAATAATTAGTTTTCAAATTTTCAAATCTTTAGTGATATTTTTTCCAAAACTGAACATATTGAAAATTTAGCAGAAAAAGCAAAATGGAAAAGAAAAGACAAAACATCTACTTTTTGGTTAGTTTAAATAAGCAAGGATGATTAAAAATTTTAATTTTTTATTTTAATTTTTTGAATTGTATAGTATCTTTATGATGGCATTCCCCTTTATCATGATATTATTAATCTCAAAAACTTTGGTATACAGTACTATAGAGTTTACTATTCAGGATTTGTTAAAGTCTCCCAAAATTGGCGAATTAGGGAAAAAAATTACCAAATAAAAATTCTGAATCCATTTCTTAAGAGATAGACTTGAGGCTGAGATCACATTTTATAACAAAATACTAATTTTATTAAAGATTATAACGGACATATACAGACAACTTTTTTTAAGAAAATCTCATAAAATGCATAAATTAATACGGAAGCTTGAAATACAAAATCAATTAAAAATGCTGAAGAATGAGAGAATTATTAGACTACTTCTATAGGGATGATATACAATTCATTTGAATTCAGAAAAAACATATAAATATCTCCAAAGTTAAAAATAACATACGAAAAGATACAAAAGATACAAAAGAGGAAAGAATATATTTTTAGTAAAAAATTAAGGAATTTCAAACAAAATCTGCATGAAATAGAAAAAAGATTAAATAAGAGGACAAATTTTCATATATTTTGTTCAAAGATAAAATGAAAAAGGAAACTATACAAACCATTTATAATTTTAAGAGCAAGACATTCTAACCAAAATAAAAGAAGAATGTAATATTAAAATGTAGAGCAAATGTGCAATTAATTAAAGGAGCATTTGTATTAGAAATTTACTAAATAGAATTTTTAAAAAAATAAACATTTGAATGTTAAAAGAAATATTAAAAAACTAGAAAATATTGATGTGCACATTCATATCAAACAAGAAAAAAGTAAAATGTTTTATAAAGGTAAAGAAAAACAATAAGATTTCAGAAAGCGATAATACGAATAGCGATAATAATTGACAAATTAAAAGAATTTATGTAAAAAGAATAGTTTCAAGATATGTTAAAATTTAAATTTATTCAAATTTAAATTGTGCGCAACCGAAAATATACCAAAAAATTTTGTTGATTATGTAAAGAAGAGTAAAATTTTTTAGAAAAAATTAAAGATTCATAACCTTATTAAAAACAACATATGAATATTTTCAAATAAATTAATAAGCTAGTTTTAATACCAATGTGAATTTATGTGTTATTTAATTGTGTTTCATAACTGCGTTTTATAATTATATCAGTGATTTATAATTAGACAAATTATGGAATAGTTTTATGTATATGAGTAACTCATGTATGATTTTTGACTATTTTAAGCAAAAATTTGACAGTATCAGTAAGAGAAAATTGCTTAAGCAATGAACACCTTTGTAATATTTATATAAAATTATTATATATTTATGTAAAAAATTTAAGAATAATGGCAATGAAATTCACTAAACCTGATATAAAAATAGGTATTAAGGCAAGAAACACATTTGAATTCAGGAGAGTTATGAAGATAACCTGTTGTCGGATTTGCTGATCAGTATTACCTAATATCTAACAAATGCATCAGTCATTCAAATAAAAAATGTATTTACCAAGTCATTACAAATCTGTACTCAGGTATGCCTTGCCCTTATGTACTATAGATACTTTAAAAAAATACTTTTTAAAAAATAAGGGTAAAGTACTTTAAAGTATTTTACTTGTTGACTTTATATTAGATATAATTTGAAAAGATTAAAAGTAGCGTAAAAAATGCTTATTTGAATTATTTTTCGTATTTGAATAATATACTGCTAAGGAGAAACTAAGTATAAAAATAAACTATTATTTACTAAATTTAAATATTTGTGTTACATTAGATTACAATACAAAAAAATAGAGAATATTTGCATTTTTGGAAGATAAAAATTAAATTTTCATTTACATTGCTTAAGGACATTGTCACCAAAAGTGCTTATAAAATTAGTATAGTATTCTAAAATTTCATCTAAAATTATTTTTCGGGAAAATGTCAACTACGCAATAAATTATTGATTTAAATTATGATAAATTATGATCACAAGAAAAAAGATATAATCTTTCTTCAAAAATTAATTTAATCTTCCAAGATTTATTCACTTAACTTCTTAATCACTAAGAAAATTTATCTGAAGAAGATGAGATTAAGACGTGTTGAGACAAGCTTCATCGGAGCATGAAACAAGGATGTGTGACGAAGAAAAGGGGAAAACTTTTCCCTAACGAGAGGTCTGGAAGCGGCACTTTAATGAGAAGGCACCTGAACCAAACAACTCAATGACAATTTGTCTCTGTCAACGAGATTATAGCTGAGTAGAATAATTTTTATTTGTTGTCTCAGAAAATGATTCGTACTGTTAAGGATAGCAGTATTTTTCCATTTGTTATTCATAAAAAGAATTTTCGGAAAACTTTTCTGTAAATTTCGTTTTGAAGAAAATTAATTTATTACATTTAAAGAACTCTAAAAGTACTTGATTTATTCCTTTCTACATGATTTAGAAAAGATTGATTAGATGATGGAACAGAGCATAGATTTATGTGATTTATTGAATGATAATTAAATTGCATACAAAATATTAAGTTTTTAAATTTTTATATAAACATTTAAACATATTTAAAAAGAATTATATAAAAATTAATTTTATAATATTTCAATTAATATAAAATTAGGTAGATATTTTAAATTTTACTTTGGCTTCCGTAATTTAAAGTTCTTTATGAATGTTGTAAGTGTTTCTTAAAGGTATTTAAAGTTTGTGTGTGTGTGTGTGTGCATTTGGAATAGCCAAGCAACTAAGAAACCTTTATAGGCATTAGCATCTTTTGCTTTCATGAATGCGTTTCCATTCAATATCACCATATTCACATAAGAAAACTTGAACAAAATTAAGGATTATATAAATATATTTGTATCCATAAGACGTAAAGCAGAGAAGATGCTTTTTCACTTATACATAGGAATGATTTTCAGAATCAAAATATTTATTGTTTTATGTTCACATAAAGTGAACTTATAATTTTTTATAAGCAATACATTTAATAATTCAGTTTTTTACATTGTTAACATTTAATAATTCAGTTCAACTGAGTTTCTTTTATTTTTCATTTAATTTACAAATCATTTTTGCAAACACAAATCATCAGATTTTTAGGTTTTTTTTTTTGATTATTTATTTGAAGTCAGTATACAGTTACAAAGATTTTTCATATAAATTGGTGTAACTTGAATGAATTCTATGAAGATAAAGAAACTTAATATTCATAATAAGATGAATATAAATAGCTTATTATAAGCTTATAAAAATAAAAACATAAAGTTGAGGACTTAATAGATATAATCACAAAAAACATGCATGCTATTGGAACATAATTTTATTTTGTAGAAGAATCTTAAAAATCCAAGGGATTATGCAAACTTAAAATGCTAATGAATTCGAAAATAGTAAATTTATATATATATATATATATATATATATATATATATATATATATATATATATATATATATATATATAATATTCATCAGATTCATTTACAGTATAATCTAATAAATAGAAATAAACAGACTTTTTGGAGGAAAAACTGAATACCTTGATGACATTTCTTTTTATAAAATATATTTAATTATATGAAAAATTTCAACCATTAAGATAAAGAATCAAAAATATCATAAATAAGATAATTACAAATGCAATTTTAACGCGTTTTCATCATTAGTCAGTAATCAAAGATTTAATTTTCTATAATTTATTCTTAACTTACTCATGGATAACAGTTTAAAAATACCCAAAACTCTCGAATACAGTACTAGAGCTATTTCACACTAGACAATTTTTATCCTACGATAAAAAGTCGTCCGATATTTTATCGTGAGATGTTATTAAACAACCACACAATAAGACTGCTCTCTTTCATGCTGAGAAACGTTGTTTTATCGGGGACCAGTTTATTGTGTGGTTTTTTTAAAAGAAATTCTCACAATAAATATAGGAAGACTTTTTATCGTACGATAAAAATCATCTAGTGTAAAAGAGGCTTTACACATGAATTTCCTGTGGCCTATTAGTAGGACAAGACTTTTCAATATGAAATACCTTGTTTCTGTCTCGTCCACTGCTGTACAGCAATAATTGTGCTTCTGTTTTCTACATACACATCTGTAGGGATGGGGAATTCAAATTTTTTGAGCTTCTTCTATTTTAACAAGGGAATACGACCTACTATGTGTGAAACATTGTTCTGACAACCAATCAACCAGTTAAAATTTGAAGTCTTAAGATAACACAACAACTTTAAACAGTTTATGCATTTTTAAAAAAATACAGGGATTTTTAGTACTTCATATATGCCTCGTTAATTCATCGCATTAAATAATCTTTTCCGTATTTAATTGAGTGAAAATTTAATCTTATTGGAATTTATATAAAACATTTTTCAAGAGTTAATTTTTTTTACTATTGTTTGAACTTTAGGTAGTAAAATAATACAAATTCATTCCATATGACTAGTCCTTAGACCTTGTTTTTAAAGATATGCTATCCAAAATGTATGTAAGATTTATTATACCATTGGTTGTATCTATTCTAAGCGCAAAATCCCCCATGTTTGTTGAAAATCCAGTATTTAGTGCTGGCTATGCTTCAGGATTGCTAAAATTCAAGTGTTGGGAACATTTCCCTTGAGCTTAATGGGTTTCCATCATTGCGATACGTAAGTATGACCCAAAGTTTATTAAAAACTCTTCCTGGGTAACTCTAACTGTCTTCCTGAGTGTATGATAATAAAAATCCTTAAAACAGGCTTTTAAAATAAGGTTTTCCAAACAATCATGGTAATAAGATTCAAATTATAAGACTAATGTTTTTTTTAAGTAAAAGACCCCTAGTTCGAATCTAAACATGTAAAAATGGAAGATAAATATTTCATTTTAACTGTAATTTTGCACATCTGCCAGGTTGAGGTCATAAAAGATTGCAGCATTTTCCCTTGTGAGATGTCCTTAAATATAATAATAGGTGTTGCCTTGTTATAAGCTTGTAAAACTGCCTTCAATCATTTAACAATTCTATAAAAGATGTCGAAAGCAATACAACTTCACATGTTTATGGAGAAAGTAAAAACACTACAGCCATTACTTAAGGTCCAGAAAGGAAATTTATCATTAGTCTAAGAAATAAAAAATATATTTTCTTATATAATTCAAAAACCATATATATCACTATATATGAAAACATAAAATATTATTTTCAGAAAACATTCACTATAACTCAAACTTATAAATTTTGTAAGACTTTTCAATGCAGAAACAGTTACAGGACTTTTATCAAATCAACAACGATTACAACTCAGATTATAAGATAGTCTTTTGTATCTGGTTCTGTATTAAATGAGAGCTCAAGAAACGGAGAAACCTTGCCTTTTTAAGTGTTGAACTATTTTATTTATGTTAGAATCACGAGAAGTCATTAAATCGTCAATCATTATATAGAATGTTCGAAAATATTTCGCACAAAATAATTTTCCTTAACATGCTGATTAAATTAAATAATAAAAATACAGCAATTTAACTAAATTTATCAAGTTAATTCATCAGTAATGCAGTATTAATAAATTTTCATCTAATGTACATCATTGATTCTCTTTTATTTTCATATTTTTTTCTTTTTTTTGTACTCAAGGCAATAAAATTATTAATCGTTTAAAAGTTGGATTGATATACAAGACAGCAAATTACAAATGGAAGAAAAATAGTTAAACTAATTGCTTGAAAAGAAAACATTAATTTTCAAAAAATTTTAATATGAAGTTTTGTATTCCAAAAGAAAAGAACATTGAAATATCACAGACTTTTCATTACAAAATGAAAATCTCCAAACTATTTAAATAAAATGTTTATCTAATGCAAACTTTTTTGTTATTATCCCCAGAGATCCAGAGATCAAAATTTAAACATTCAGAGTAAGAACAATTAATCATTATTAACAATTATCAAATGAAACTTTCAAGCAAATAAACAAGAAAAAGTCTAAACATTTACGCCTGAACAGTAACAATACATTTAATAATTTACTCCTGAACAATAACAATACATATAAAATTTCACAAGCATATTTCCTGAAAAATTAAATGAAACTCAAAATCATTGTTTATGAAATATCTCCTGAGAATTTACAGTTGGGGTATAAAATTTTGCTTTTTAAAAATGAAAATAACAATATAGGAAAACTGTTTTTTTTATTCATCTAATTTGGCTATACATTCCTTCAAGTAAAATATTGTTTTACTCTTTGTGAGAAACAAATTGAAATTATATTCTCTTAATAAAAAGTCAATTAGCTAATTTAGCTATTAAGTAGTTATAACAATTGTTTATTAGCTAATAAACAGTTATTGTATTTTTATTACCCAAATCTTTTTGGAATAAAGATAAAATACATTTTCGATAACTTTTTGTTGCTGTTCATGTAAAATATATTTAAATAGTAAACCACATTTTAATAATTAAAACACACCACTTATTTTTAAAAATAAAAATGTTTCAATAATTTTTATAATTAGGCGTATGTAATTTCATTTTATTTTTTAGAGATAAATGTTGCAACGTTTTTAATATGATTTTAATTAGTATCGTATGAAGCATTAAGAATAAATACGCGAGTAAAATTTCTCTGAGTGAGTAGCTGGATCAACGAAAATGCCGTTACAAAGTTTCTAATTATTTTTTACCTATAATTTAAAAACATTTATTCATTTTGTGAAGTTTAAAAGTTCTTTTTTTTCAAAAAGACATGCAAATTAGTTTTTCAAAATATTTAACTACTACTATTTTTGCAAATTTTATAATTTATTTTTGATGTCCTTGAAAAATAATGTTTTTATTCGGTTTATAAAAAATTAAATGAAAATAACTTATTAAAAATGGTTTTTCTTTTGCACAAATTTTATGTTTTATAATAAATAAAATCTAACAAATGTATTGCATTTATTGTACTCTTTTAATGACAAAAATTGCGTGTTACAATTCAGTAGAGATCCTCAACAAATGAAATCCATTTGTTGTTTCATTTGAGCATGCATTATACATTTATCTAATGGTGCATTATTTAATATGGTGTACTATTTAATACGGTGTACTATTTAACATGGTGTACTATTTAGTGTGGCGTACTATAAGCAGAATGGAGAATTGTGATGAGGTAATTCGAATAATTTTCTACAATTCACTCTGAAATCCGTACACGTAGAACGTGAAGCAATATTCATCTCGGAAACACGAGAAAAAAAATAAACCTCCTCTCTTATCTTCAATTATACGCAACTGTTTTGAGAGTTAAAATGCAATCCCAAATGCAATTAAAGTAGTTTTTAGATGCTTGATAGTAGCGGAGAAATACAAAACTGTCTTACTGATGAGTATATAATAAATAAACTATTATTTATATATAATGAATAATAAAAGGCATATTTATTATTTTAATTTAAAATTTCAATAATCGAAATCTTACTACGGAATGTTTTACTTACTTGATTCTGGATTAATTTTGTATTCGAGAAAAATTAAATGATACATCAACACAAATGAAACTAAAGATCACATAAAAAAATTATACTTTTAACTAAACATTACATTTTTTTATCAACAATCTTGAGTAATAGAAGCTTATTTATAATTTTTAATGCAGGATACTATATTAGTGAAAAACGGTTCTTATATTTATAAACACTTTATAAACATAGCACTTTTATATTTAATGAAATAATTTAAAAAAAATTAACGTAGGATATATTTACATGCATTATTTTTTTAATGAATACTTTACTAAAATCTTTTGATGTAATGCTTTAAATTAATTATGTGACATCATTATAAAATATCTTTAAAAATATGTAAGACAATATTTTACATGACTCTCAAATATTTCATGCTTTCATTACTCAATATATTTTAAGCGAAAACATGCTTACCATTATCATTAGTATAAGAGTTGTTTAATGAAAAATATTCAGTAAATTTATAAATGTGTTACATTTTTAATATTGAAGAAGAAGGAATAAAAGAAATTAAGGACAAAACGTTTTTAAAAATAAAGATCAATCTTATTATCTTAAATTTTGTAAGGTTTCGTTTAAAAGTATACCACAGTTTTCAGTGAAATATTCTTCAATATTATAAAAATATATGATACTATTATTTTGTGTCCGTATTTTCACTATAATACTTCAACAAAATTCTGCTTTTTATATTTATAAAAAAGTAAAGAATTTCTCACTAATGACTTATACATTTCTTTTAAAATCTATAAATCAGATAACATTTTCATATTTTAAAAACAATTATTTAGGCACAAAAAAAATGAAAAATATCACTATATTCATATTATTCGAAAACCTGGATTTTAAACTAAATGGAACATTCATATTTATAATCATTACTATACAGAGTAAAATTCAGAAGCATTTGGACTTAAATTGGAATTGCATATTTCCGAGTTTATTTCAAAAAATATTATTTAAATGGCAAAAGAAATATTTTCTCAAATAACTGAAGAATATAAATGAAAAGAATATTAGCATGAATTTTAAAACAGACATTCATTGGTTTTAGAATAAAGATTTGGTTTCATGCATTCATTTCATACCATTTCAAAAGAAGTTAGAATACTCTTTTATGCTTTTAATAAAATCAAGTAAACATTATGGTATAAACTGCATATAAATTTTCAAAACTGCACAGTAATTTAAAGTGAAAGGGCTTAAGAATGTTGTTTGCAATAAAAGAAATAAATTTATTCTATCTTATATTTTATCATGAAAGCTATTTCAATCT
This sequence comes from Latrodectus elegans, assembly GCA_030067965.1. Taxonomy (NCBI): domain Eukaryota; kingdom Metazoa; phylum Arthropoda; class Arachnida; order Araneae; family Theridiidae; genus Latrodectus; species Latrodectus elegans. The sequence continues at coordinate 56,428,439 of CM057816.1, forward strand.
ATACATGATATTATTTATTTTAAATAAAACAAACGTGCTTTAAAAGATCAAAACAAAAAATAACATAAAACAAAACAAGAAAAATTATAAATAACTAGTTTAATCAACCAAAAAATAAAATATGAATATTTGGTTAAACCAAAATCCTAAATTTGAACTTGCAAATTTCCCTTTCGAAAAATATCTGTATTGATCTGAATAACATGAATGCAGTAAATTGCTTGTAAATTTGTTTTTAATGAAATCAAGTAAAATAAAATTGATAAACTTAACTAATCTATTGCCTTATTTGGACTCCCATAACATCCATGTTTACTTTTGTTATTTAAATTTAAATATATTGAATCAGATATATTTTTGTTAAATATTTTATGTATACAGTAAATTGCTTCCCTCTTAAAACAATTTTTTTGCCGGCTAACTTGTCTAGTGGTTAGCATGCCTGACTATTGATAAGGAAGTCCTTGGTTTAAATCTTGGTTTAGGTATGGATGTACATTCTCTCTCTATCATGTCTTTGTCCTTCTTTTAGTGTGTGAATTGTTGCCTACCCTATAAATGGGTCCTTATAGCATGTGAGTATACTGAAGAAGTCAACTCCACACTAAATACGGTTCAGTGGGAAAAGTGGAACAGCGCACCCAAATTTGCCAGCCTAGCTGCCAGACGACAACAAAAATTTTTAGCAAGCAGTTATTTTTATAGATATTGTTTTTTTATTACAAATATCATCCGTGCTGCTTATTTAATCTTTCAAATATATATCTGATAAATAATACAATAATGATTATTTTTATTTCTAAAATTAAATAGATTTCGTAGCGTAATATCTTTTTCGTACATGAAGCAAAAGAATATACTAAAAAGTATTTTAACTTCAATAGTATTCAATTAGAGTAAATTTATAATTATAAATGAGAAACAATTTTTAAGCTAATATTTTCAGACATGTATGTATTTTATTATTAGAAAATATGGCACAAATGCCGTATAATTCATCATGCCAATTTCTGAATGTGGTAGTTTTTCTTCGCGGATTTCCTTGTTTAACTGGCAATCTGGATCATATAACGCCATAAAGATAGAGAATAATAAAACAAATTAGGAAAGTTCGACTTTAACAACTCATGTATTCACATCACAGCGAGAAGACTTAGATAACTTTTTTTTCCTTTTCATACACTTTAATTAATGTTTTCATATTTTCATTTTTAAAGATTTTAATATTTCAAAAATATATATTTCCGCCTTTTATTTAACACATTTAAATTTATTATTTAGATATATAATCTTTTTTACAAAAATTTATTGTGCCACACCATTACATTTACGGCATTAAGTCAAAATTATGTCATATTCATCGTTACCTAAATAATTCAGAAATTGGTATGTTGGAGATTATATGGCAACTGAATAAAATATTTCTGCAAGGCTATTATTATAAGGCTATGATTAAAGGAATACATGATTGGATAATTTTAAATAGTCTTATTAATTAGACAAAATTTAAATATTCAGGAGGATATCGACTGTTTTCAAGGGCACTGTAAAAATGTGTTTTCTGAAATTTGATATAAATAATTAGATTGAGAAAGAATATCAAGTAAATCTATGGAAAAGAAGAATGAAAATGGAATTTTAGTTTTTCCACTTCTTTCTATTGCGATATATTTTGTAAAACTGAAAATAAAAGTGCATAGAGCAACACGTGAACATGCAGGTACTGTAAACACAGTTATCTATTCAATTCGAACAACAATTGTGTTATTATTTTGTGATAAATAACTGAATGAGTGTGATAGAATTTTCTGAAAAGGAGCTATAAATGACTAATGTGGGTTTGAAGTCTATAGCCGTAACTATTGAAATCTAGTCTGTAGTGATCTCATCATCCATCTAGACATATAAAAGAAAATTTTAAGAGAACGATTAAAATCTTAATTTACAATTATTTTTAATTCTTTACTTTGTAATTCATTGTGTTATGAAATTCATGTATTTGTAAATATTAATCTTTTTTTCACTTAAATATTTCATGTAAATAGAAATACTTAAAAAAATAATATAAATTTACTTTTGTTTAAACATTTTACTTAGCAAGATATTTCTCTATTTATAACAAAATATGTGTGCTGGATTTGTATAAACGTTTAAAACATTATAAAAATTTAATTTTGTATATTTAAACATTTTTTTAAGTTATACAAATTGGTGCTGTTGCCTTAATAAATACATGTATTATTAATTTTATCGAATTATTATCATGTAAATATATATAAACAAATCTGTGAGTTGTTGATGCATGAATGATTATACCTGATAGAGTTTCATTGAAAATTTATATACTTCAGATCAAAAATACAGAAATTTTATTTTCTCAAATTATCTGATATTTAGGACTGGAATAAATTTTTCTTCAAACTAAGCAAATGTGGTAATTTATTTAATTGAACCAAAATTTCATCACCTAAAAATTAGTGGCTCTTTGAAATAGATTTTCATTCTTAATCTACTTTTTTTTAAAAAAAAATCAAAGTATAAAACACATCAAGTATTTTAATCCTTCAAAAATAATTAAAAATAAACAATTTCAAATGTAATGTTAATGACATAGTATTTTTATTCATTATCTTATGTACTTTCATATTTAAAATCAGGATCAATATTCCATTTTCACATGTTGCTTTCATTTCCAATACTTCGTTTCTCAATTTTTCTAAAATTAATTTCATGAAAGCCATTTTCACTTGCGTTTTTGTTGTTACTAATGACATTTGGACAAGTCAAGCTTGCTATGGTTTGGCTATGCGAATTTAATTCACTAGGTTCCGTCTTTCGTTTAATCAGAACACCACGAAAATGCACTTTGTTCTTCAAATCTTCCAATAGATGGTTCCACCACCAGAGGATCCACTCCCTCAATTTTGACATCGATATCAAGGGGCAGGAAATTTTCTCCAGACCTCTGCACCCATAGTAACTGCTAAACGACAAACCACAGGACTTTCGATTCCACAGATTTAACGAGCACGTATATCGCATGTACTCGGTGAGTCTTGACGGCATTAGGAATCGAATACCACACTTCCGGACGGAGCGCCGATCCCTTAAACATTAGGCTACCACGGACTTTTTTTACTTGTAAAATTGATTATCAGTGTAGTATGGTATTTCAACATTATTTCTTATAAGTGAAGTGATATGATTACAAGCGAATATAATCTTGAATTAATAATGATTGGAATAGTATAAAATTTGAAAAAAACTCTTCCTGGAAATTACATTTCAATGAATTTAATAACAGCTTAAATTTTAGAAATTAAATTTACAGAATATAAATTATTAGGCGTAGCATTCATCTTCAAAATTAAAAAATTTAAAACATTTATTGTTTAAGAGTGAATGAAAAATTCCAAATGTATACAATTAATTTAAATTTACTGCTAATTTTCTGATTAAATTACCGATATCATTGAAAATAAAAATGCCCAATTATATTATATTTACCCGAGAATCGTAAATTAAAAAGAAAAATTCAAAGTTTTACTGGACCAACTGGATATTATAATTATATATCCTTAATCCTTAACAGATTGATTTAAAAAAAATTGCTTTAAATATCCTACATTACGAAAGTTTCCACACTACGAAATTAAAGTTTAAATGAGCTTATGCTCATGAAATATCTACGCAGAAAAATATTTTGATAATTAGTAATATGGGGATTTATTACACAACACACATTATATATTTAAATAAATATTAATTATGAAGATTTATTGTTGTATTTGTTTGTGCTAATTGCATGGGATTAAATCTCTACTGAATTGCTGCATTCTTAATTCTTTATAGTATTACTGATTGCTTTTGCAGTTATGTTGTGAAAATTTGAAAGTAATAATATAATACTCATAAAAATAAAACTCATAATATTTTGTAGAATCTTAGTTTTAGGTAATTGGTCAAACATTGGATTATTAATCTCTTGATTTTAAAAATTACTTACTTTATAAAGCTAAATAACTGTTATAAAATGTAATGTAAAAAATATCTGTTAAATTGTGTATTAAAATATATTTAAGAAAACAGAATAAAAATCTTAAAATTTGAGTATCAATGCATATTTAAATAAAATAATACATTTACATATTGAATACATAACTCTGATACCCTATTATTACATCAATGTGTGTATGTATGGATATATATATATAGATATATATATATATATAATAAGAAATTTTAAAAACACCAGAATTTCCTTAATAGGACATTATAGTACAAATTAATCCAATTACAAACTTTTCTCGATAAGTAATGCTTTTCATAATCCATTATCATAGCGTGATTATCTCCTGGATTTTGTGCCTGCTGATATGGATGACAGGTCTACTATAATTTAAATTTATTTTAAATAAAACTATGATTATACTTAGTTTTTAAATAAAACTTAATTTAATTATAGATAAATATTAATTAATAATAAATAAACATAATTATAAACTAGTAAACTCAATTAATATTACATACGTGTTATTCCTGCGTAACATTCGAGTTATTGTGCACTCCATATATTCTTATCAGAATAACTTTACCTGTGCCAATCTTTTCTGATATAAAAAGAATATGTATAAAATGTTAAATTTTTGATTAATGTCATGAAAATAAATCTAAATTCATCTTATAATTTTCAATTATTTATGTACAGGTTCGTCGTATAGTAAAATCGTTTTATGAAGGGCATGATTTAAATTGTTTTTCTATATATGCATTTAAATAAATTTAAAAATTCAAATTATCCTAATATCAAAATATTTTTATAATATTCATAACAAATTTCAATTCCTGTTACACTTTTTCACCATTTAATGTATGATCTTTTGGCATGAGAAAATTTTGACAAATATTTGTGAATTATGATAAAAAAATTATTTTGTATCACATTCTGGATAAATATAACCCTTTTGATATTACGCAGTTTGATATTGTCTAATGGGCCTAAAGTCGTTGTCACCACGTAAATTTCTTCCGGTAGTAATTTATGGTTGTCATATTGCAACGTGTGAGAATGACATACTTTATACAGGCTATGCCATTCTCAAATATTCAAGGGAGAAAACCAGGAAAAATTACCATGCACTCACCCCCGACCGACGTGCAGGCATAGAGCTGGAACTTAGCAGTTTTCTTTTGGTTATCATAATCGAGTTGAATCGAATCTGAAGCATTTCGTTCTGAAAAGCGTTATCACAGTAACCATTCTCGAGAAGCTCAAAATAATCTTTTTGCTGTAAACATCGAGTTAATTTACATAAAATTATCTATTTGACTTCAGAAAACCTTATTACCAGTGTAACTTTTGTTATCAACGACTTTACTTCTTCAAAATGTCAAAATTATTTCAAATTAAATATCTTTTTGAAAATATCTCATATCGTAATGCTTACTTCTTAAGTGCTTGTACTTAGTACTTCCTGAAGAAAAATTAATACCAATTATTTCGAAGCATGCATTGTATATAAATAAGTATACTCTCTCTCTCTCTGATTAGAGTCTTATATTACGATTACATTAATCTAAAAATATGTGATACAATAAAAACGAGTACGCTACAGGGAAATAAGTGCAACAAGTAACTTGTACGAAAAGGAGGATGTAGTTTTTGAATATATATTAAAGGCATAAAGGCTAACATTAGATACTTCGGAAAGTTAATTTTGTAAGTAGTTTGATATCTTATGAAAACAAATTGCCAATTCCAAAAGTAGAAACTTTGAAGTTTCACTTTAAACTCTATAATAATCGTCAACGTATTTTCTACATTGCATTATATAATAAATGAGTATTATTTCCTACGATTTTATGTTATGAATGTAATCATTTTTTGCCATATTTCTTATAATTGTAAATCCAAATCAAATATTGAAATAAATTTTAATACGAATTTATAAATGTCAACACAGTAATAAAAATATAATTTGAAGTAAACGCAGTTAAAATTTTGATTTTACAACAGTTAATCATATATTATATCATCATTTTATTGATGCAGCAGTTTTAATTTAATTGTATAATTTATTTGTAATATTAACTTAAAGTGATTAAACTATCGTTTTTTATGACAAAAATAAACAAAATTACTAGCAGAAAGTTTCCTATTTAATTGCATTTTTTCAAGTGAAATTAAGATTTATATGCAGCAAAACAACGTAATTAATTAGAAAAAAATACTAGCAGAAGTCTGAATTAAATAATATCTGGCTAGATAATTACTATCCAGTCAAAGTAAATAATTAAGTAATAGTATAGAAAAAATGGGGAATCTTTAAATAGGTAACCATTAATTAGAATGTATTCACAAGATAATTTCATCGTGTAATTATTTTTCTGTAAAGCGTTTCATAAAAAAGTTCATTTGCACTTATTTCGAATTTTGAAATATTTTAATTGCAAAATTTTAAAAGAAATATTTTCAAATAATTGAATAATGAGACTGTAAATTTTGCATTAACTCAAGTAACTTCTCTTCAATCATTTACAAAAAATGCATTTGTTTCTTTAAAAATATACATTCGATTTTACAAGAACAAACAATATAAAATTCAGATTTTTGTTAAATCTATAAGACATTATAACAAATCGAAACATGAATGGATTATTAAGACCCAAAAATGTAATTTTATTAAACATTGATATTTGAAATAGCACTTACAGACATTTTTTTAAATTTTAAAGATATTCATGTAAATTATCCGTAATTTTTGTTTAAATAAAATATTTATAATGTTATTTACATAAAAATTAAAAGATAACTACTTTAAATTAAAATTTTAAATATCACTATTTAGCAATAAATTTAAAAATGGCTTTTTAAAATGAAATATCTGAACATCGATTCCATAATTCTTTTTAATGTTGTCAATCATTTTTCGACAATTATTTTCAATAGCTAAGTTTAAATAAATATAAGAATTTAAAAAAATCAAAATTGCTTCTGTATTTGCTAACTCTCAACCAAAAACAAAATATCAATGATTTTTAACGATTTTTAGAATTGCCTTCGTGCAATAAGACATTGTGTGTGTGTGGTATAAAAAACATCGTATAAAGCATGGTTCTATACTCAAACCGACATTGAAGTCAGTAGTAAACTGAATGCATAATAATTTGCAAATTTGCCAAAAGTGACTAAAATTGTATATGTCAGAGGATGTATCTAATTTAGAGTCAAGTGCCTCTGTTCTTTAAAATTATGACGACTGTAAATAAAAGCGATTACAATACGGAAAAAGGCGTTCAAAATTCAATCCCATTCACTTAATAACCCTCCGTAGAAACACTCTCGAACATTAAGATGATGTCGAAGTCATAAAGTTCATATGCCTTTACAGTAATTATACGATACATAGATATGGAAATCATGATGCCACAAGAAAATCCATCGTTCTTTTAAAAAGAAAACGTGACGTCACTCTTAGGCAAATTCAACGTTAATATTACATTCAGATGCTTTTATTTCTGGGGCACCGTAAAAACGCTCTCATCTTAATTTTAGAGTATAAATCCTCACTTTTTTTTGGAAAAAAGAAATTTGTCTCATAAATTATTTACTATTTGACGATTCCAAATTTTAAGCTCATGCAAAACGTTCATCTTGGTGGCTGTCAACTGTAACTAACCACAGAAAATTTACATAAAATTCCGTATATCTGTAATGAACAGTTTGACTCTGTATTCTGTAGATTACATCGTTTTACATAAATTTAAACAGTTTATTGTAGTACGATAAAACTTAATCATTTAATAATTGCTATTTTAAATAAATTAAATCTTTATTATTTAACGTTTTATTCTCAATTATAGGGGGAAAATAATCCTTTTTTTAAGAGAAAATCCCTAGTGATTTTAAAGTAAATAAATTAAAACTTATTTTTAGTAAATTGTACAATCAGTATAATTGTATCTAACTTTTCATTAACATTCGCGTTATCATTCCAACTATTTTTATTGTATACGCAACAAGTCCATTTATGAAAGGGGGGCCGATGGGATCCTGCACAACGATGAATAGAATAATCATGCGTCGTTAAAACTTTCGATTCCACATCATGTTGAATAAGTGATATCTGTCAGCTTGAGCAGCAATATTGCTGTTCTATATATATATAGATTGCTAACTCTATACATTACAATTCTATATGGATCAAAATCACAAAGCAAAAGAATCAAACCCATAAGAAACTAAAGGGATCACCGGTTCACCAAACTTAAAAACATTAATTTAAGTTCAAAGTATATTAGCTCTTTTGCTTTAATATAAAATTATAAAAACCCAAATTAAACTGGGGAAAGGATCAGAAACTTTCATTTTATTCAATAAAAATACTTCTCTTATCATTAAACTATAAAATGGTAACCCATTTTCATAAATGACTCCATAACAGAAACAATAACAAAACTTTAAATAAAAAAACTTTTTCAAAATAGAACTTTTTCATAAATAGATGGCGCAGCATGTCCATGTTTGAATTTTTTTAAAGTTCTTTTAAGGTAAAGTGTTACCTATAAACTTAAAGGGATTTCTGAACTTCTCGGGACTGTTTTATCATATTAGGTATACCATCGGTAATCCGCAGGTAATGCTCAGGACACATACTGAAAATTGAATTCCACCTGTGATGCTCATGTGAGTAAACCTGTTAAAATTATAGACATTTCATTTTCTTAGATGAAGCATACTGTTTTTCTTATCCCCAAATCCATCTTCAAATTCAGTTTCTTGATGAGAAGCATGAAAATTTTGTTCTTAATACTGCAAATAATGTTGTCAACCCTGTTTTATATCAATTTTCGAAATCATAATAATTTTGCATAGCACAAAATACTCCATCTGTCATTAAAAAATCCATAAATCACATTTCTTATTTATACAATAAATAAATGCAACGTAATATAATTTTAAAAACAGGTTAAAATGTTATAATTTTCATTTCTTTAAACTATTTCCTATATTTAAAAAGGAAGATTTGGTAAATTTTTTAAAAAAATGTGCACAATTCATTTAAGTTTAAAAAAATATATTAATCTAATTTTTTATATTTCCTTAACTAATTGAAAAAGGTGAATTTAACAGCTATTAAATTTTTACAATTAAATTATCTTTCACTCTCATTGAAAACATATTCTCTCACAATTTTGTTGCATAAAAGGCATGTAAATATATGATGATCAAATGTAGAAATTAATTAAAGTTATTTAATTTTTTAAAATTTATAATTTTATTCAAATTAACCAGTTATGATTAAAAAAAACTACATATAATGATTTTTAAATTTCACACATGCACACATTTCCTCTGATATTTTAAATTACACACTCACAATTTTTTAATAAATACTTGACCACACATATTTATTAATGACACTTACAAGTTAATAACCATGATACAGTTCTGTAGCTATAGAAAATTTTTTTTCAACAATTTATCCAAAAAATTTTTCTTTTATACCTTAAATATAAGGAAACTGTCTTCAAACTTAACACAATTATTATAATATTATTTTTAGTATGATAGAAGTGCTTAAATTTCATTTTATTTTAACAAGCTCTCCTTCAAAAATTCAAAATTTTCAGAAAATGTTTTTTAAGAATAAATCTGAAAGATTTAAGCAAATAAGTTTAGTCTTATCTGAATTTTGAATTGTTGAATAAATAAATAAAACTAGGTAGAAGTGGAAAAGATATAACATATTAATTAGAAAAAAATACAGTCACAAGAGAAGAACAATACAAAAAAAATTTTTTTTCTTATCATTCTGCAAATAAATTTTATTTTTTAATTTAACTTGATATTTACTTTACAGAAAATCATATTGTGTAAGAATTTCAAAAAGTTTAGGAATCACAAAATTCTAACAATGAAAATTGAATTTGTGTCTCAAAAAGCTTTAGATAAAATACTTCCTTATTTTTTTCATTTTCTTCAAGGCATATTTATATGGAAATAAATATTTCTTGTCTATATAAGAAATGTGGCCCTTATTTGTACATAAATTCTATTTTAATGTAAATAACTCTTTGGGTATAAATTTTCTAAAAATTTAAATTAAAAGTACAGAAAAAAGGATATGGGATTAATGGATGTTTTGCCGAGATCATCATTAAAATTCTAGTCTCTAATCTAGAAATTTTTATTGAAACTGGCTACACTTATTACACATTTAATTATTTAGATAAAAATTCAGCGTTTTAATATTTAAAAATGAAATATTCAAATAAGGAAACTATGATGGACAAATTTTGTAAGCTCTGTTAGAAAAATTAGACATATTAGGTTGAAAGGATCTTTAATAAAATGAATTTAAAAGAAAATCCATTCGATTGAGTATTTTGTTAAGAAATGAAATAAAGAAAATTTAAACCTTAAGAAATTAATTGAAAAGTTATTTTCTTGGAAACACAAATATTTTTTAAATAAGTAATGTTTACTCAGACTGTAAGAAGAGCCTTTAATATCTTTGAAACGTAAATTCAATAAAGATGTTAACAAGGGGTTAGTGAGTGAGAGTGTTTTGTTTCTCTGCTACAGAAGATATTCCAGTTTATGAGAGTTTATAGAGACTTTTGGGATCAGTAATTCTTCAACATAGCATTTTCCAACCATTTTCTAGAAGCTTTATCCATGGTGATTATTCCACTTATATGAATCATTCTTTGAAAAGTTAATCATGCATTAAAGGAATATTAAACTGAAAGATTTAAGCAAATAAGTTTAGTCTTATCTGAATTTTGCCATTGATAAAATATAAGTCATTTCCAATTGTTACAACCTACACCGCTCAGTATTTATTTTAATGATGCGATATTTTGTGTGTTCATCAAAATATATGCCAACACATATATCACTCTTCCATTTTAAAAGTTGTCACCTCTTTGCATGAATCAAAATCAAATCTGCAATTCACTATTATCATTGTGAACAAAGAAACAGAAATCTTCATACAAAAGGACATTGGAATATTCATTTCTCTTTCAGAGTGTTCCCGTGAATTATTGATTATTTTCAATGAAGAATTGCTTTTTACATAATTCATACTACTGTATAGCTAGAATATATGTTTACCGCTAAAAACTACTGAAGAACAAACTATGTATGGGGTTAAAAAGAATAGTTTAATTCATGTTTTCGAATCTCCGCACGCTAGATTACGCTGGTAAGGATTCATGCCGTGAAACACCTGATGGAAAATGTCCTACGGATTCTTGATTGGGCTTAAGTCAAGTGAGTTTGTTAGCCAACAGAGAACTGGTTAGCAAACTCACCTGATGTTTTTGGAAATAATTACGTACACTGCAAGGTGTATGACATTTCTTGCTGTTCTGCTTGCATATGTCCCCAACCAGAGGAAAAAAAGTCAGCATTTAGGTGTAGACATGCTCTGCAGGGACAAATGATATACTTCTATTGATCCATCATATCTACTACAATGTTGAGTAAACCCAGAAAATGTTCAGCCAATATTAACCAAACCATTATACTCCCGGCTGCAGTTGGGTCATTCTGCTGATGGCTGCAAGGTGTTTCTTTTTAGCGTTCCGAGTCGTATACGACAACGTCCAACTGTTCGATGGTGGATAAAAAGTGATTCATTGGAAAATGCTACCTATCGCTACTTAGTGGATGTCTAGTTGCGATAATCTCGTGCAAACGTCAGCCTTGAACAAAAATAAGCAGATGTCAATATAGGTGCATGAACCATCATGCTTTTGAGGCTTAAACTCAGCAACTTTCGCTGAAAAATAGTTTAGGTGATATTGTGAATAGCATCTTGGTTTATCTGGAAGATCAATTTCTCAAAGGTGTAGCGTCTGTTTGTCCAAACTCACCACCAAAACGGTTGTTTGCCCCTGTCATCTATGATCATTGGTACACCACATTTGCCATGTTGCTGATTTTGGCAGTCCAATTTTGCCATAAATGGTATACTTTTATAAGACGCATCTAAACAGTCAACATATTTAGCCTTTTTGGAAATGCTTTCACCCTTGGACCATTTCTTCAATACGCCAATGATTACAATGTTATCCGAATTACGCGCACACCATTTATATATGCTCAACTTCACTGTGGTACCACCTGCTTCTGTGATTGGTTATGTCACATCGACATTAAATGTACATTTTGGTCACATTAATGTGTCTTGAGAGTGTTTAAATAATATTGTAAATAGAAGAGAAGCATTCATCTAAAATAAAGTTTAGTAATAAATTTCATCTGAAATTGCTATGGATGCTATATAATATCTCCTAAGAACTTGAATATATCACACAATTTGAAGCACGTAAAACGTAAGCTTATTTTGTTAAAATTATTTATTGGAAAATAAGTGTATATTTCATTATGAATTCTCAAGAGATTATTTTTTTAATTTAAATATTAGTAATTTATTGTTCTGCAAATTTAAAATGCATTATATTTTTTATAAAATACTTTAACTTTGAGTTGCTTCAAATTTATAATTAAAAATTAAAATGTATAATTTAATTGACTTTTATTAAATGAAAATATTAAATATTTAATTCAGTTAATAATACCAAAAAATTTAATAAAAACTTAAAATTCTGCTATATCGTAAATACTACGTATTATAATTTTCCATTGTTAAATTGCTTTTTTTTAAATTCATTTTCAACTATCCTCATTGTTTAAAAATGATTTATCAAAAAAAATAGTTATTCTCCATATGCATAAATAACTACTTTTCTAAGTTAAATTTATTGTTATAATTTATGTTTAAGCTATAATTTCTTTAAAATAAATTATTGTATTTAGATAAAAGCACTCCAAGTATCATATATATATATATATATATATATATATATATATATATATATATATATATATATATATATATATATATATATATATATATATATATATATATATATATATATATATATAATAACTAAGAATGCATTTTACTGAATATTTAAAATTATAACAAACTTTTATTAATATATTTATGGATACTTTTTTCTCTAAAGTTAAAAACACAATATTAAAATTTCTTAATAAAGTATATTTTTATATGTTTTTATTGTTGTATCTTATTCTTTTACTGCAAAATAAAAAATGCATCTTAACTGGAAGTTAGAATATTTTGCCAAACTAAAGCTGAGACGTGATTTGAAAATCAATGTTATCAAATTGTTCCGGGAAAAATTTATGCCACCAAACCTTCAACGCAAAAGTTTGTGTTTGAAATTCGAAACATCCGCAAGAAAATATTCCATGTTTTTCATGTTACCGATTGTAAGTCATTTGGTTTCTCTTCAAAATGTTTCTTACCAAATAAGTATTTCCGCAAAGCTTATAATATTCGTTTCTTTGTTTCTTTCTTTAGAGATATTTAATCAACACTTCTAAAAGAACACTGAGAAATAGATCATTATATTCATATCTTGTAATGTTTATTGATAAATAAAATAAAAAATAATGACTTTTAAAAAGTATTTTCTTAATTTAAAATTTTAAAACATCAATAAAAGTTCAAAATTTGTAAACTCTTTTGATATTAAAATATTAAGAATCAAATTATACAAGGAAAATGTAAAATATTTGATTCTGAATTACAAAATTAAAGAATAAATTTTAAGCATTATTTTAGAAATTACAGGGCAATTATCAGAAAACTGTTTGCTTTAAAAATATTTTTAGAAACAATAGGCTGCATGCTAAATAGCATAATAAAACACACCAAATCTAGATTTCGTCTTTTATGTATAATGAACCTTTAAATTCTTCTTATTATTAATTTTACTTCTAAGTGCAAGATCTTAAATCTAGACAGTAAATTGTATAATAATTAGCTATAAATCACTACTCTTATTCAAAGTAAAGAAGAAAATTATCTTTTCTTCTAAGCCCAACGCATTTCACATCATCTATTAATAATTTATGATTAAATGGCATAAAAATAATATAATCTTATTTTCCAAATAAATCTGTTTCGAGTTTAAATGCTTAAAATTAATATTTTTCAATTGCTTCTCGTAAGTTGAAAAATTATATTGTTTAAATTTATTCTTAACTTAAATTATTTTCAATTTTTTTTAAGAAACTAAGAATTCATTTCTTATAACAGAAAATACATTTTACTATTAAATTTCGAATGAAAATTGATGAAATGAAAAGATATTTTTTTACTTATTATCTAAAATATGAAATTAGTCATATAAATAATAGATAACAGAAAGATTATTGTTATAAAAAGAAAGAATGCGTAATTTGTGTATAAAAATATCTCTCTGTTACGATAAAGATTATTTAATTTATAAATAATTATAATCAGTTTCATAAATCATAAAATTTAAGTACATTTCGAGCATTTTTTGTTATTTTGCTTATGTGTGGTTTGTTAGTCTAGTCTCCCAATGGTTGTTTTAGCACACGAGGGATAATCTGAGCAGGACCTAGAGTTTAACAAAGAATCCGCACCACAACAAACATATATCCCTAGAGTGGAATTTGAACCACTGAATTGAACACAAGAGCGCCAACCATTCGGCTATCAGATTGGAATTTTGTTTAAGTGTATCATGATCACTATCAACACATAACTACCTACAAATCGTAATCTATCTTTTATTCGCTATTTTATGAAGGATGATGAAAAGTGAATACGTAAAGTGAATTTAATGAACAAATTCATATATTTGTATTCATTTAAAGTACGAGTAATATATCATGAATTAAAATTTAAGTTTACTTTAAAAATGTTTTGCAAAATATTAGCTTGTTCTGCACATTGAATTTTTCAAACAATAAAATGAATTCATCGTATCAATTTGTCTGTTAACGTTGAGATTTAATATTTCAATCATTACGTATAAACAATTTATTTTTTATTAAAATTCACATAAAATACTAAATACAAATTTGTCACAAAAGTGTTCTAAAATCTGTTTTTGAAAAGAATAATAACGGTAAACTAAATATTGGAATTTTCAAGACACTAATGTTCTCTCTAAATAAATGTAAATAAGTTTTTAAGAATTCAATAAATGTTAGCTATGTCAGGTACAGTTAAATTTGAAATGAAATAAGCATCAACTTTAATTCAAATGTCACAAAAATAACATATATTCATATTTCAATTAAAGATTTCCACTTGATGTATACTTAAATTTCTATACATTTTCATGAATTTAGTCTGTATTTACATTTTTCCAAATAATATTCTCTTACATGTGTGTATTATATTTGCTTAAATATTTGAATTAAAATATTCCAAAATAATTAAAATTATCAAAGTATTATGGAAATGTCTTACAAAATGAAAAAACCTAGTATTGAATGCATATATATATATATATATATATATATATATATATATATATATATATATAAATGTGTGTGTGTGTGTGTGTGTGTGTGTGTGTATTTGTATATTGATTTTCGGAACAGAAAAGCATGGTTTTTCTGCTTTGTACAAAATCTATATGAAATATTTATATTTTTATATTTCCTCCTTTTTTGTCAAAGATATTATGACATTTTATAATGGTATTTAATAACCAAAAATTCATTCTTTGTGTATAAATCAGCCTCTAGTTTGGTTGTTAAACCTATTAAAAGTGTACTTTTGATAATATTGTGATTTTGATTGCATTTCTAATGGGATCTTCACAAAGTTAAAAGAATCAATAAAATCAAGTGTTTAAAATGATTTATACTTTAAGCTTTATAAGTTATTTCTAATGTTTTTTATTTTGATTTCAAATTTTTAATTATATATTATATTATGTACAACAATCGTAAATCATAAGTATTACATAAGCAAAACATAAGAAAATTTAAATTGTGTTATATGCGCTGATTTTCTCCTTAATATATTGATTACCTCAATTGAAATAACAATTAAATTCTTTGTTTTCACAGTTGAGCCTCGCTAATGAAGGAATTATCTTTTGTAAGAAATTGGATTAAATTCTGATACATTTAAGGACAGTAGATTATTGGATAAGCTTTCTAGTTGGAATAATCCCTGGTTAAAGTGTTCTATTTCGCAAAAGGAATCCCATTAAATTTATAAAGTAGCAAATTAATAATTTATTTCTTGTTCTATAAGCGCTAAATTATATACCTATTCTAGAATATATCACAAATAGATATGAGTTTTCACCTGTAGGTGGACTTAAATACAGTTTATATAGCATAGAGACTGGTATATAATATAGAGACAATTATAGTATATAATATTGTTTATTAGTTTTTAAAACATAATACAATTCTACCATTATTTGTTTTTCAAAGTATCAAAACTTTATAGAGGATAATTTAATTTACATTCTCATATATATGTGTGCGTGTGTATCTTACACATTTAAGGCATTATTTTGTTAATTACTGGTTTATTTGTTTTTTGCTTTCAATGTCACTTATAAAGGTTAAAATAAATGTGCGAATACCGTTATGATAAAGTCATTTATATTATATCATAGATTACATAACATTTACATACGATACAGAGGGTATTAACACATTTTAGAACAATTTCGGGGCCATTTAAATAATGTTTAAAATGTAAATACTATTTTTTAAACGTTCGATCTGATAGCCCTTTTTTGCACTATAAATTTGATTCTTGATTTTCATGATAGAAGAGCTTCTCGAGAAATTTCCAGGGGTATTGCTTTCCATTCCTCTTTCGTGACTTTCCAGAATCCATCTAACATGGTGGATTTGAATTTAGAAAGAGCTCTTTTTAACAGACCAAAGGCACAATATTCCATAAGTGAAACGTCAGGAGACTTTGCAGGAATATGTTGAAAAGATATCTATGCAATACCGTTATTAGTCTTCATTTTTCAAGGAACGAAGTGATAGTTTTCGAAGTATGACTTGTAGCTCTGTCTTGATGAAGTTTCACTCTTTGAAAGTCATTGGGATAAAGAAGTATTATTTCTTCCGTAAATATTGGTAAGTAAAACTTAAAATGTTCTAATCAACCCCCCTTAAAATAAATCAACCTCTGATAGTATGATGAGTTGATTTTAACATTTTTTCCACTCTTCTTATTTTTAATTTCCCATTGTTGGAGAAACCTACAACAATCATAAGTCCTTTACTGAAACTTGCTTTATATTGACGGAATCAGGCTTATAAATTTTTCTCCTCGTTTTTTATTGTAAATAGATCTTTCTTGTCTGTAGTCACTTAGGTAAACCCATGCTTCATCAATTGTCACAGTATCTTTCCTTTTATCTGTTGCTAAATGGTTTTTACACAGGATTCTACAAAATGTTTTGTGTTGAGCCACATGTCTCGGCAAATGCTGGTGAAAATTGTGTTTTTTAGCTTATTTAAGTTGTAAATCTTGGTTTATTATTTTATTTATTGTTGCTACAAATATATCTACAAATTTTCCAATTTATTTCTGTGTTGGCAGATTTTCTGTTCTTACCAGCGATTTCACTTTAGAAACATTTGAAACAGTACATACCATTTTCGGATATTCGTTTGTTGTTTTTTTTCCATGTTGAAATAATGATTGACGGTTTTTACCTGTCCGATTAATAATGTTGCTTATTTTACACTTAGAAATTTTATTACCATGCATTTCATAACGTTTTTTAATTCTGGAATAAGAATATTTCTTTTCAGAAAGTGCAAAAACATGTCCTTCATTCCACAGCTTGCTTACATATGACATTTTGAAAGAAGAATAAATTTAAAAGTAGCATACGAGATATTTCTTATTTCAAATAACAAGCTCTTGTAAAAACGTTTTGTTCTAAAACATTTACTTTTTTTTAAAATTTTTTATCAAAATCGTTTTAAAAATGTGTTAATACTTTCATATTTACACATTTTTTTCGTCATTCATAACAAAAATATAAAATCAATGTAATTTACAAATTTAGTCCTAAATGTATAGAAATATGTATCATTTTTGATTAATTCATAAAACTTTAATTACACATTTATCTCTAATAGCACACTGACTAAAACAAAAAGTTAACAAAACGTGTTAAGAGATAATTTTTAAATTGTTTCCTCCGCGTTAATTGTTACGTGAGTGAAATTCGAGGTGATTCCTAAAAATTGAAGAAACTTAAACGCACTTGTTAGTTTAACCGTGATTTATGCCACAAGACTTTGGTGAAATCGTCAAGTTAACGAGTTCATTGTAACGATTAAATTAGGTCTTCCAAACTTTCCTTTAAATTAGTGGTAATGTTATGTCAACTGAAGACTACACATATAACATTCTTTAGTTGACTCGCACTAATTATGGCTTATTTTGGATGATTCATGGTATTTTCTCATAAAATTAAGCCAAATTATGCTGTAAGTATTCAAAAGTATTATCATTTTAAATATAGTTATATATTGTGCTCACTGATAAATTTAACAGAAATAATCTGGTTAAGATTTTATAGTCCGAAAATTTCCATTAGTTTCAAGTTGAAACTGAGTAGCACAATTTTTTGAGAATTATATGTACGATTGCAACTCTAAATTAAGTTATAAGCATTAAAATAACAATAAAAGTTTTTAATTTAACTTTAATCAAGTTTGCATTATTTTTAAACGAGATATATGCAAATATAATTTAAAATTAGTTTCTATCCTTTAATACCTTATGAAACTGTGATTTATTTTTGAGTTTAAATAAGAAGTGTTTTCAAAATCTATTTTAAAATTTTTAAAGAAATGAAACAGAACTTTCTTTATATATACTTTAAACAATTATATATGAAATTCTCTAATATTTCATAGAAATGGCCGCTATATTACAGAAAGCTTGAGTTTAAAAAAACAAATAATACCGGTAAAATGTAACGGGATTAAAATAAACATTGACTATAGAATAAACTGTTATTAAATTTCCATAAATGAAAAAAAATTTCAATAATGCTTTCCTTGAAATAAATTTATTAGATCCAAAAACGTTTTTTAATAATTACTCATAAAACTCTAAAATTTATATGGTCTTAAAATGGTAACAAAATTGGAAAGATAATATAATAAACTAAAGTTTTCAATGCAAACATAATTTATTAATACAGTGTCTATTGTTAGGAAATATTAAACTAATGTTGAAATCTTTCTTATTTTGTGTGAAAATTAATTTTGCAATTTATTTTTGGTATGATTTTTATTTATTTTCTGAGAAGCACATCATGTATTTAAAAAAAAGTATGAATTCAGCTGTAAAATCCTAGTTTTAACTTTGTTAATTCACAAATGAATAAATATATTTTTGTTATATTAAACATACCTAAAAAGTAAAAATATTTAGTCTGGTTTTAAAGTTCTATTTTCGTTGATATACTTTTTTATCTTGAAATAATTTTGTTAAAAGATGGTTTTGTGAAAGGCATTCAGTTTTATTTTAAAATAGTGTATTTATTGAATTTTATTATTTATTATATTTAAATAATAAAATTAAGTTAGAGTTTACCACTTAACATTTTTCTATTTATACTCTATAAAGTTCTTATTATTCAGTGTATTTCTAATAAAAATCCATAAGTATATTCACATACATTGATTCACTGTAAAATGATCCATTCAGTATAATTTATCTTAGAAACTGTAAGTTAAATAATTCTCGTTTTCTATCGTTTAAATTCATTTCGAGAGACACAATAACTTTTCTGTTTATTTATCAACACACCTTTAATACTAGACTTCATGAAAAACAAAAATATTTTAATCAGTTATTATATATTCAAATAATATCACGATGTAACACTTTATGATATTTTTTTATAACTATTAAGAAATAGTTTTTAATATCCAGTGCTAAACAATTCAGAATATTTTCATTCCTATTAATAAACATAGTTAATAATTTTATATTCCAAAAAATATCAGTGATGTATGTTGAAAGTAGAATCTAATAATAGCTTACTAAATATTTTAGAAAATTACAATTGGTAATATAAATATCCTTTTTTATTTTCTTAAATATGCTAATAAGGAAAAACACGCAATAATTATATTTATGTTTATGTTTAGTTCAATGCTTACAATATAAGAACATAGTAATCTTTTCAATTATAATATTAAAACAAAGTAATAGCGGTGAACTATATTGAGAAACACATTTCCATGCTGTTATGCAGTATTTAAATGAAAATGTCAATTAAATGAATGTGTGTAATTTGTCTGTATGAAAACTTTTATATTTATATTTTATCGACATTCACTATTATTTATTAAAATATTTTGAAGTTGAAATCTGTCAACCAGCAGATGTTTTACAAGATATATATATATATATATATATATATATATATATATATATATATATATATATATATATATATATATATATATATATATATATATATATTGGATAAACATGGTTAATAATTTATTCGTTTATCTTTAAACATACTTTATAACATCCATCTGGAATAATGGACTAATAACTTGATTCAATTTTCCCTGAATTAAAATAATATCAATCGTTTTGAAAATTCTCACTGTCTCAATAGATGTTTTTTTGTAAAGGAATAAAATTGCTAAATTACTAAGAATAAATAAATTAAAGTTGAAAACATCATTTTTAAATTCAAAATCATTTTAAAAAGTGCAATATTGTTTTAAATTATTTATAATTTAATTTATTATAATTAACCTCAATTTTACAATGTTACACTACATTCAAAATAATGCTTAGTTCCACATATTTTTGCATTTTGTAATGAACGTACCATATGTCATTTAATAATGTATTTTTAGATTCTACAATGCATTTAATGTGAAAAAACTTTTTTTTTTACATTTGTATTTAGAAATTGCATTCTATTAAATATAGTTATTTCCTACAACATGATATTATTTCCATATTTTTAAAGTAATTTGAATACAATATATAAACAATTTTTGCTAATATTCTTTTTGAATTATGAGAATAAAAATGTGGGCTGTCAGGTAGAAAATAACTTCCTAAAAGAAGAAATATAACCCTTTTTCTTTTGATGAAAAGTGAAAGTGAAAGCTCAGTTGCATCCTTTCGTTAAAATAAACTTTCACTTGGAAATATAAAATATATATATATATATATATATATATATATATATATATATATATATATATATATATATATATATATATATATATATATATATATATATATATATATATATATATATATATATATATATATATATATATATATATATATATATATATATATATATATATATATATATTTATATATATATATATTTGTGTCTGAAGATAGTACTGAGAGGAAAATAATAAATTGCATTTTAAATTTGAGATGCTTTTCAAAAGAATGTTTCATTTCTGTATGTTTTTTACATAATTTATAGTCTTTATGTGGACAAGTTTACTTTAAATAACTACTTAATGTTATATTTTTTCCTAATAGGAAGTCATTCAGTAAGAAACATATGTTTGAAAATTTGGAATTACAAACACATGAATTACATGAGATTTGTACGAATAGTTTATCATTTCGCTTAATCGTTTTTGGAAACTAGTGAATTCAAGTCCCGACTCAACTGAAGATCCGTTTTATTCATATTCATCATTGACCGATATGACATCTTTAACGCATTGCCAATTAAGACATATCAAATATGTCATGATCATAAAGTCCTCCATGTGACATGGTACCGCAAGTGGTCTTCCGCTTGAAATATACGAATATTCCTCATCTTTTGATGTCGACGATAACCCACTAGAAAATATGCCATCATATTTTCCCTTTCATGTGCTTCAAAGATAGAAAAATGTTCCTAGAAGCCGTGTATTGTTATAATAATCATCTTGTTTAATTTATAAAAATATTGAAAATAAATTTCACTCTTTTAAAAAAGAGTATTTCGCTTTCCGCTTTAGTTTTCTTGAAAACAGCTTAGCCATTCTCATACGAAAGGACAAAATTTACTTAATTTCAAATTAACCATTTTTAATATTGTTACAGAATAATACTTCATTCATTGGAATAAATTTTATTGCATTCTACAGACTTTTTAGGTATGGTTATATTTTATCAACATTGTTTCTATGAACTTCCCCTTAATATCAAAAACAATCTCCAACTCATACTAGAACTCTTCACTATCATGAAACTGCCTAAGACGTATATACAACATATAATTAATAGCAAGCTCTTATAGAAAGGGAAACAAATTCTAAAATTAAAATTAATAATTTTACTTTTTAATATTTCATATTGAAGACTATTTTAGTTTGAATAAAATTAATTTTTCAGCGGTTTGCATTCTTGTGAATACCATTTTGAATTAAATATATTACATAAACTTATATACTGATAAACACATAAATCATTACTGATAGCTCTTATCATTGTTATCAGCTTATATACAAATAAGTACATTTAAGTTCCAGGAAAATATTTAATCTAATACAATTCAAATACCTACTTTTGATCTGTAATTGATATTTTAGAGAAGAAACTTCATAAAATATAATTATGTTAAAATTTATTTATTATTTATCAGAACATAGAAAACTATTAAAAAGTAAGGAAAAACATAGATATCTCTCATAAATCATAATCAAAATTTAAAAATCATAAATATTTTATAAAAATATTTAAAATTGACAAAAAGACATAGAAAAATCTAATCATTACACAAGTCAGAGATAACTTTTTTAACTTCATTTATATTATAAATTCCTTCCTTTAAAATAACACGAAAAAAAATACGTCATTCATTAATTATATATATTATATTCATTAATATATAGTGAATACCTATTTATATGTGTGTGTGTATGTATACTTAAATGTGTAATATGTATACACACACGCGCACACAAACCCACATATGTGTGTGTAATATTAAATTTAAGATGAGTTAAACTAATAGAATAAGTATTCTTTGATATAGTAACGTATTTAATACAATTGTAAACTTATGAATGTTCCTTTATTTTACCCATATATTGAAGTCCTAACACATATGTGCCAGTGAATTTCTCAGACCTGTTTTATAAATTTAATAACACCGTAGCATCTCCTATATAAACCCCCTTCAGTAAGAAACAAAACACAGATTAATTGCTAATTACGGTAAGGGTCACACTTATATCACAAATTTAAACTTTATTTCGCCGACCACACTGTCTAGTGGTCAGAGTGCCTGACTGCAGATAGGGAGGTCCTGGGTTCGAATCGCGGTTCGGGAATGGATGTACTTTCTCTATCTATCTATCCTGTTTCTATCCTTTCTGTCTATGAATGAGGTGTGAATAGTTGCCTACCCTATAAAAGGGTCCCTATATGGCATGTGTGTACTGAAGCAGTCGGACTTCACACCAAATATAGTTCAGTATGAAAAAGTGGAGCAACGCAACCCATATTGTCAATCTAGCTGGCACAAGACAAAAAAAATGCATTTCATTTTTTCTTTAAATAAATGCCATTTGGAATACATATGTGTCCTGCATTCACTGTTGAAGTCTGTTTTTAAATTATGAATTATTATATTGAAAAATAATCTAATATATATATTATATGAAATTAAATTATTCTTAAATATATCTGTATGTGTGTGTTTATATATATATATTTATATATACATATATATGCACACATATATGTATATGTATATACATAATGCATACACACACACGCACACACACACACACACACACATATATATATATATATACATATATATATATATTTGCTTAATCAGCAATCCATGTAAATTTTAAGTACATATACACAAGAAATGGCCGAAAAAGACTTGAGATCATTACAATAAACTCCTAATTTAGTAAAAAAAAGTCATATGCGTATCCAAATGTCGGGAACAAAGCATGACACTGAAGTGAGTGCACACTGAAAGAGAGTGATAGACACGCGCCCATAAACATGTGTTTAAGTCTACAAGTAAAGGCATTTGTTACAAGTGAAAGAGAGTTATTGCATGAAGTATGGCTAATAGAAATTACCTAAATTGTTTCCAGGTGGAAAAATGATCACAAAGTTGAAAATAGTGAGTTCAGTGTAACTGAAATGTTTGGAATCAACAAAATGTCGTTTGAGAGCTTATGAAACCTTCCAAACTATAGATACAGGACTGATTCATTTCCAGTTACGGTTCAGTAATAAAATATGTATGTTTTCTTTTTTCAGTCTAAATGTCCTTTGTTGCATGTGAACATGGCTTCCTATCTAATAAATATCCTTTCAACGGATTACTATTAAAATTATAATAGTTTTAAAATTTTAGCCTGTGTTTTACATAGCGTAAAAATAACGGTTGAGACTTACCGTGGCTTAACGACATTATCACTTTCTTTGGGAAAGAAATTTCCGGGCTTTAATTACTGTTGATTAACTAAAAAATGATTTTATGCTTCTGCCTGTTTTTTTTCCCATTAAATGGCTGCTTGAAAGTTTTTGACTTTTCATTCTGTTGACGTCTGAATATGGACATCAGAATAACGTAATATTAATTGAAGAAAATGTTTAAATGCCTTATAAAACAGGATTTCGCTGTTATATTCTCCTGTATCAGACTTAAAAAAAACGTTCCTACATTATTCCTGACTGCAAATTTCTCGTAAATTATTTACATTACAGCAACATTTTTGTGCATTTATTATGCTCGGATATTTAATATTATAAGATATATTTTATAACAAAATAATGTGTTTTTACCCTTTTTTATAAAAGTTTACTAAATAATATAAAGTGTATATGATTGCTGATTTACATTGAATGTTGCTCATGAAATGATTCTGAAAATAATTATTACGTTTCATGTGCTTGTAATCCTAGTTTTTTATTTTAAAGGAAGCTTCATTGAGGACAATATAACTGGCCAGCTAGATTCACATAACATCTTCTGATGAAATATTAAGCGTATCGTTCTTGCTTAACTCATATTTTCCTCTAACTCTGCACCTATTATATTTAAGTAAAATCTGACCAAAGTATTCCATACCGGCCTGAAATATCTGCTCTCTTTTTGTTATGGAAATTCTTGGAGAAAATAAGAACTTTGATGTTTTTGTCTGCGGTAGACTGGAATTCAAAGTAAGTCATAATTCTCTGCAAGTGGAATAAGAATTTTTTTAATTTAATTTTTGAATTAATTTCTTCCATTTTTTCTATAAATGCACATACATCTAATAATTTAAGCTTGCATTTTTTTAGTAGTTAATTAGGAATTGTGTAAATAGATTAAATTTAATTTAGAGAAACTTTTCTCGAAATTAAATTTAATCTGACTAAATAAATTTAATCTTAATTTAGAGAAACTTTTCCCTAAATTAAATTTATAATTTATAAATCATTATACATAAAGATAAAAAGTTCACTAACATTATAAAAGAAATAATAAAACTGTTTTATGTAATAAGAAACCACATTTTCTTAATTATTTTTAAAACAATTAGAATTTTATTTTATTTATCTCGATTTTCATTAATGAAAAGTTTATTAAATTTAATACATTAGCCAAAATTTGCATAAAGTTAAAATTTACATTAAAAAGAAAGAAAAAATGCAAGTATTTTATATTAAATACATATCATTAAATTATTAATTACAATTAGTAAAATATAAAAAGTCTTAAGTATTTTTCAACTCAATAGAAGTATTTATTACGAAATAAATATCAACATTGAATATTTTCCTTCTACATTTACAACATTGAGATTAGGAAAAATAACATTGGAGTACATTAAATTATGTTTCCTAGCTAAATGTTATTAATACTATACTTATTATTATTTTATACAACTAATCTATAAATAATAATTTAATTCCTTCGTTTCTTAAAAAAATGACCCTTATTCGTGAAATTATAAAAAATAAAATTGCACATCTGAATGATTATTTATTAAACAAAGTTTCATTATCTTTTTCAAGAAATTATTTCCCTCTAACAGTATTTATTATTCTCAGAGGCAACAATTGTCCAAAAATATTCCGTGTTATTAAATTGTTTTTTTTTTCGTTAGGAATTATTAAAAGGTTCCAGTTCTTTTAAATACAGTAATCAAAGCATGTACATATTGTCCGTATAAGCACATATGAGCATACAATTTACTTATTAAAACTAATTAATGTCAATGGAAAAATGGCGTAATGTTTTCCTCCTAATTAACATTCTAGTCGAAATTTTGAATCTGAAAATATTTCTACGAGTTAAAATTTTTAATTTAATTATTATATTTAAATTTCATATAAATTTATAAAAAACTATTTTTTCTAGATATTTTTTGGCAAATTTCAGTATTAATGATAGTATTTTTCAATTAGAATATATATATTAATTAATACTTTAGATAATAAAAAACTGCTTCTAATATATGGATTCATTAAGGGCAAAAAACATTTTTAACTTAATTTATATTTTTGTATAGCTCTTATAAATCTTACATGAACTGAATGCTTTCAATTTATGCGAAATTAAAACCTGCTCAAAAGTAAAATATGCTAGTGCTAGTGGTAGATATCCTAAAAGTGTAACTCACTTCTACAATTTTACAGAAACGAAATAACAAGAAAATGATAGTTCATTTTAAAAAATAAAAACACAGCTTCAATAAAAATCAAAGAAATAAGGATTTATAATTCAGATTTAATCATCTTATTTTTTTTAAATAGTCAAGTTGTGATTCTTTTTGCAATTGATAAGGTAAGGATAATATCCTAATAAGGTCATATTTCATACTTTATTCTCCAAAAAATATTTAATAACATTTCAAAAATTAATGAGCAATTTTCATATAAAATATCATTAATATCATAAAAGAAACAATGCGACTGAATTTGAAAATTTATATTTGTAAAATCAGCTCGTGCAGTAACTGTAAAAAAATTATTTAATTAATACATTTTTAATAAATTAAAAAATATGTTATTCAAACAAAATTTTAATAACATAATTTTTAATTAAAATTTTGTTTTAATAACATTTAGCCTTATAAGTATAACATTTCTAATAATGATTTTCACCTATTTTATAGTTACAAAGTTGAAATAGTATAAATTTAAAATTCTGCATACTTAAAATTATAGAAAAAAATATTTAATCATGTTTTGAAAGTATTTATAATTACTTTCTCAGAAGTGAAGCAAAATGTAATATTTTTATATATATAAACTACCTTTTTTATGCTTCGAATTAAATAATGAAAATGATATCTCAAATTATAATATAAAAATTAATGCATTGAATATAAAATATAACAGTGTTTAGGATTTTATACCTTTCAGAAAGTTTTGATCAAGGAATGGGCATTGATGAAATTGCTTTATTATTAAATTTGCTTTATTAGTATTGATGAAATTGCTTTATTATTATTATTGATGAAATTGTTTTCTTAGTCCTACAATGAATGATGGCAAAGATTACGAATTAGATATTCTTATGGCTTCCTACCTCTCTAAGGTTGCATGGAATGATGTGACAGAAAACAGCATCAAGATCTGTTTCCAACATGCTGCTTTCATAAATTAATCAGAAATGTTTGACTACTACTAATACTTAATGAAATAATTGAAGATGAAAATTTCAATGAAAAAGAGCAACTGAATTTGAGTAAAATTGTAATTTTGACAAATGTATTACAGTTAATTATGACTTACAATGCTTGGAAAATTAGATCGAAAATGAATTGAATACTTGTATTGTAATCAAAAGACAGTTTTTAATATCGTACGAAGAAAACTAAGACAACCTAGCATAAAAACTCTCTCAAATAGAGTTGAAACTTGTGAAAATAATTTTATGAAAGACAAAAAAAATACAGATCATTATTAATCATCATTCCATAAAATGGAAAACTATGTTTTAAAAACAACAATATATGCAGAAAAGACAATCAATCAAAGTTTTTTTTTTTTTTTTTTTTTTTAATAAACTTTTTGTAAATATTCATTTTTTATCTCAAGTTTCTTTTTCTCAAGTTATGTTTTACTTTAAAATATGTTTTAAAAAGATAATTTAATTGATAAAATTGTATTTTTGATGCAAATTATAATTAAATTTTTTAATTGGAATCATTTTAAAAAGTAGCCATTGTTTCTGAACATGTAATTATGTATGCATATATATGCTTACAGGATCCAAAAAATTTGTTTTTTTTAACTACTTTCAGTATATCGACCTCTCGTTATAAAGATCTTTTGCTGTAGTTGCAAAGGGTAGTTATATCAAGCGTCAATTTTTTCGATACATATATTTGCTTTTATATTACGAATAAGGACATTTATAATTAAGAATTATTTTATACATTTAACAAAGCTAAGAAAGATTGATACATATAAATAAACAACGTAGGAACTCAATTTTGTCAAAATAATCTAACTTTCTACAAGAAAAATTACAAATATGTTAA
Source organism: Latrodectus elegans (assembly GCA_030067965.1). NCBI lineage: Eukaryota > Metazoa > Arthropoda > Arachnida > Araneae > Theridiidae > Latrodectus > Latrodectus elegans. Next base: position 56,456,817 of record CM057816.1, read on the forward strand.
TTGATATACTGCGACCTCCAGATTCAGAATCTATTAGAATTTTCATTATTGAACTCTTGAAAGTTAATGATTTTTGATTTAATATTTGACTTAAATATTTATATGTGGTCTAATAACTTATTTCTAAAATTATCTTAATTGTTGTTGCATTTTCTGAAGTTTTTGTTGCACCAGCATGCTTGCCTGTACCATTCCCTGAGGTATTTTCTGATGTGGATGATCTTCATTAGATGTATCACATAATAATCATCTCCTGATCAGTTGAACTTTTATCTCGGAGCATATTTTTGAGAAATATTCCAAAAACACTATGTAATTAAACTAGAATAAAATTTTAGGTATATCACTTTGAAATGCACAGTTTTCATTGTGTTAAACAATTTGCCAATAAAAGCAAAAAATAAATAAACAAACATAATTCATAATATGCGAGGAAATGATAATTAAATTTATTTTATTAAATATCACTAACTATAAGAATATATATTCTATAATCAATTGATACTAATAATATATAATGTGTAATTCTTATAGGATATGTAATTAAATTATTTTACGAATCATTTTAATAAACGTATGAATCATTAAGATAAGCGTAATCAATCAAAATATAAACCATTTTTATATATACTAACAAGTATATAAATAGATAGAGAATGAGCTTACAATTGTTCAAGGACAAATGATAATAATTTTATTTCAGCGTGAAAATTCTGTATATATTTACCTTACTATTATGAATAATTCTGTAGATACAAAATTTATTATCTTAATACACAACTGGCCATTAAAATTGCTACACCAAGAAGGCGACATGCTACAGACGTGAAATTTATACGAAAGGAAGAAGGTTATGTGAAATGCAAATGATTAGCTTTTCAGCGCATTCAGACAAAGTAGGCGCCAGTAGCGACACCTAGATTGTGTTTAAATGAGGAAATTGTTCAGCCGTTTCCTTATACACAAATTGCATTTGAACGTTGTTGCCTGATGAAACGTTGTTGTGATGCCTCGTGTAATAAGGAGAAATGCGTACCAGCACGTTTCTGACTTTGACAAAGGTCGAATTGTAGCGTACCAGGATTGCGGTTTATCTTATCGCAGTATTGCTGCTCGCGTCGGTTGAGATCCAATGACTGTTAGCAGAATATGGAATCGATGGGTTCAGGACGGTAATACGGAACGCCATGCGGGATCTCAACGGCCACCTATCACTAGCAGCCGAGAAGACAGGCATATTATCCGCATGGCCGTAATGGATCGTGCAACCACGTCACGAGCCGTGAGTCAAAAAACGGGGTTGTTTGGAAGACAAGTGTCTGCACGAACAGTTCGACAACGTTTTCAGCAGCATGGACTCTCAGCTCGGAGACAATGGCTGCGGCTTCCCTTGACGCTGCGTCATAGACAAGAGCGCTTTCAATGGTGCGATCAACGACAAACCTGGGCGCACGAATGGCGAGACGTCATCTTTTCAGATGAATCCAGGTTCTATGCACAGCAACATGATGGTCGCATCCATGTTTGGCGGCATCGTGGTGAACTTACACTGGCAGCGTGCATTCGTCATCGTCATACTGGCCCATTACCCGGCGTGATGGCATGGGGTGCCATTGGATACACGTCTCGGTCACCTCTTGTTTGCATTGACGGTGCTTTGAACAGTACACGTTACATTTCTGGTGTGGTACAACCCGTGGCTCTACCCTTTATTCGAGCCCTGCGAAACCCTACGTTTCAGCAGGATAATGCTCGACCGCGTGTTGCCGTATTGTACGGACATTCCTTGATACGGAACAAGTTCGGCTGTTGCCCTGGCAAGTATGTTCTCCAGATCTTTCACCTATAGAAAACGTCTGGTCAATGGTTGCCGAGCGATTGGCTCTTCACCAAACGCCAGTTACGACGGTTGATGAACTGTGGCATCGTATTGAAGCTGCATGGGCATCTGTATCTGTACATGCAATCCAATCTCGGTTTGACTCAATGCCCAGGCGTATAACTGCTGTTATTCCTGCCAGAGATTGTTGTTCTGTGGGTACTGATTTCTCAGGATCTATCCAGCCAATTTTTTTTTGAAAATTTAATCACTTGTTATTTCTAGTATAATATATTTGTCCAATAAATATCGTTTTGTTATCTTTATTTCTTCTTGGTGTAGCAATTTTAATGGTGTATTTGATTTCACATGATAATGTAAATCATAAATTAATTATTGATGAACAAACTATTATTTTTATTCTGTTAATTCTTTATATTCTGTTAATAAAAATGATAAAAAAAAACAAGTTTATCTTATTCAGATAACAGAGTTGATCTTAAGTGTGCTGATGTCAAAAGTTTTGTAAAAAGTCTATTACAAAAAGCCAGAAAATTAAAATTATAATTTGTGTATGAGGTTATTCATATGACTATGTATGTAAGCATTTTTCAGGAAAAATGCCGTTTAGAATAAATGTTATTTGATAAAGATATAAAGAGAGCTATACAATAAAAATAATATATCTGTACTCTTTAGTATATAACAGACTTTAAAACTGCAACTGTAATTGACATGCAGATAAGAAAAAAATGTTTTTTCAAGATATAAGCTTTGATTTCTTTACGATAAATTAAACCCTCATTGTATAATTAAATTTGCAATACTAAGAAAATAAACTATTGCTGCTAGCGAATATAATAATGAGAACTCGCTTGAATACAAATTTGCCTGAGAAATATCAGGTGACATATTCATTCATAAAAAGAATACTTTGACCGTAAAACCATTTCCATTTCAATTTGAAAAACTTGTAATTTTCTTCGTAAAAATGGGGAGGTTTCTGGCATATTTGAGTGATGTAGTTTTGTTTCTCAAAACGAAATGGTTACGCGATTTTCTGCATTTTAATTTCAAAATGTTTTATTTTTTCTAAATTCACACAGTATTTGCTATTTTGCATTTCAGCAGAACATTAAGAAAAGGAATCAGTATCTAAAAAATATAGCTGGAGCAAATTCGAAGAAATCATTATGGAAATTTTGGAGAAATGCATAAATTGAATAAAAAAATTAGCAACAATAATTTTAAATCCAATAAGATTCTTTTGTTGTTTATATGTTATAGGGAGTTAATTTTTATCCAATAAGCATTTCTTGTGGCTAGTTTAACTAGAAATTTCTGTTTAAATTTTTTGTCAGAATTTGCAATAAATTTACACTTCTAATACATATTAGATAAATTTTCTTTAAGATATAACAACAATTTAAAATATTAAAATATATAGTATTATTCTATTTTTAAATATTATAAGTCACTGATTGTATAATTAGATTAACTATAGATATTATGCTATATAATTATTTGTGTTTAACAGTGTTTTCGGTAAGAAATAACGATATGTTGATTTGGCAATTATTCAGCCAAGAATTTTTATAAAGTTAAAGTATAGTTTGTTAAGATAACTTCAAAGAGAGTTGAGAATATTATTGCAGTCATATGAATGTTTGTTTCATTTATTTTAATGATCGTTATGAATGACAAATTTTTTTTTTCAAATCTATAATTAAGCATTTTTTTTCTTTTTTCAAAAATATAATGTTAAATTAGTTTGTTTATCGCCCAACGGTCACTTTTGTACACAAGGGCTAAGTAGACCAGGATCTACGGCTTAAAGTGGATTCCGAACCACTACAAACATCCATGCCCAATGTTGGATTCGAACCCACGAACTGTTGAACCGAAGGCAAGAGCGCTAACCATTCGGCTGCCAGTTCGGCAATATATTGTTAAGATTTTGGAAATGAAATATTTATACTGTGGATATGAAATTCATAATGTTAACTGAAATAAATGGGAGTTAAAATAAAAATATGCAACACAGAATTTCAAAATTTATAATTTCAATTATTGATATAGATCTTACACAATTAAATACAATTTAATATATTTTTTCACAATTTAATATATTAATAAACAGAATTTAATATATTTTTTCACATGAATCTCAAATGAATGTAATAATATTTAGGGTTTATATTTTTTTTGACAAAAATTGTTTTGAAATTTATCATTTCATTTTGATAATTAAAATATTTGCTTTAATTCTGTAATTTTTAATTTTATGAATTATTAAAGTACTTTAGGGTAATTACACAATTTATAGCTGATATTTTTTCCATTTTATAACATGTATTTATTTTTGTCTTTGTCTGTATTTCACTTTGACACACAAATGGTGTATTTTACAAAGAAATACACCATTTTATTACAAAAAGATAAGTTTCATTTAAACCTAAATTAAAAAATGAAAGTAAAAATTATCTTTTGTTATATTGGCAAAAAATTCAGACACGCATTTGTAATTACACAACAAGAATAACATACTATAATATGATGAAATAAATGCTTATAATATTGAGGAATAATAATTTAACAAGTAATTTCTAACAGAATATACAAAACAAATTTAATACACAAATTGATAAATCATAATATGGCATTAAAAAAATAAAATTGTATCATATTATTAAATATTACTTTATAAATTATGAAATAGACTTCCATCTGTTGCTTTAAAATATTGTGTGTATATGAAAAAATTAATTGAATTTAAGAAAAGAAATAGAGCAAAACATTTTATTTAAAAATTGTAAACTGTAAATGTTTGTTCGAAATGTTTAAATTCAAAAAAAATAAAGGTAAACTAATTTATTATGTGAAACAAGAGAACTAAATAAATTTTCAAAGGAGTAACAAAGGGTTAAAAGGAGTAACAAAGGGTTAAAAGGAGTAACAAAGGGTTAAAAGGAGTAACAAAGGGTTAAAAGGAGTAACAAAGGGTTAAAAGGAGTAACAAAGGGTTAAAAGGAGTAACAAAGGGTTAAAAGGAGTAACAAAGGGTTAAAAGGAGTAACAAAGGGTTAAAAGGAGTACTGTGTCTTCACTGATAAATATATTGTATGACAATGTGCATTCATACATACATACATAAATATATAATAAAATAGCGTTTCCTCATTACTAATGAATTACCTCTGAAACAAAATAAATGAGTAAATGAAAAGTATTTGCATAATTATATTCATATGCAATTATTTTATTATGTTGATTAAATACCATAGAAAAAAATGGAACCATTTCTGACTTTAAGATTGACAGATATATTCACCTTAAATGTACAAATTATAGAAATCAAAAGAATAAACATATAAATATGCTAACGTTGCGTCACAATAATTAATGTTATAATTTTTCTATAAATATTTAGCAAAATTATTTTCTTTGTAATAAACGAAATACATGTGTTTGAATAATAAATGATTGATTAATTTAAATAAGCCAGATGATATCACAATGTGGTCATGTTCATTCATGAAAAAATTTGTGAAAAAAGAAATTTAAAAAACCTTCTTTTATAGGAGTGATTCATAAAAAAGAAACCAATAACATATATAGTAAATGATAGAAAAAAAAGAAACATTAATTGTTAATGTAGAGTTCTGTACTTTCAAAAAGTATCTTAAATTATGCTACATATACACATTTTTTAATACGATTGATTTGTTGATTACTATTTTTCTTTAATGAATTCTAGAAATTTTTATTCACATCAATATTCTATTAGTATTTCTTAATGGAAAGCATAATGTTGTGTTACAATGTATTGATTTTGTGGGAAGCATACAAACAATTTTTTTCCAATGTTCGGGGTATATCGGGATGCATTGTTCCCTTATACCCAAGGAGACGGCCAGAAACAGCTACTTCTTTGCCACCGAGGCGTCGCACCGGGTGCACCACAGGGGGTGGGTCACCATCGCACCCTCACATGTCATAGGGACCCGTTTATATGGTAGGCACCGTTCTTACCTCTTTCACACTCAAGGAAAGGACAAATACAGGATAGTGAGAGAGAGAAAGTACATCGATACCTGAACAGGGATTCGAGCCCAGGACCTCCCTATCCGGAGTCTGACACTCTGACCACTAGACAAGTTGGCCGGCATACAAAAACAAAATGAAGTAGGGATTTTCTCTAAATTTTCTAATCTCCCTCCTTCAAATCCTTATTGATTTTAGATGTTGCGGATAAATTTTAATTTTTGTCTCATGATAACCAGTCAACTGATAGTGGTTGTTGACTTTTCTTTAGAGTTTTCAATTGGAGAAACATTTTTCGTTACATTAAAAGTGGTTGAATACTGAAATTTCAGCTGGCAAATAATTTTTTGAAAGTTAATATATTCAAATAATTTCTTAACTCTTGGTTTTAACTCAGCCTAAGTCCAAATTCATTTACACCAAATGCCCTAGCTCATTTTCTATTCACTCCGTTTTATTTATCTATTTTTCCATGAGGTATTACATATTCAAGCGAATATTTTTATTTTACTGACTCCTACTTTTGATGACTTCTGAATTTAAACACTGTGAATTTCTTTGATTTGATTTTTAATGGCTGCAGTCATCATGCGCAAACTTAAAATTTTGTTTGATTTTTCCTTATACATGATTTATTGCTTTTTTTATTAAACACGGTCTTCAATTAGTAAGCAATAATTCAAAACACATTCCAATAAAATCTTTCATTAGGAAGACTTTACATTCAGCTTTCATTATAAGAAAAACTAAAAAAAATCTCATTTTCATACAGAAATATTCTGAATATTCCGTCAAATAGACATACAGCAAGCAAGCAACAATAAGTTAAGTTTTTATTAAACATGCTTTTCATTTAGTAAGCAATAATTCAAAACACTTTCCAATAGAATCTTTCATTAGGAAGACTTTACATTCAACTTTCATTACAAGCAAAACTAAGAAAAAATCTCATTTTCATACAGAAATATTCTGAATATTCCGTCAAATAGACATACAGCAAGCAAGCAACAATAAGTTAAGTTTTTTTTATTAAACACGCTCTTCATTTAGTAAGCAATAATTCAAACACATTCCAATAGAATCTTTCATTAGGAAGACTTTACATTCAACTTTCATTACAAGCAAAACTAAGAAAAAATCTCATTTTCATACAGAAATATTGTCAATATTCCGTCAAATAGACATACAGCAAGCAAGCAACAATAAGTTAAGTTTTTTTATTAAACACACATTTAGTAAGCAAAAATTCAAACACATTCCAATAGAATCTTTCATTAGGAAGACTTTACATTCAACTTTCATTACAAGCAAAACTAAGAAATAATCTCATTTTCATACAGAAATATTCTCAATATTCCGTCAAACAGACATACAGCAAGCAAGCAACAATGAGTTAAGTTTTTATTAAACACGCTCTTCATTTAGTAAGCAATAATTCAAAACACATTCCAATAAAGTCTTTCATTAGGAAGACTTTACATTCAGCTTTAATTATAAGAAAATCTAAAAAAAATCTCATTTTCATACAGAAATATTCTGAATATTCCGTCAAATAGACATGCAGCAAGTAAGCAACAATATAATTCTTCAGTTGCTCAACTATCACAAAAATGTACATGCTATATTATTGTAAGAGAAATTAATTGTTCCCCTGGTAAATTAGTAATCGGAAATTTAAGATGTTTTTGCACAAGATAAGTTAAAAATTTCATTTAACCAATCAGTTATATTTCATTTAACCTATCTGACTCAGAAATTCATTATTCATTACAATGAGTAAAATATTAAAGTTTTAATTAACTTACAAAAACTGTTGTTAGAAATAAATTCTAAAAATTGTTCAAATATACAGATCAAATGCAAAAGATTTACATTGCAAAATTTTGACAGAGAGACTAAATTTCTAGAAGCATTTAGCTTTGTAAAAAATTTATACATTAAGTAAAATAAAATTACTAACATAAAGGTTACTTTCATGATAAGTTAAAATCGATAATTTTATATAGATTAAGAGGCAAAAATAATAAAAATAACTTACAATATTCTTTATTTTGCAAAATATAAAATGAAGGAAGGTTATATGTTACGCGGTATTATATCAAAACACTCTTAATAAAACATAACAGTTAAATTTATACATAAAAGATAATTCAAATATATAAATTTTAAAAAATGTATTATTGCTATGAATATTAATACGTTACGAGGTACGTAATAGAAAAGTTATTACAATGTTAATAATAATGTGACAAAATACTGATATTTCTACCGTAATATAACACTCGAAATACTTCAAATTTTATTTTTAGGAAGTTTACTTCAAAATATATTTAAAATAATTTATTTTAAAATTACGACTAAAATATAAAATATTTTCAATGCATATAAATCTAACTCTGTTTACAAGCATGTTGATAATCCATTAGAAAGTAAATAGAAACCTTAAAATATATGTTAAGCATTTTACAGTAGTTTTTATATTAAAATTGTAAAACAAATGAATAGGAATTGATTTATCCCTCAAATTATTTATTATGAATATTTTCAAATTTAGTATAACAGAGTTATTTCAGAATTTAAGAAATAATGAAAAAATTAGAATTACAATTTCTGTTATAAAATAATTTATTTTTCTTTGTATAAATAAACAAAATGATAAGAAAAGAAATAATTAAACAGTTAATGGTAAACTACTCATATTCAGTATGATTAGTTTATCAAGGAACGGTATGTGACAGTTCATTATATATAACATATACTATACATAACATTCATTATATATAACATTCATTATATATAACATTAGTTAATGGTAAATTACTCATATTCAGTATGATTAGTTTATCAAGGAACGGTATGTGACAGTTCATTATATATAACATATACTATATATAACATTCATTATATATAACATTAGTTAATGGTAAATTACTCATATTCAGTATGATTAGTTTATCAAGGAACGGTATGTGACAGTTCATTATATATAACATATACTATATATAACATTCATTATATATAACATTAGTTAATGGTAAACTACTCATATTCAGTATGATTAGTTTATCAAGGAACGGTATGTGACAGTTCATTATATATAACATATAGTTATTAATTTTAATAAATTACTAGGTTTTGTGTTATTAATTGTGTACAGAATTTTTTTCGAGCTGATTGTTTTAAAATAACCTACGGAGTTCTAATGAAAAAAGGTACCTGATCTATTATAGTATTAATTTGTAAATTATTTTGATGGAAAATAAGTTTAACTGCTCACATATACTTTATTTTTTATATCAATTGTTATTGTGTAGTTCTATAACAAATATAATATAATTTTTGAAAGCAAGGAAATATTTATTGCCTTTATTTTTGCATGAAGTAATAGGACGTGTAAAAAGTGTGCATTATCGAAATAAAAGAAAAATGTGTTTTACACATCTCCTACCAAGAATTATGTAAAAATATTCGACAAAGTATTAAGAAATTATACTTTATTGTCATCAATGATTAGATAAAAATTATTCTAAATCTCAAAAACTAAACTGCAATTTTTATTTCCAATTAAATGTGAATTAATGGTATCTCTTCTAATTAATTAAAGTTTTCGGTATTGATCATTTATTTATGAAAATACTTTTTCTAAAGCAACGAATTATATAAAACGAAGATTTTTCTTGATTTAAAATTTGTGAAGATCATTTTTCAACCATCAAAAATCCCATATAAATATTTCCTTTTGTTATCCTTTAATTCCTTATGTGTGTATTTTCCTATAAATATTTCCATATGAAAATTTTAATCCATGTATTTTTATAATACTGAACTGAATGCAAAAACACATTTTTCAATTGGTATTCATTTTAGGTCAACTGTTCTACATTATATTCATTAATTGAATTTTCATTCAAGTTCATGATTTTTAGTGTAATGTATATATTTTTACCGTCTGTTTCAGAAAATAAAGATAAGTTAAGATATTAAATAAATCACTGATAATATTTATAAAATTCTCAAGTAAAATACTTTTGTTATTTATTTAAACAAACGTTAGAAATTGAATTAAAATCTGTTTTATAGAAATTAAATATCATCTCATACTAAAGTTTCCAATAAAAAAATTAAAGAATAAAATGTGTTGACTTTACAGAAAAACTTCAAGAAGATTATGATGTAATAATCGATGAAAGCTTTCTTTTCTCCGCGATAGATGCAAAAGATAAAGGGAGAGTCTTTTGATACCGAAAACCTTGCGAACAAAGGCAAATTTTAATTGCATCTTTCAATTTCTTTTAACTCATGAAACATAAAATAATTGCAAGTCACCACTATTCTATATAATTATGTTCAATATCTGTGGAGAAAAAAACATTTCCTTTTTTTCTTTCAATCAAATAGATGAAAATCTAGAATTTAATTGAATTAATTTAAAACAAATGTTCACATATTTGATAATCTGGATCACTATCTTTTGACCAATAAGTTTAAAAGCTTAAGCTTGTTTTAAATTGTAATGAGTGAATAGTAAATTGATTATAAAATCATGTGACTGTTTGCACACTAAATAGCTACTAAAATTGAATTTAAAAAATTGCACGTTAAACACTTGTGCAATACCTAAGATGAAGCTACAGAATAAAATGTTTTAAATTAAAGCAAAGGATGAAACATTTTTTTTAAAAATTAAATGTTGTGTTTTTTTATTTATAACATATAAACAATTTGTTACAAGGAAAACCCACAGCTGTATCATGTTTCTTTTAAAAGTGTTTTCTCTGATATAGGAGTTATAAGCGGATTAACTATTATTATATTTCCTTAATTATCATATTTTAATTAGAGCTGCTTATAATAAATAAGAGACTATTTGTGAATAAATTTTCTATTTTACTTATTTTATCAATATGATATTTCTAGTTCTTCTACTCTTGGAAATCAAAATGATTTTCGCACACGAAATCACATAACTTAAAAAATAATCTATGTACTGAACTCACTTAATGTATTTAAATATAATAAACATGGTTTATTTTAAATATATTTATGCTTGTCTATAAAAATTATTAAATAGTTCAAAAAATATATATCTAAAAGCTACTGTTTATAAAAAAATATCATGGAATTTTAAATTTTCTGAGAATCTGTAAATACCTTATCTGCAGGAAGAAATACTCATGCAACCAAATGATAACCTAAACTTTGAATAATGTGTTGCAGATTCATTTTAACTGATGAAATGTTGTGTTAAATTTTAATTCTCCATTGGAGTGTGTTGGATTACAAATCCCTTTCTGACAACAAATAGGTGTATTAATGTTACTTTTCCATTTTCATAAACACAGTTGTCAACTAAATATTTACATGTATTCCGTTGAAACAGATAAAAGACTTCCTGGAAGATGATAAATTATGTAGCAACCATAAATCATATTATGTAAAAAAAATCATATTTTCAGAAAATTCTTGGGAAATGTTTTCTTTTATTTTTATTTATTTGTTCTTGTTTACTGTATGATGAGAAAATCTTTATCCAGCTTCTATTTTTGAAATTATCTTTTCCTGCCACAATAAAGATGATTCGGAAAATTTTAATTTTCATCACAACACTATAGCTGAGTGGTTATAAGTGTTCAGGTCTTTTGTCATCGTCCTTATATGACTCTTTTTATATTAATCTATTCAAATATCTACAGTACCATGATTTGATCAAATTTTGAGAATTGGGGGGGGGTATTTTGCAATATAATACTTGTATTTTTTACAACTTAATGTCAAATACAAGGATTAAATTAAACGTTTAGTATTAACATTATTATTCACAGTGTTTGTACAATTTACCGAATTCTTAGCATTTGAGAATTGATAAAGATAATATCATTCTAACAATAGGGCAGACATTTGTTTTGTGTTATTTCTATTTTTTAATTTACATTTTTCAGAATTTTTGGGACTTTATATTTTTACTATAGGTAACTTACATAGCCATTATAGATTCATTACCATCAAATTCCACTCTTAAATTTTGTTATGTTAACTTTATCATGATAAACAAGCAAAGGTAATTCTTAATGAGTTATTTTCATTCAGCAGAAGATTTAATATGTACTAAACACTTAATAATAAACAAATATAAAATTTTTAATTGATAGGCGTTGTGCATAAATGCTCTATTATTCAGTAACTAATTAATTATTAATTTAATTATTTTGAATTATTTACTATTTGTATCATTATTATACTCACAATTTCTTTCAACACCGCAAAAATGAACCTTTATTTCTAAACTATACTTTTGCACATAAAAAAAATTGTGATACAAACACAAAAAATTGTAGAAAAGAATAACTGCAATTGAAAATCAATTTGATAAAATGAGTAATATAATTAACTTTACATCAGTATATGCTGATTTATTTTCATGATGCTTTTTAATAATATAATATATATAACCAATGTAAAAAATTTATTAATTTATACTAATTTTAAGATTTATTGTGAAAAAATGTATTCATTTTTTCAGATTAAAAGAAATTGGTACATTTACTATATAAAAACAAAATCTGAAAATAAGAAGTTACACATTAAATATAAGTTTTATTTTAAAGTGCTCTTCATTTCAATTATTTAGAATGATTACTTGGGAGTTAAAAATGCTTTAAATTGCATATGCACTTACCTTAGTGAAAAAGATAGCTACTTAAAAAAATTTTACTATTCCTTAATTTTAATTATTTTTAAAATGTAAATTTAATTTAAATTTTGTTCATAGTTGACTTGCTGAAATAATAAAATTTCCTCAGTTATACTTTGCTCATAAGATTTTAAGAGTCTAGAGAGTTTTTTTAAATTTAGCAAACATAGCAATATCAAGTATGATAACTATTTATGAATCATTAAGACTAAGGTTAACGTAACTATTAAAGAAAAAATAATTCCGTTTGAAAAACAAATATTGACAAATTTTGTTTTTCAAACGGGATTAAAATATACTTATAGTTTCATTTAAATATAATTGCTAAGTAAAATAATAATATATAAATATTTTTACTAAGTTCTATACTTTATCCATAAACTTTTTTAAAATTTCTCTATAGGATTTATGATTATTTTATATTAATTTCATAAAGTTATATTAAATAAAAATGTGTTATTGATATATTTAAACTAAAAAGGTTAATTTCTCTATTACTGTGTAACTCCAAATAAATGTAATATCGTGAATTATTGGAATAAAGTTATATTTGTTTACTAAAAATGAATTGCTTAAATTTGCGTTTAGTGTATACATAGTTATCTATATGCATTTCACGCCAATAATTAAATAATACTACATACAAATTTTATAATATTCTCTTTTTTCTTCTGAAAACTGATTTTATTCTTTGATAAGAATCACAGTTATTATTTCATATTTATGGAAACTCCATACATTGTTAACAGTTATCAAAAAATACTTTTTTTCAGATACAAAAAACCCTTTATTGGAGGAATTGTACTTCTGTAATGTTTCTTTACTTAAATATTTGTAATTTTGCTATACACGACACTTTTAATTTGTATTTATTGATATTAAGGAATTTATATATGCCTTTATATACTAAGTAAAGGAACTTAGGTAACAACAACAGATAGTTTGTCAGGAACAATATACATCAGTGAATTCAATTATATAGAACTAAATTTTTTTATAAATATTTCTTATTAAATTTCTACATGGATTAGAATATAGAAAAGTTTGTACAAAATGAAATCAACAATTAAGAATAATGCTGCGAAAAATGTAAAATAATTTGCCATTTATATTAAAAGCTAATAAATTATCAATATTTTTTATTTCTGGTCCTCTTAAAAATTGTCATTTTTAAAACTTATGTAAATCTAGTATATATTTAATATACTGTGTTTCATTTAGAAATTTTATATTATTTTCTATACGAAGAAACATTTTTTAAGAAATAAATATAAAAACAATATATTTTTAAAATCAATGCAGTTATAATGAAATACTTTGCAGTTTTTTAACAAAAAAATAACAATTGTTCTATAGATTATATTTGTCAGCATAGAATAACTAGAAATGCATTTTATTGCGAGTATATTAAGGTTATGTAAGAAATATTTTAGAAGAGATAATCTCATAAGATCATTCTTTTGTATCTATTAAAATAATTTTCTATTCATTGATGATGAATATGGCATTTCAATTTTTATTAGTAAAATTAAATAAACAGTATTTATTTGTACCAATTGATTTCTCTCTGTAGCATATAAGTGTATTATTTTCAATAGTTCTTAAACAATTTTAAAAATATAATAATGATATATATATAAGCAAATGAATATTGTAAAAAAAAAATATTTCCTAAATCAAAATTCCATATATGTTTCATTTAATACAAAACCTGATATTATATGCCAATAAGAACAACATTTATTACTTATTCTGTTAAAATGATTGATAAAATGAAATTGTTTAAAGAATTTAAAATTAAAATCATGTAAATTAACTATACATTTGTAAGCATTATGCTTCGCATTTAAATTTAATTATTTTGCAACAAATGATATTTTTCTTCGCAAAAATGTATATTAGTAATTGTTTAGTAATGAGTAATACAGAAAAATTATTCATTGCTTTTTTTCAAAATAACCCTTTAATAACACTTCCTTATACATGATATTTATACCTTTCAACAAAAGCATGAAAAAAACACCTTATTTAATTTTTGTATTAAATTTAATGCAAATAAATTCAGCGTGTCCAATTTGAAAATAAAAAACTGCTATTAAAATAACATGTTTATTTGTACTGTGTCAAACTACTGCTATTTGTGGATTTGTGCTGGTAGGTGGTTTGTGCCGCTTTAAAACGATGTGGAAAATGTTGAAGTTGGTGTCTGTTGCTGTGAGCAAGTGCTTCACAGTTCTTTTAGAACCTCTGTCTGATGACGACTGTTGCTTCCGGAATCTGTGGCAGTTAGTGCCGACGACAATCAGAATGATAGCAGCATAAAAGATGGCCACAAGCTGAAAAGTAAATAAAGATGTTGAATTGGAAACTCGACATAAAAGGAATGTAAAGAAACATTAAGCATAAAAATTACATTTAAAATTTACATCTTCAGCTTTAACTGTGGGAAATTAAAAATATAGCAGTTTAAACTTCTTAATAGATCGAATACTAAACTCTGTGAATACACATAAGCTGTTATTATTTAATCAAATCCAATTATTGATCTTCGTATAAAAAATATATTTAAGCATGCCAAGATCTTCCCTGGGAAAAACATATCTCACACACATCCAATCCATTGGATATTAACGAATATTTAAATTATTAAAGCTTTATTTTTAATTAAAGTTATTTTTAGGCATGTAAATAAAAGCTATGTTTTAATTGTATATTTGTATATTTTTAAAAATAAGCTTCTTATAAGACATTAAATTTAACACTTTTGATGATATATATATATATATATATATATATACATATATAATAAATTAATATTACTATTCTTTGCGCATTTCGCATAAAATGTTCTTAATACTTATTTGTTTAATATTTATTTAAAAATAATTTATTTGAAAAACGGTGGAGAATTTTAAACGTGAATCTATAAAATGCATTACTTCTATGATAACAAATATTTAAAACAATATGTAAATTATTTTAAAATTATTGAAATTGAGATACTTAAAAAAAAAACCCGAATTTTTAAAATATGGCATGTAAAATTTTTCTAACCCATTCTTCCGTCACTGTTGACAGATAGACACTGATACAGTAAAATTACACATTTCGGATTATTATGATCATAATGATATTATTATAAAATATACC
The DNA here is from genome assembly GCA_030067965.1 of Latrodectus elegans. NCBI lineage: Eukaryota > Metazoa > Arthropoda > Arachnida > Araneae > Theridiidae > Latrodectus > Latrodectus elegans. Next base: position 56,472,521 of record CM057816.1, read on the forward strand.
AATAAAATTTCCATAGTTTTTCCTCTTTTGCGAATTCAAGTGAAATTATTTGGATTCTAATTTTTTTCTTCATTGGTGATACTCTAATAGGGGAAACACAATCATAAAAAGACACCACTATAGCTAAAAAAAGCATTTTATTATAATAATTAAATATTTATCAAACAAAAATGAGGATAATTCACCTCCAACACCCACTCAATTGTCATTTTAGAAGAATATTCACAAATACATAAAAATTAATTAAAAATTTTGAATGACATTGATCACAAAATATTTATTATTTTTGAAATTTAACTCTGGCGATAAAATTAGATAAAAAAAACATTGACGAATAATGTTATCATAAATTATCTGATAGTATCTATTTTTACATTCAAACTTGACTAAAACTAAATTATCAATCGTAAATAATGGAAAAAATAATCAATACATAAAGGTATACTCCTGAAAGCTTTGAAGATTTTAACTAGGAAAAACAGCACTTGCTTACAAATGTTTGGACACCTATATAAACTAAGAAGTTTATGATTCTGCAACACACTATGTATCCTGTGGTTAAATAAATTGTGCGAAATAACATTACAGAGTTTCATACGATTGATAAACTTTTGTTCAAAGTTCTCGATATTTGAGAAAGACTTAATCTAGAAAGATGTAAATTTTATACTAAAATTGCTAATTTTAAGTGATGTGAAGAAGTGATTGCTGGAATAAGGCTTGATATTACACAGTAATGGAATAGAACATTCGAGACAGCGAGGTATTATCCAAAAAGATCCGAATGAATTTGATTCCCCTAAAGTAACTAGTCAGATAAAGTTATAAAATTGTGATATCTTTTCCAAGACTTTGGTGTCTAAATTAAACTGAGCAGGTCACTCCTATAAAGCAAAACCAATTTGTAGTGGACCAAGAAATTGTATGAAAATATGCATCCAAGCAAGGAATCGTTCACTAACTAGCGTTAACATACAAGTTTTGAGATTTCCGCTTGGTGAATAAACTCCTTTATTACAGATTGGGTTGGACTAAAAGTAAAAGTAAGCTGGGGTAGTTTTATACTTTGGGATTGTTTTTCCAAGTACGACTTTTGGTCGCAATGTTTGGATCTACAATTTGATCACGTTCATCCAACGAGAAAGAATTTTACGAAGTAGATTAATGTTACTTCCAATACAACTCTTGTTGTCATATTGCAAAATAAATTGTGCTTTTATATTCTGCATACAGGTTTGCCGGACTTGAACTGATTGACACAGAATGTGGTCTATAACATAATGCATTGAGTTGAAATTTAAATTTAATAAATGATTACATCATTTGAATTAAGATGATGAATCTATCTGACTTACATGAGGTAAATGGAAATATATATTTATCACCGTGACAAAAGCACTTAATTCTGAGAGTGACTGCTTAAAAAAATGTATTTAAGTTATCAGAAACAAAATATAAATTCAGTTTTATAGAATCTTTTGACTTGTTTAATGTATAAGTAAAACTTTAAAAATTTCTGGTCATTATACGCTTGTATATGATTATGGATTTAGAAATGCATTTTCTTACAATGAACTCCTTATCGTTGTAAACTTTTTCCTCTTTTATTTTTTCAAAACTCTCATACAAAGGAGCTAAATTCCTTAATGATAAACTTTTCTTGTATTTCTTGTATAATATTTCTTTGTATTTCTTGTTTAATATTTTAAATAAAGCTATTAATATCCAGGAATTTGACCTAGCAAATTTATAAAATAATAAAAAAAAATTTTTTTTTCTTTTCAGATATGCTTATTACTAGTAAAATCTTCATTATTCCTAGTTTAACAAGTGTCAAACTTACCAGTCTTTAGTTTGTTAAACGACAAACTATCATATAAATTAATAACACTTCTGGAATAACTTCTTAAGTTAGAAATGTTTGCAACTTATTTTATAAAGCGTAGATTTCAGAAAAATTAATCATTTTTCTAAACATAAATGTCTCTGATAGCATGCTTGAGTTTTTAGATCAAAATATAAATAATAAAATAGAATTTATTTTACCCGAAGTATTTCTCTGATTCTTCAATAACATATTTTTGCAAATCAACAGGAATAATTTATGAATATGTACTGTTGATTGGCATGAATGTTTATCTTTCAGTGCAAACCAATGTGACTTTTAAATTGTGTAATTTCATCTAAGTGAAAGTCACATAAGTATATGCTCATAGATTGTTTTTAAAAAAGTGCATATATTTCTGCACAATGTATTTTAATTAATATTTTCAGACGTGATAAAGATATTTATTAATTATTTGTTTTGAACAATTGACGAAATAAAGCTTATAAGCCTTTCAGATTATACAATCTTATTCATAATGAAAAATAAACTTTCTAAAGATCCAATTCCTAAAACTATTAGTTTCAAACCGACAATTACAGCACTTTATTTAATATTGGTTATTATAAAAATCAATAAGCTCTAACTTGTGTTTTTATTCTCCTTTTTGTCATAATAACGCAGAAAATTTTTTGTGACTTTTAATTATATTTATAATTTTTGAAAATAAAAAAAACCTAGTATGCTGTGGAACAAAAAATGAAAAAAAGAATTCATTGTATTGATCTTATAAATATGAAAACAAGAAAAAAATAAATGCCTTAGAGATTATTTTTCAATAATTAAATCTTAGAAAGTTTTCATGAAAACTTTGGCTTCTCAAGCTATTGTATTCAATTAATATTTCTCTGTTTTATATTCAAGCATTCTGGTAAAATAAGATTACATGATTTATTGACTGAATTAGAAATTTTCTTACCGATGCGTATAAAATGGCGTCAGATTCTTGCCTCGGATATAAGATATGAGAATGGCGATGGACTGATGTATTGGAAAATAGGTTAACTGAATTCGAGTGGGCAGTGACATTGCAGAGTCCACGTTGCATCTGCCTGAAAAAAAAGAAGCAAAATTTACCTGTCACAATTATATTACCTTGATTAAATTGTTAATGAAAATTCATAAGTGCATTATAGACAAGTAACACGTTTCTTATAAAGTACATAAAACATTAGATTGCTTTAATAACTATATCAGTAGAAAATTCATATTTGGAAAATATATATACAAATTATAAATTTCCTGCTGTTTTGAATTAATTATTTGTAAAAATTTTTATTAGTTCCTTATAAATAATTGTCATTGTTCCAAACTTAAGTAAAACTTTTTTTTGGTTTAAACACGTGTATCATTTACAGGAAATAGAAAACTTTTTTTTCATTCTTAAACTCTCTGAAATGAAATACCTATAATTTCGCATAACTTATATATTTATTTTCTTTTAAAATTTATTATATTTATTTTATTGCGAAAAACTATTTAGAAAAGTAAGTACTAAATAGGTAATTTGATATAATGTGAGAAATGGAAGTCATGGTCATAATGTGAAATATAGTTTGTTTATTGTCGTGCAAATAAACTAAAATCATATGTATGATTGTTTTGTAGTACATACTTAAAAATTTGGCTCAATAATTCTAAATTTTAATATTGGATATTAACGAGAGTGTCTTAAAACAAAACATTTCTTAATGAAGTTAGAAAAACATGAAAGTAATATCTTTAGTTCAGGTAGTAATCATTACCCGAATTAATGTTTCTTAGACAAAGATTTGGTAGTTTTTCAAAGCCTTTGGACCAGAAACTTAGTGACAACGAATCCAGAAACAGAAAAACATCATTGTGGAAGGCCTGTGCAAAATCAAAGATACAACCGGCAAGATGTAACTGCAGGTGTGGAAAAAGGTAGAATTCAAGAGGAGATGATGTCGTTGAAATTTGTGACATGTGGCCAGAGGTCCCATTAGTGTTCCCTATAGAGTCTAGCCATTGAATGTAGAGAAGGTAGATCATGCATTATCTTTATGGAATAGAACCTTTGATGGAACTCAATTTGATATTTGGATTTGATAGCTACGTCAACACGAGCTATCATCTCGCTGTACACTTTATTTTCGAAGATTTCACCTGTTTTCTTGTACCCTTTGTGGATAGTACCATGGCAGTCGCAAAAGCATGATATTTTTATTAATCAAATTCAGCTTTGCTACTCCACCCCCGGGCTCACCGTCTTAAGCCGATCCTCTTTTTTGCTTGAGTTGAAATAAATCCACTTTTCATTGCAAGAGACCATTTGATATATAATTTAGTATTTACGTTGATTCTTATCCGCTTGATTTAAGGTATGCGGAACAAAACGATTGAACTAGTATGTAAAGTTTGTTGTTGTTATTACTTATGACACTTGGACAAGCCAAGCTCACTATGTCTTGGCTATACGAATTTAAGTCAGTAGACTGCGTCTTTCGCTTAAGCGGAGAAAGTACGATTTCTTGAATAGATGGCACCATCAGTGAATCAATTATCTCAATTTTGACATTGATCTTAAAGGGGAGGAAATTGTCTCGAATCCATTGCACTCATGGTAACTGCTGAATGACCATGCACAGAATTTTCAATTCCACAAGCATGTACATCACATGTACTCTTGGGAATCGAACCCTGCACTTCCAAAGGAAAGGCAGATACTCTAGCCACTAGGCTACAACGGCCCTACTTAAACTTTATGCAATGCATATCGTGACTAAACGACATATCACTAACATTTAACTTTCGAGTGTTATAATGATGATTTTCTTCTCTAATCTCAGACATATGGGACTCATCACCTTTAATAGGCCAGCTTAAGAGCTCTACTTTTTGAATGTCTTAGTTCTTGTTTCTGAGCTTTCGTTTCCAAACCTTGTGATGAACACGCCAATCAATGAACTCGCCAACATAAATTGGTTGCGTGGGTGATATTAGGTTTGACAAAAAATGTTTGTGACAACATATTATGTAAACATATCATAAAACACTAGTTTACGATAATATTTTATTACACATATTATACTGAATTTCATTGCATTGTGTTTTACAAAATTTTTTAAGGAAATTATTTTTCTCAATAAAATGGATATTATTTTAGGGATAGTAATAGATTAATTTTTCGGATAGTAGTTGATTTTTTTCAGTAATTAATAGCTAAAAATTCACCTATCATTTAATCAGCGATAATATGAATCGAGAAAATGTATAACAATACTTTAATATTACACATAAATGAAAACCACATGATTAAATATTCACATATGCTTTAGCATTAAAAATAAAAATATTTGAATATCAACACATAAAATTACTGAAATATTCATGTTAACATTAACAGATGACTGAGTTCAAATAATGGAAGATATTCTCTGCTGAAAAAGAAGAAAACTGATAATTTCTTTCCAAGAAATTCAGGTAATACTAGTGTTTTTATATTAGGTAAATACTAGTGTTGTAGGTAAATACTAGTGTTGTAATTATTTTATATGAATACTTATAAAAAAACACAATTATTAACTGTAACAAACTTTAGACTTAAAAATAAAAAACTGTTGGATTTTTACCTGAGTTCTCCAATCAAAATAAGAAACCAATTTGATTTAATTTCGAAATTAGTTTTAATTCGTTATTCACTGTAATCAAGAGTTATATTCAGTCATATATTTAATAATATATTTTTATAAAGTATGGAAACGCTTAAAAACACTATGGAACACAAAAATGAAATAAATGTATTTATAATATCAGAAAAGATTTTATTTTACTGAAATAATTCTGCTATTTTTGACATTATTTATTAGTTTATTAGAAAAGAAATCCAAAAAATGTATTTCATTCCTAATAAATATAAATTAACACAAATGTCTACTAATTAACTGAATCTATAAAAATTAAGTAGATCATACTTTAGTTAACAAAATACAAAATAGTATTTTTTCAAAGTAATGCTCAACAAAATGTAAAATAAAAGCAATTCATTCTTCGGATTCTAATATAATATGGTTACTTAAAATAGTGAAAAATAAAATGTTATTTCTTTCATTATTGATCACGAAGATTTGAATGTAAAAAAAATGTTTCGATCGTTAAGTCCAAAACATAAATTGATGAAGTAAGAGGAAACACACACACACAAGAGCGAGATGAGAAAGTGAAAATAATTTCTATTGCTTACTTTTTTTTAATAAAACAGAAAATTTTGACGAACAAATAAACTGATGTTTTTGCGAAAAAAAATTTTTATAAGCAAAATACCTATTTCTCACGGAGAAGAATATTTCTTACACATTTTAGAATCGAAATTTATCCACACTTTTAAATATTCCTAACAAAAACAATTTCATAATTTTAAATCCTAAAAAAATGATAGGTTTTATTGAATAGCTTCAAATTTAACTAATATTTTTTTATGTTAAATGTAATTTCAAATTGCAAATTTACAGTTAAAATATATTATCAAATACATATTTCATCTGTTATATCATATATTTCTAAAAATAAAATATATATTTTGAGTTTTATAAATCATTTTTTTCGATATTCTATAAATTAATGCCTTTAATCAATTTAATATTTGATGGTTAATTTTACGTTTTCAATAAACACTCTATTAGCTTATGTAATGAATAATTAATATCCAAGGCCGTGGTAGACTAGTGTTTAGGGCATGTGCTTTCTATCCGGAAGGGCTGGGTTCGATACCCATTTTTGCCAAAGACCCACCATGTACATGTGTCGTGCTCGTTAAATCTATCCAATTGAATATCCTTTGTCTGGTCGCTCAGCAGTTACAATCGGTATAATGGTCTGTAGAATATTTCCTCTTTCTCCAGATCGAAATCAAAATTTCGAGAGTGAATCCTCTAGTGGTGCCATCTATCTGGGGAGTCTTAGGACAAAGACGTACTTTCACCTTCGTATTGCTCTAGTTAAGTGAAATACACTTTGACTTAATGTTGACTAATAATCAAGCCCTTTGACTTAATTTGGCCTAGACTTCGGCTAGCAAGATTGGCTGATCAAAATCTTATAAGTAACAACAACAACAGAATTAATATTCACTCATGCTTAAAATCACTTAACGTTTTTATTAATAGCGTGTGCAATAGATTTTCATGATAACTTTGTTTTTTACTACTTTTTAATTAATTATTTTGAGAGCATAGAATACATTTTATTGCAGTTTATGATATTTTCTAAAATACCATGCCATCTCTAATAATATAATTAATTTTAATTCTACAATAAAAATACTGATTAGAGGGGGAAGAAATGCGTATAAATTTCCATAGTTATACTATTAAATATAATAAAACCAATCAGTGGATAACAAAAAATTTATTTTTCTGAATCGCAAATGTAATTTCTAATTTATAAGCAAAAATTGTATTTTGATAAAACTGTATTCTTAAATATATCACTCAAAAAACATTCATGAACTTATCACACACACACAAACACATTTAAAATATTACTGTGATTAAACATAATTCTTGCATTTCTATTTCATCTACGAAACACGATATATGTTATTTTACAGTACATTTTATCTAGGAATTCGGCTCTTTAAAATACCGCCTAAGCATCTGGGTTTAGCTGAAGTGGCCCACCAAAAATAAAATTATCATAAATAGACAAATTAATAAAAAAAAGATCAATTATAAATTTATTTACAAAATTATTACTACTCTAAATGAAATCACTGATATTTTCAAATAATGTTTAGAAAGAAAAATTGCATTTATAATAGGATTAGTTTAAAACATACATTTATTGTTTTATACTTTGAATCCTACTTACTCCTTTGCAGTAAAGTAAAATTCACAAAAGGTGAAGCCATTCAATTTTGAATGCGAAAAAATAAATATTATTGATTCCATTTCTACAGTATATCGTAAGAGCACGAGTATCATGTCATATCCCGATCGTTTACTATAACATTTTTGAGATAATGATTTACATTTTAATATGAATGTAATATGCCATCAAGTAAAAATAGGAACTTAAGTAAAACAAACTGTTAAACAGTTACTTAAAATTGATATTATTCCTCAAATTCGTAATTCCAATTCATTTCAAATAATATATTTCTAAAAACATGAGCACTGAATCTAGTTCGTAAGCTAATACATAAAAAAATGCATCAATATCTTAGAGAATGAGGAAAAATCCTGAATTATAAATTATTTTTCATTAACTAATACATTATTCATATGAAGCACCGATTTCATCTACGCATTAAATAATTGAATGATAAAGATTTAAAAACTTTAGAAATACCTTCAAGAAGAGAAACAATTTAAGCTACTTCAGCTAATAAAAAGAGCTTATGAACATATAAATACTTATAAGCACTCACGCAAGCACACAAACATATACTTGGATAAAAGCGCCCAACTAACATTTAAATGTTGACGTTCTGGCATGAAATTTAACATATCCTGAGTTTAAGAGCTTGATTTTCAATAGAAGAGATGAAAACTTTCATTTGGAAAGTTTTCCAAACTGCTTTGGAATCCACTATAAACAATAAATTCCCATTGAGTGAACCTTTGAATGAAAAAAATTAACACTCAATGTCAAACTGGTCATTGAATCAACCACAAGTAGAAAGGCTTATAAACATGAATAAAAAATAATAATAATATGCAAAATAAATCATCTTACTACTAAGCTTTCAAACATTATTTTCTATGTAAATGCGCATTTAATGTAAATATATAAAGTATTTACTTTGTTTTATAGTTAGATTATTATACTTTTCTAGTGGAATAATGTAATACTTTATTACTTTAAAATTATGCATGCATTGCTATATTTATTCATGAAAATAATACTGAAAATTTTAAGTATATTTTAAAGCATATCGGATATTTTAAAGAAAATAATGCTTGAATTCAACTTATGGATTTTACAAGGCAAATGATACTTTAAAATATATTTAAATCGAAATTTATGCGTTTTCCGAAAACTTTAATCGGAATATATAAACCTCATTACCTGCACAAATATATGTTCTTTCGGGTCGGCAAAAAGTTTTATGAAACCATTTTAAGGATCTCTTGGCATCAGCGTTTTGAAACATTTAAAGTAATGACCACAATTTTGAAAAAATATTGGCGATTTTAAGCTGCCTCTAAACTTTTTATAAATAACCTTCCCAAAGAAATTACATATATAAGGCAATATTTTTACCACTTTTTTATGAAATCTGTAAACGTATTTTATATACAAATCATTTACGAAAATACAAACTTAGCACAACTATTTTTAGTATTTCCTTATGCCTCGTGAAGCTACCACACCTGTTTCAAATATTAAAGCTTCTGAAACAAGTGAAATTTTGACTTTGATAATCATTAAATAAGTACGTTTTCTTTGTGGTTTTACTTCCCATTTATAAATAAAAAAGAACTGCTTTGTCACGTCATTATGGAAATTTTTAATTTCAATGAAATTCTATTGATTAATTATTTTACTTAAATTGATACTCCTTCTCTTCTAAATTAATTTGAAAAAAGTTCATGTTTTACTGTGAGTTTATTTTTACCGAACGATTACATTCTCAATTGAGAGTAGTTTGATAAGGAAACGAGAATTATATAACAACTTTTAAAAGTAGCTTAATTTAAGTAAAGACAATTTTCTTTAATGAAAACTGGATTACTAATTATTTTATAAAATAATTTATAACAATGAATTAGAATTTCAACTCAAACAAATCAATTTATAAAGAGAAATTAAAATGTAGTGCATGAAGTGGCAAAAAATGTCATAATTTTACAATTATATTTTTAATTTAATTTACCCTTTTATATCTTTAAATATTATATTTTACTCCTTACTTTTGATAGGAACCAAGCAAATACTGCTTCAACTGATGAGAAAGAAAATGTAATGAAATAAGAAAATGAAATAAGTTTTGTCACTCAAAATATAGAATACAAACTTCAGAAGTTTTTGTTGCTCTTTTCACATATCTCTAATATGTGTGCGACTTATAATATTGAAAATATGGCTCTTTAAAAAAGAAGGATAGATTTACATGTTAGCTCTATATTTCGATAAACCTATTTCGATCCTCTTCGTATATTTCTCCTTTCACTGCCTTTGAGAATAAAAAAAAGAAATATATTTTTTTAATTTTTCCAGAATACTTATAAATTATCGAACAATAAAAAATATAATTAAGGAATATCATCTGCCGGGATTTATATGAGAACAGGGATAGCTTTGCAGATTCATAATATAGTAATTTTTGGTATTCTTTATGGAGTTCATTTATAGAAGTATACAGAAATTAATCCCGTTTGAATTTTAAAAATAAATGAATTTTCGAACAAAAATATCGAATAATTAGACTCATGCTATTATATTGCTCACATGTTTTGGCTTTTTCCAAAATTTCTGTTCATTTAAATATGTAATTATGGTAGTTAAATTGATATACTGTTAAAATTCCTACACATTTCATTTATAACAGTATAATAAAATTTTAGTATATAATATTTATTGAATATTCCCACAATTTATATTAGTTCTTAGAAACTAAAATTGAAGTAATGAATAATAAACTGGATGAATGATAAAGCTTTTTTTAAGAAATCGAATATGTTCCTTAATTATTAAAAATCTCACATTTTTTGTGGTGAGTTTCATTATTCCCATTTAAACATCATTATTAGTGACAAATATTTTTCAAAATACTATTTTCCACTATAAATTTCAATTTGGTAATTGTTTTAAAAAAGTATTTGTTTTTTATTTGAACTTGGAACGATAAATTTAGTTGATTAAGCTTTTCAAATACGTCTCTCAAATAATAAAGTAATAGAATAAAGTCACAAAATAGAATTTTTGTTTTTTAAATATGTCTCTCAAATAACAAAGTAATAGAATAAAGTCACAAAATAGAATTTTTGTTTTTTAAAACAGAGAGGAATTCAGTCCTTATATTTCAAATGGGCTTTTTTAAGGCCATGCCTCGTCTGAATGCGTTAACAGGCCTTTGTATTCAAGCCCCTAACCTGTCAAAGATTTGAAAATAAATTAGTTATCAGAGTAGGATTTTAAATAAATTTAACCTCTTTATTTCTATATCAAAACACATCAACTAACTCCAATGATAACTTTTTGGTCATCCAGCCCTCTCTCTGCATCATTAAATAAGTATTTAATGCCATAAGATTCTAACATATACTTGAAACAGTGCAGAGTAAGTTAAATCAGCATAATGCTCGTGCTAGATAATAGAGTAGTGTTTCTCAACCTTTTAGTAATTATGGCCCAATTTTCAATTATAATTTTCATCGCGCCCCCCTTCCCCATCGCATATAATAAAGTGTATACAATAATAATGTATTTTGAGTATTTTGGCGCTACCTATACTACAACCTTAATTTTAACTTTTACATATTACCAAGAATACGGAAATTTATTGACATTTTGCAAAACCGATCCTCAGCATTGAAAAAACAAGAATCCTATGCCTTTTTATTGCACCGCCATGTCGGACCTTGTTTCGCGAGAAATTTTGATCTGTCTGGTTAACTTAAAAGTTAAGTTAGAAGCGTGCGCAGATGTGAATAAATGTTTTCTAATAGGCAGAGGGTGAAAGTTCTGTGACGCCAATTTTTCAATTCCAGACAATCTCATTCGAATTGATCCTTCTATCGCTATTGAATCTATTCTGAATGTGTATTTTATATATATTTTCATGTAATTGCAATTCACCGTATTAAATATTCACGGCAGCAGACTTATGCAGAATCATGGTTAAATTTTTAAGCATAAGCGAGCATTAGACGATAGACAAGCATCAACAAGTACACAGACGAGCGTGTTTCCAAAAATAAAATCAAGAAAATATTCTCAAGAATGCCTCAATTTTGGATTTACTAGTACTGAAGTAAATGAAGAAGAAAGGCCCCTGTGTATCATTTGCTCAAAAATGTTGGCAACAGACAGCATGAAACCTAATATTTAAGCGACATTTGGAAACGCTTCATAGTAATTACGTAAACAAACCCAGAAAATTCTTTGAATTAAAATTAAATTCATATGAAAAGAAAAATCATTGTTTAAAAAAACGTTGTGAATGAAAAAGCTTTAATTGCTTCTTACAAAGTTTCATGTAAAATTGTCAGATGTTAAAAGCCTCACACCACGGCAAGCGGCGAAACCAAAAGACAATTGAGTAATAAATCACTCTTTGAATTTTGGGCAGGAAGGGATGATGAGTTTTCTGCACTAAAAATGAGGGCACTTTGCATTTTCTACGGTGGCTTTTTGGAAGACAAATTATGGATCTCATCTAAATATGGAAAAAGAACTGAGAGTGTCTATTTCTAATACTAAACTTTGCTCTGAAAGATAGGCCCTAGGAAGTCACTAATACTTAATAAATTTGTTTTTAATTTAGTTAGTTTTAATTTAATAAGTTAATTATTAAATATGTCGAAATGTATTTTGTTTTGTATGTGTGTGTGTTTTTTTCATTTCAGTCACTTAATCAATTTTTTTAAATAACATTTTCTTTTGGATATGCTCGTACCCCCCATTAGTGTGCTCACGATCCCAAGGGGGCACGCCCCACAGGTTGAGAATCACTATAGTAGAGATAACTTTTCATTATTTTGATTTATTTTTAATTTTTTTTATCAAATTTCAGTCAATTATTCATGGTTTGCAAAAGTATTTATTACTAATTATAACTGAGAAAACAAGGGAGACTTCTTTGGAATAGTTGTTGATTGTAACTAATAAAAATAAATTAGCCACTTGGTGATGAAACAAACAAAACAACGATGGTGAAAGGGAAGGAGCATAGGTTTATCTAGATAATAGCACCATATATGTATTCTGCAAGTAGGGCTGCCCAAACATATGAAAACAATCTTCATAGAGCGATTGATTTTCTGACACGAGCAGGATAACTGAACGCGTCGGTTAATTTCAAAGTCGAGAGAGAGAGAGATCCAGTTAACAAACATTACCAAAGTGCTATGAACGTGCGTACGCACATTCTTTGACAAGTTATCAGCTTTCCGTATTAAGTAAAGTACATTAAGGTTTTTATTATAAAATAATAGGTTGAAATAATTTCATTTTTTTTTACTGTATTTTTTGCCAAATTATTATTATTTAACCCAAAGTTAAATTTTTAATATTTTTTCTCCGATTCTTTTTGTATATAAGAAAAGTTTTAAAAAATGGTATATTTCGCTATATTATTAAATTGTGGACAAAAAGATTGTAGCTTTTCATCATCACACTAAGTATGTGTGTGAGAAAGTGAGAGAGAGCCAATAATAGAATTTGTTCCTTTAAAAATCAGACAATTACTGATTTTTGTTGCAGGTATGGTATTCAGAAGAAAAATGCATACCACCTCCTTAACTAAGGACCTGTAAATTTTCTATTTATTTTGACAAAAGTAAAATAGATGGCTACTTTAAATCAGGTTTGAGGAAATAAAAATATAGAAGAATTTAATTATTTTTACAATTAACTAACTGTATGTTAATTTGATTGCTTAAATTTTTAGAATATCATAAACCACTAAATAAACATTGGCTTATGGAAATTGAATTCATTTATTATCATCACAGAAAAATTAATCATATTTTACCAGTTGATGTATACCTTAGAAGAGTAATGTAATTACAGATTGTATGAAATTATAGCTTCTATAAAACAAAACAAATGTGACAACCTAATGGTTAACTCTTTGTCTTGGGTTCAATCATTTCCAGTTTCGGTTCCTTCGTCGGTAACGATTCATGAGTCTTAACTCCCTTTTAAAGGACAAGTCTGTTTTTCATTTCTCCTGAACACTTTATAGGGACGCAAGATAAAAATATGTAAGATATTAGTCTAATTAGCTTTCGTGTATAAAAAATTATTGTTAAATAAATTAATCAAATATTAAAACAATTTTTACTTTAATAAAAAATAAGAAGCATTGATACTATTTCATACAAAAACTTATTATTTTTTTACTAATTTGAAGCACAAATTATATTTTTCATAATTAAAATTTAATTTTTAATATTGAAGATTCAATGAATGATAATTTTCTTTTTATTTTGAGACATTATTTGATTATTCTTTATTACTGTTCAATATAAGTGATCATAAATTTATTTAGTAAAAAGATTTATTATTTTTAACAAGTAAATTATTTCTTGTATTTTCTAAGGGAAATTACTGGTAGGAGAGCCTACATACTCAATTTGAGATTCGTGAAGTTTTAAAGAGAAACGTTAGATATTCATTCTAAATTATAAGTATATTTGCTTGAAATATTTTTCAGAAGATAAAAATACCTTAGTGACAATTACCAAAAAGTATACATCATTTGATGGTTGCATGAAGAAATAAAATGTATTTTGAACAGAATTGGGAACCTGTGTTTAAATAATAGTTTCTTAATAGTATGAATATAGATATTCTTAAATGTATTAGACAATACTGAGATGATCACAAATGTAAGCATGATTTTGAAAAAAAAAAAAAAAAAAAAAAAAGAAGATGATAATTTAGATGGTAATTTTAATCGCCAAATTAAATATTCAGTGAAATATTGCATGAACACACTAGAGTATTGAATATGCTTAAACATAAATGATTAGTTGTTTTCTGTTTGTTAGAAAAAAGTGATTATTCTTTTTAAATATATGTCAAAATTATTAAAATTCTTAAGAGACTTTTTGCCAAAACATTTTAAGATTAAATAATTTCTCACATGTATATAATACTCTATAAGACACCAATATATACTGATGAAGATACAAATATCTTAATAGATTTAATATGTTGTGAAATAGGTGTATAATTATTTATAAGTTAATTTAATGAAGGATATTTATTTTACAGTCTCAAACTTAATATCAGAAATAAAGAAAATTACCTTACACATTCATACATATTGATTTACTAAAACAATTTCTTAAAAACACATTTTAATATATATATATATATATATATATATATATAAACACATTTTAATATATATATATATATATAGAGAGAGAGAGAGAGAGAGAGAGAGAAAGTGTTAATCATTATGAATAATTTAATGTATTGATCTACTGTAACCCTACGTACAACAAGGGTGTGTCAAATGATAATTTGACGATAGCTGTTTTCAAGTAAATTATCAAACTACTAAGAACAGCCATGAGCGAAAGTGCGATTTCGTATCTGGCATTTGTTGAATTGAACAGAAGAGGACAAATTATAAAACTAAATATTTTGAAATTCAAAAACAGTAGTATTATAGGGAAAGTTAAATTTTTTATCCAATAATTTTCTTTACAAGTATTGAAACAATTTTAAGATTCCATAAACATTTCAGCTTTCACAATACAAAGAATATCACAAATAATATCATGCTATTTTTAAGTAATATCGATTTAATATATCGCTTTCAGTAATATTTATGTACTACACCGCTTAAATAATAACTTCTTTTAAGAATAACTCGATTGCTTTATATTTCCCGTAGGAATGTTTTCAGTTTTAGAGAGAAGAAAAGGAAACAATTCGAACCGCATTATAAAATATTCGCCTCCTTTCGCATATTCACTTCACGTACCAAGTCTGCAGACATTTGTCTTTTTTGTTTCATGTTCTACCGAACTTTTCACATTTTAAATTTTCTCAAACGAATCATTAACTTTACAAAGTTTCTTTGTTTGGGAGATAGTTAAATTTTTCCGATAATTTTACAAAATTTACATGAGTCTCTTTCCTTTACTCGCTTTTTACCCTGAATACAGAAATAAGTTATACTTTTCTGTACGTAAAATATTTTACAAAATATTTCTGAACTCACTGTTTGTAAGTTAATAAGACTGCATTGAAATAAAAATAATTCAGGTATTTTACTATTCGTGAAGTGTGACCTAAACATAATAATTTTCCTTGTCGGTTGATGTCTCAGAAAATCATGAATGAGAATGTATTCACCAAATCCCGTTTCATTTGAAATATTTTTACGAATTAAACGTAACAAGCTAATATTTTCAATTACAAAATTGTTCACGGTTCCAATAAAATACGAACAGAGATGTTAATTCAAGCAAATTTTATTGCTTACTTAGTTAAGACAAATTTTGTGCTAATTTATTTTACATTCCTGTAATATACCTTTTGTGGCCAGTTAATAATTGAGTCATCTAAACAATTATCATTGATTTGAATTTAGTTACGAAATTTTTATTTTTGCATAAAACAGCAAGGTAAATACAAACTAAAGCATCACAATTATGTGAAGCAATATCAATTTTTCAAAAAGCCATATTTTTTTATATTTACCTTTACTTATATAATAGGAAGAAGTATGTTAAAGAATTAATATGCATATTAAAATCCAATATATTTATGATGAATTATATGTTACATTTTAAATTAATTGGGCGCTAACAATCGTATAAATTATGAACTGTATTGTATATTGCAAATAGCAAAAAAAATATCAACTAATATAATTTTCCTGCTCTAGAATTTGTGCATAAAATTCTAGAAAATTAAAGTACATAATGAAATTTTGTAATGGAACATAAACTACAAAATTTTTTTTTTATCATTTCAATCCAAAGAACACCAAATATTTTTATGGAAAATGAGTAGGATTTAAGGGTAACATATCATTAAATTTGTAATTTATATTTCTATGTGATGAACATAAAGTAAAGTCAATAAATAAAGAAGCTGATATCTTCTTCAAAAGATAAATTGAACCTATATAAATATTTTTAATGCAGCAGAGGGTTTCATTTTTGTAATCATGTGCTTGCTTAAGGAACTGTTTTCTTTAAGGCCCATGGTGACATGATTGGTAAGAGCCCGTTCTCGTTATCAGAACATAACTTTAAACGATAATCCATTATGTATTGAATAGCAGATAGAATATATTAAATATGTCGTGACCGCAATGTCTTCCATTTAAAATGATATCTCTTGAGTTGGCAGATCAATTCTTGAAATCTTCTGTTTGAGCATTGTTTCTAAACTTTAAATACCATTTTTGAAGTTAAAACAATTTTCAGGCTCTCATGCTATGGGATCTGTTGGACTCAAATGAAGTTTCCTGCATCAAGAAGATGAGAAACAACATAGTTTTCGCTTATCATTGAGAAAAAGAGATAATTGATTCAATATTAGAAAAATTACTTTTTGCAATAAAATTTAGTTAAGTCCTAACAAAACAGATCAGTTTTTGAAAACATTTGACATCATGTGCAATGTTGAAGTCTTTCTAATACTTGAAACTGAGGTTAAATTATTATTTAAAAATTAATAATTATTTATAATTTTAAGAAATTCGTTTTAAAGTTTATATTTTATTAACATATGAATAGTTAACAGTTTTCACATCTTTTAAAACACCAGCATTTTTGTGTCGATTCATCTTCTACATAAAATGTGTAAAGAACATTCGGTTTCCTGGAAACACACGTTTATTACACCTAAAAAATTTTAAGAGATCCTTAATTCAAATATGCATTTTTTTAAATATTCAATAATTTTTTAATTAAATAAATATATTCTCAATTTATGATGTTTATGGGAAATATATCTATCACAGATAATATACTTAGTTTTACTAATAAAATATCTTAGCTTCGTTAATTGACTTCTAAAATTTTAATTTACGAAATCATTTCAATTCAGTTTTTTTTTTCATTTTTAAGTTTACTTTTGCTTTAAGCTTCATGATCGATTAATTTCGAACAATAGCTCTTTAATATATAATCACATTCAAAGATGACAAATGGCTTTCAGTGGTGAAAATTACTTTCAACCTAAAGGAGTTGTGCAGACCAGTGAAAATCAATATTTGTGATTAATTACCATGACTAAAATTTGGAATATATCTGGAATCCATGAATGCGTGAATACTATAAGGAAATTTTAAATAACTTTAACTTAGAAATAATGTAAAAAAATACTAAATGGAGTAGAAAGTGTAATAAATTAATAAAAGTGAATATTGTCTATCCTATTATATGGGTCAGTTGTTTTACAATTATTTTTTATTTATATTTCAAATATTTAAATTTTCAATTTATTCTATAATATTATCTGAAACTTAATGCTTACATTCACCATAATTGCTTATAATTTGACTAAACTTTAAATATTTAAGTACCAAAAATCAGTAACTAGAATTCTTCTACTGAAAATATACTATGTGGAATTGAAAATGCAACAGGATAAATGCAGTCGCAGAAATTGATAATCTTCTGAAGGAAGACTTCATAAACAATGATGCTTTTTATAAAATGATACATCAATAATGAATTATAACGAATTGTGCTTTATAATATACTTTCTGAATTGTCAATTAATAGTTGGTAAACATATAGATACCCATTAGTCTAGTTTTAACTTAAAAGTCATGCGCATTGTCCTCTGATATTCATTTACAATAATTTATAACCTAAACACATCGGTGCCAATTATATTAAGAGTTACCCAATCACGTCTCAATATATTCTATGAAGAAATAAATCGAGAAAGAGACAGCTAGATAACAATGCATGATAGCTGAGACGCATTAAATATGGTTTGAAATTGTTGTGCTGATAAATAATTTGTAATGCTGATGACAGATGGTAGCTGTGATAAGAGGAACATAAAATTGATATTTTAATAGAATATCATTGTGTTAAAATGTAAATTATTGAAGATCTACCATCATAGATGACGATGTTACGATTACGTAGAAGAAAATATGTCGTTGAAAACTTTAACCATTATTTTGTTTCTCTTAATGAATAATTGTCTTTGCTTTGTTAAAAGTGTGTTCTATTTTAAAATACCACATTATGCATTAGTTGCTCTATCCTGACACTTCACAGAAACAGATATTTGTTCCCCCCCCCAATATATACAACTGACTTAATAATGAAAAGAACATATAAAGACAACCATTTACTAATTAAAAATAATGGTTTTAGTCAAAATGGAAATATTAAGTGTTACTGTAGGTGCCAAAACAATAGCAATAGAAGTACCCGTATGAATTATCTAAATATTCTTCCGGATGAATAAATCTACACTAGCAAAATAGTTGTTTTGTTAACGCTGCCATACTGTAGTACTGTTGCCAAACACTGCCACATTCCTTTCTTAAAACGATTATTGAAGTAGTTTATCCTATTTGGTAATATTTAAGTATACTTCATCATTTGGCAAAAATTTTTAATCAGTTTTTTTGAGTCCAATTGTCATACCTTTACTCATCTGTCTGACGAAAGTAGCGACATTGTCGTGTCATCCATCGTCAGCAACGAGTATGAAGGTTTCAAAACAAACCATGTACAGGCAGACACTAGAGACAGTATAGCTTAAAAGCTCACAGACCTGCGAGATACAATCTGTTCACTGTAACTCAATATCTCCATAATGGAATAAAAATCACGCAATGGGAATATCGTAACAAGATGGTTGTATAATGCTTTCAAATGAGTCAAGGCTTAGACTGCCGAATGAATTTTTTTGTGGGCCGTTAATATAGACGCACCAACTATCCAGTATCAAGACAATATCATAAAATGCCAATGATACTGTGGTGCAGGAATTCTTGTTTGGAGAATCATTATATTGGGCTCTAGAAAAATTCTGTATCATCAAATTAATAGATGGCGAGAGACAAATTTATCATGACATCGTTTTAGAATAACATGCCCGTTTGTTTATAGGAAATCTGGGGCTGAATTTGTGTTCATGGATGACAACTCCAGTACTTAGCGTTATAACATTGTCAACAAGTGACTTCATTTAGAGGTATCACCAGTATAGAAATGACCAACATTCATACCGGACATGAATCCAGTGAAGTATGTGTCGGACAAGCTTATCCCACGAATCGCTGCCCATCAACCACTTTCTACATCTCTACCAGACATTTGAAGATTATTGCTTGCTGAGAATGGTTCTCTGTCTCAACTTGATAAATCACTTTCTATCATACCTCGGGATTGTATGGACTGTATTTATTCATATGCGATGTATTAATCTTCATACCAACAACGTGTTATGTTGCAAGAGCTTCAGGGAGCTATAATCGTGGTTTGTATGTCTAGTGCCCTACATAAGTCATCTCTTATGCTCTTTATAGTTTTTTTTAATGTATGAGCAGTATGAATAAATCACCTTTGATTTGTTACTGCAGCTTTAGTTGACGGTTTTGTCATTTTCCTTAATTTCTGGACAGGTGTGTTATAATAATTTCAACTAAAGCAAAAACACTGTTTTTTGATTCTTTTAGAAACTTAACACTTGGAATATAAAAGAACTTTTCTAAATTTTCTTTTACTTATATTTCTATAACGTTGAAAATTCTAAAAACTTGAAATCAATTTCATTGCTCTACTACGTATCATGCAGTTCTTAGTTTTAATATCATAAACGAGCCATTTATTACATTTTTATTACTATTCATTTATTACACATTTTTTAATTTTTAATTCAAAATATTGTGATTTCAGTGAATTGATAACATAAAATTATCAACTTTCACTAATTTAAAAAAAGTTCAACAATAGTATTCTTGAATTAAAATGCAAATTTTAAAATAAATAACACTTCCTTTTCTGCAAATAAGCATCCAATGTCTTAGAAAAGGATTTAAATTATACATATAACATACTTAAATGATTGAATATAAAAACAATCATTCAATAATAAAGAAAATAGTATGTTTAATGTCTGAAAAAAGACACGTGGTAAACAGACAGCTCTGGATAAATGAGAACATTTTATCTGCAATTGATTATGTTCATTATCTTACCTGTGTTTCAAGTAACCTTTATCAAAAAATTTACAATACAATTTTTTTATATATAATTCTATAAGTTTAACTTAAATATTTTACTTTTTGACCCTCCCATTTTTTGCGAAATCTAATTGAGTCGGGATAAATGTGCAAAATTGGTTCTGAATTATTATAAACATTCACAAAATCTTTATATGATAGTCAAAGTCCTGAACTGAAGTTTAGAAGATGAGTTATTCAGTTGCCGTTTCGGTGAAGAGAAACAAAAATGCATTATCTGACATTTGATTGATTTATCTGATTATATCTTATTTAGAGTCAATGTTCTGCTAATTTTCAATCAAGGTCAATTATATAGAGGAATGCAAACATGAGCTAGAATCCTCTTTTACAAAAGTTTTTTTTTACATAAAATTTTACAAATTTTACTATAGTAGATAAAAATTGTACAATTGTAGAAAATAAAAAGCAAAAATATTGGGCTCATACTATATTTTAAGAGTTTTTCTTGTAAATTCCATACTCTCAATCATAATTATAGTTTATTTAAGATTATTTAGTATTATATTTCTGTTAAAACAATGCTTATTATTAAGGTCATTTTAGAATGGTGATTATTAAACTCGAAATTTTATAAAAATAATTATCTTTTTTGTCAGATATCAATATTTTCAGATGTGAACAAAACATTTTAAAAGGTAACTGTGATCACCAAATAAACATTGGCATTTATTTTACATATCTAAAATCAAAATTTTAATAAGATGAAATAAGTATTTATATTTTATTTTAATAAAATACAAAGCTTTTTTCAATTTTTAAATATTTTGATGAATATTTTGTTTGATGTTCGTATTTTCTTTAACTACGAAGCTCATTAAATTAATTAATTAATTACAATATCACACACTTCAGGTTGTTTTATTAACATCTTAATATGACAATATTAATCTTAAACTTATAATTCAATGAAAAATTTATACTCAAATATTATCACAAAATATATCATTGACGAAAAGTAAAGTTGTATTTAAAGAAAATTTATTCAACGGTTTAAATTTTATGTAACTTGGAATTTTCAAAACTCAAAGAATAGGACAGTTACGGCGTTGCTTAAGCCCATATAGTATTTTGAGAAATTATTATAAATGATTAATCTAATTTATTTCCATATTAATTTCCATATTAATCAATACTGACAAGAAAATAAAAAGTTCTGAATTTTGTGTGTTTTCAATGTTGCATTTATTGTGTTAAATTTGGTGAGAAATTCCTGTACAATACTTAGATGTAAATATAGAGGAAATATCAAATATTGCTCCTAAGTAGTATAAAAAAACCCTATTTTAAGTCTCAATTAAAAACCACAAACACTCTTGCAAATTAAAACACAAATTACATGACTGCTGTCCACTGTAAATGCAACACACTTAAGGAAACATGCAATTAACATGAAATTTACAACATGCATTAACGAAGGTGAAATATGCAAATAATTAGAGTTTCAGCATAGACGCACATCAAACGCTCTTGTGGCGCCACTTCAAATCACTATTTAAAGCTTGGAGGTTTCAACGATTTCAAGTTCGGCAATAGGGTTTTCCTTGTGGTTTTTTCAAAAGAAGAAGGATACCGAGATTGCTGATTACCTTTCAGGAAAATTGGTAGTCGTGCTGGACGAAACCAAACAACTGTAATGCGGATATATGATCATTAGATGCAGGAAAGTACGACGGACCGACGTATTCAATCGGATCTACCTCAGTGCAATACTTCACGTGATGATAGGCAAATTGAGCGCTCATCTACATCCCAAACCATAACTCTGCACATTCAATCTGTAACGCATCATCCAGTGTCTAAGCATACCATTCGACGCCGTTCAAAGCAGAGTGGTCTGTCCTCAAGACTTCCATTGCTTCGTCTACCCTTGACGTAAAAACACAGACTTCTCCACCGCCAATGGTGCAATGAAGGAAGGATGCGGATGGTAGAATATAATGAAATTTTCTTTACTAACGAGTCACGTTTCTATCTGCAACACCATGAGTGTTACATTCGAATCTGGAGACACAGTGAAAAGACGATGCTGAACAGCTTCCTTATGCACCGGCACTTTGGTTTTGCACCCCGTATTAAGCTATGGTCCGATATTGGATATTACTCTCGCACTCCACTATTACGCATTGCCTGTACTTTAAACAGTCATCGTTACATCTCCGAGGTGAGCTGAGTACAGGGAAGTTCACTGACGTAAGCATCTTCCTATTGAAATAACTAATAGGACAACTGTCCTATTGAAACATCTTCCGAGGTGATTGAGCCAGTTGTCCCTCCTTACCTTCAGGGCTGCCCACAATCATATTTCAACAGGATAATATGTGGCCACACAAGTCACGCATTGTTTAAGGGTTTTTCATCAATTGTCTGATTGAATTGCTTCCCTTGTCGGCTCACTTTCTGGAACTTTTGCCGATAGAAAACATGTGGTCCATGATTGTTCAACAATTGACCCGGATTATATTTCCAGCTGCCACACCAGATCAACTTTGGCAACTTGTGGACGTTGCATTGTCTGCTGTACCCCAAGAACACATACAAAATCTCTTTAAATCAGAGATTTTGATGATATACTTATTATTAAATATAATACATACATTTGAGTGTATGTATGTGTGTCCTGTAAATTGAAAAAAATATTAAATTTTTTTTCAATTTATGTGTTTGTTTAACACTTTGCTCATTCTTTATTATCGCATTATTTAAAAATAGATAATGTAATATTATTCAAATTTATGACTCATTCTCATATATAATATTTTTATTATTTAATTTAAAAATATTTTTAAATATGCACGAGATAAGTGTCGAAAGTTATATGCTTGTGAAAAATTTCTGTTTGGAAATATCATATGCAATTCTATTTCCCAACAAATACGAACATCTACAAAAGAATAGAAAAAAATCTCCTTGGAAAAAGTATCTCTCAATAGTCGACATGTATTACAATGGTTTTTTTCTTCTTGGAATATAATTGAAAAAGAAGAGTGCTCAGTAATCGAAGTAGGTTTTGTCAAACAAAGATACCCAAAAAGAACTTACTTGGATTGCCTGAAGCTGTGAAACTTTGGCCATCCTGATTTGATTAAGCATACTATTGTATGATCTGGCTTCTTTCAAAATAGTTGCATTGTTTCTATATTGATTCTGACTACCCGAATTTATAGAAAGTTATGCTTTTTTATGTTATTGAGCCCTTTCTCTTTCCCAAATAATTCTGAAGAATACAGAAATTGATATTTTTTCAACTATTCTCAATTTCACAATTGAATACTCTCTCTCTCTCTTGTCCCCATAACTTATACAACTTCTTTACATATGCGTGAATGGTATGTTTTAGTTTTTTGATTTTATTCATGAATAATTTTAAATTAGGCTTTCTGTGTAAAATTGATATGTTCAATATAAAATAACACTATTAAGAAGTTTTGTTTGCAAACATTTTTTGTAATGTAACTACCATTAATCCTAAAATGTATCTAAGTGTTTGATTTTAGTTTTTGATTATTAAATTGAAACATAAATTTAAAATACACCTTGAAATAGGATTTCAGTTTTCATTATTTTTGCTAATAATCAAATAAATCAATATTAATGTTGGAGCATTCTTTTGGGGTAGTTAAAATACATAAAGATTATTAAGAAAATTTACATTTTTAACTTTCTCTTTATCTTGATTTTCTCTTTATTCTGTTAAACTGAAAGATTTTCTAAACTTTTTGCATGTAAGAAAATATTCAATACCATATATGTATGAATTTAAAAATGCAATGATTTACTCCTGATTAAAATAATACTTGTAAAATATCTATCAGTTCTCAAAACTAAATTCTTTCCTTATTATGGTGGAAAAAGTCTGAATTGTCTTCTTTTGTTGTTGTTCAAGAAATTTGAATTGTTCAACCAATATTCAGTGTAAAGATACACCTTCATTTTAAAAAAGTTATCCAATATGTTTCATTAACTTATTTAAGAAGCAATTTCTCTACAGCTACACTTTTTATTTTTGAGATGGTCTTAATGATTGCGAATTAAATTAACTGAATAAACCTTAATGATTAATTGAGTGAACGAGGAAACATTTGCTTTGGAAAACAGTTATTTAGCCAATCGATTTTTATTATTTTATATTTCAAATATTTATGAGCCTTAAAATCTAACTCATAAAACTATACTTGAAAATGAATGAATTTTTGGAATTAAAATGCAAATTTTAAGTTTTAAAAATTTTTAATCTTAATCTTAAAAATTCTAAAGTTTTAAAATTTAAATTTTAATGTTTAAAAACTAATTTTCATTAAAAAAGTATTCAGAATTTTGATGCATTTATTATTTAAAATGTAAATTTACTTATATAGCTCTTATACAAGACCAAATCAAGATAAATATTAATTTAGGACTTCATAATTTAATTAATTTATTGTAGCTTTAAGTATGTAAATAATTTTTAATTACAGATGTATTTATTTTTGTAGTAAAATACAATTTTGCATTAAAAAGTAAAATAAAGCACAAACTTTATAAATTCTGCTACTGAAACCTTCTAATTATATTGAGCATCTAAGAATATAACTTGTTTTTAACTTTCATATTAAATTAAGTTCAACCCTACTTGATAACAAAAATTTAACTCACAGTTTAAATTCACGATTCAAATATATTTCTAAAATATAACACAGGTATTAATATTTAAATTATAAATTCAATAAAATAAAGAGCAGCTAAATATTTAAAATCAGACAGAAAAAAATTCCTTCTGCATTGAGAAATTCCTCCTAATCAAATACCTCCTCCTAAATACTTTTTCACAATCATTTGTGAAAAAAGATTATATGAATCATTTTCACTATCATCGAAAATCAAAATTGCAGATTTTTCTTGTGCCTCTGCAGAAATTATTTTTCGATATACTAAATAATCATGGTGTAAATTATATTTTGAATGTTATCAAAAAAGCAAGAGAACTTTTAAAGCTAAATTAATAAATTCAAATTTTATCTTGTAATGATTTAAATGAAAATATAAATTTAAAATTATAAAAAAGAGCTTGAAAAATTAAAAAATGAGTTTTTGCAAAAAATCCATAAAAACTGAATTTAAGGAGTTACTGTATCATTCTCTTATTTAAAATGTATCTTTTTTTAAGACATTTTTTTTTCTTATTTTTAACTACCTCAAAAATATCTTACCTTGGTAGCCTATAATTTATAAGATGCTGAAATTTTTACAAAAAGAAACAACGTCAAAATACTAATAGAATGGATTTGATATTCACCAACACATATTTAATCTCTCAAAAAATTCTTATGTTGCTCAAGACGAAGGAATGGGTTCAACGTATGCAGTTAATAAATACATTATACCAATACATTTAATGATTACACATTTTGAAGAATGATATTCAGTCTTCAAAAAGTATTTTTCCCAGAATTTCTTTAAGCCTTTTTTCAACACTTTTGGCTGTTTATACATCAGACTACATTGGCTTTTGGCTACATCAGCCGTATAACTGTTTTATTCGTTCAAGAAGGTTAAAAATGTGGTAAAAAGCGCTGCATTTTTCAATAAAAAATGTTTTTCATTATTTACTGTAAGCCAAATTATTTCCCTGGAGCACACACGCATCTCATCTTTCTGAAAATATCTTCTTCGTGTTTCCTAAAATGTTGCAATTTCATATTTTTTCAGTTTACTGACTTATACACATATTTATTAAAGTATATCTCAAGATTTTTGTTCAAAATTATATTAATGATAAAATTAACACAAAAACGATTTTGTTATTTTTGATAGGATATATACCTGATATCTTATCAAAAACAAAATAAGATTTTATGTTGACTAAATTCATACTTAAAGTATATTCTGAAATACTGTCAAAATTATATGGTATTGAATTCACAGAAAGTATTTAAAATGCAGAGTAAACTAATAAATTTTGTACAACTTATGTAATTTTTAACACGAACAAAAACATTTTAACAAAATCAAGTTTTTTAAAATTTTAAGGAATTTTGATGGAATTAATTTTTAATTTTTCATTATTTTTCTACGCTTATACCTCTCTCAATGTTTACATTTGACAGAATGTTTCATTTTAATACATTATGCACTATACACATAAAAATTTTAAAATAACTTATTCTACATATATTATACATGGTTTGCATGAATTCCTTATGATATTTTGAATTAATTGTACATTCTTCAAATAATCTCTGCGAAAATATTTTTTTAAAAATTATTCTTACATTTATGAAGAAAATTTAAAAGGTAAATCAGAATGCACTTTATTTTCAAGCACTTTTGCAAAAATATTAAATTTTAATATGCTTAAGATTTTTAAAAAAATTGATACAGCATAAAATTTTGTTAAATGCATAAACTTAAATATGCTATATTAAGGTTTCATACAATTAAATACATAACTCTAATGTAAGTTTTCCTATATAGCTCTAAAGTAAGTTTTCTGTAAATATAATATAAATACAAAAATATTTAAAAAATCTTCAAAATGAAGCCTTGAAGAGTAAAAAGAATATTAAATTAATACTGTTCTTAAAATCAGTAGGAAAAAAGACAAAATACTTATTTACTACCTGAAAAAGCTATATTTGCATAATATATGCTGAAGAGAAATATTGAGTATGAATTTGAAAATGTTCTACTCGTCCTTATATGATATTTCCAGTGCCACAAATGTAGTTTAAATGATTGAAACTGTCAACCAATCAAACATGTGGATATATATATATATATATATATATATATATATATATATATATATATATATGTATATATATATATATATATATATATATGTATATATATACTTAACGTATTAAAGCTTTGTATTTCACACATTTGATCATCTCAAATATGTTCAGAGGGAGTAAAGTGGAAAGCTAAATAATTTTGTGGTACCATGGAAAGGAACATGTGAGACATTGTCGATTAGATAGAAAAAACAGTGTACTACAGCCGCAGTAGGCGGCAATGTTTGTCAAATTTATGAAGA
This sequence comes from Latrodectus elegans, assembly GCA_030067965.1. Taxonomy (NCBI): domain Eukaryota; kingdom Metazoa; phylum Arthropoda; class Arachnida; order Araneae; family Theridiidae; genus Latrodectus; species Latrodectus elegans. The sequence continues at coordinate 56,500,301 of CM057816.1, forward strand.
TGGTTCACTAGATAGCAGCACTTGTTTCCGATGGCTTCGTAAATTTAGGGAAGGAATAGAAGCTTTTAAAGACCTGGCTATTGAGGGAACAGTCATTACACGTTAGAGAAAACTAACAGAGCCATAAGGTAGAATCTGAACTCAAACGTGCAAGTGCTAAGGTAGACGTACGTCAAAAAACGGTAGAGAGATGTTGGGTTCACTTGAGTTTTACAAGAAAATTAGGTAATTAGATTCCCCATAATCTGACGACTAATCAACTTGATGTCCAAATCGATATCCCTTGTTTACTTATTTTCGCGGTACAAAATGTCCTATTCAAGACACAAATTACGACAGTAATGAAAAGTATTCTATGTACAACTATTATCCCTTGCGTAACTTACTATCACCTATCTAGCGTGTTCAACAATTCCTTTAGTCAGAAAATCTTTGATACTTATGCTTTGAAAACTGACGTCCAAATGTTTTTTTGATTCAAAGTCTCCGAAGCTTTACGGCGGTAGTATTCATCTCTTACCAAAAAAATGGCAAGAGGTTATAAATAACAAATTAGCTATTTCACAATCACTTTTCTTTCTTTTCCGGATTGTTCTACTTTATTTGTAATAAAAGCGAATATAACTTATGCATTCATACCCAATGCATCAAAAGATGCAACATTAAACTTAATTGAAAGAGACACTTCCTATCTCTTAAAAAATCCTTTGCATTCCATCAAGTGCATCTTCTATAGAAAGGGATATATTTTATTAAACCGTGGTGAAAATATCTAAGCAATCTTCAATGTCAAATATTTTTAATTTTGAAATATGCCAGACTATCATCATATGTAGGTTTAAATACTTTTATTTCAATAGATAATTGTCATTGACCTAACATTTGCATAAATATAATAATGAAAAATATAACGAGCAATTGTAATTTGTCAAGGACTTTAAAACTCTCTTTTTGAAGTTTTTGGAAAGAAAATGTATTCAAATTAATTATTTAAAATGAAACTTTCAAATTCTTCACCAATTGATTCAGATTGAAACTTCTCTTTCTTCACAAAATGAATATTTGCAGCACAATTTTAAACTTGTATGGAAAACTCTAGGCTTCACAGTGACTCGATCCAAGTGAAGTCACCTTTTTAGATTATCAAATAAATAATGCAAGAATTAAGTGATAATTCGCGTAAAGATTGCAAGAACTGGGAGACAAATTAAAAAGTACGCTCATCTCATTTTATATTTGCATGTGACCAACTAAGTAACTAAATCGTTCATGTAACAATACAAAAGAAAAACGCCTCAATAAATAAAAATAGCTTTTTTGACACACAAATTATGCTATGATAGTACTGGTTTTATCAAATATACATATGAAATGCATATAACCCAAAAGCACCATGTCAATGTATTAGATTTATTGTAAACAAGAAGAAATGTGTACTTTAACAAATTGGACTCATTAGCAAAAGCAGTTTCGAGGGCTCTTCAATATGCTGAGAAGAATTACCAAAACTAACAGCAATATGTTTTTACGTAATGTGTACAATATATTTCCATGAAAGAAATTATGTGTAATATTATTTTCATTCCAAATTTATAAACAAGAATCAGTCATACTGAACACAATATTTATAAATAAGAAAGCATTGATAACATTAAGCAAAATAAGAGTTGCAATGAAATATAATATTTTTATAGTAGCACATTTAAAAATTTTTTGTGAAGCAAAATGGTTTGTGGTAAAACGTAACTTAAATAACTTCTTTCCTTTTCGGTTCTTAATATATGATGGAGCCCAAATTTTTGGTTTTGTAAATTTTCTGTAATATTTAATATTTAGTAATTTCTGCAAAATTTAATATTTAATATCTTATAAGATATTTCCATGCTTAAACTTCCAAAATATATCGCATATAGGACTGAAATAAATTCAGTCAAAAGTAGTTTTTAAGACAAATACTTGTGCATTTAACTGTATTAATATAAAAAAATGCTTCAGTAAAATATTTTAGTACTTCAAATATTTGAAAAATTATTTCTTTTAAGTTTTCGTATTTTGTATTTTAGACGCATATTTCGTATTAAGGTAATAAAATATTTATTTTGTTTAATAAAATATTGTTTCTGAGTGTTGCTCTGAAAAAAAAATGTCCACAAAAAACCATGAGGTTTATGTTTAAATCTAAATTATTTATTTTTGAAAGCCTAGTTATGAATATTTAATTAAATTCTTTGCTGTAACTTTCACTATGGGGAAAATGTAAATTTTTAATAAGTTTTGCTAAATCTTAAGGAAAAGAAATTTCAGTGAAATGCCATCGCAATGTAGGGATTCTTTACATTTTATTTTAATTTGATTTTTAACTAAAACTAAAAAATTCCTTATCTTGAGTTTATTTACAAAGGAAAGAAATATTCTTTTGCTAAATAAACAGTATAAAGTATATAAAATTTAAAATCTTGTGACCTTCTCAATTGAAGTTAATTAAATATTACAACGTTAGACATTTCTTTTTCTAACGTGAGAAGTTCCTAATCAAGAAAATTTAATAACATAGTGAAAAGGATGTATGAACAATATTTTCTTTATATTTTAATCTAACTTTGCTGTTCTTTTAACGCTTTAAATGATTATTAAAAATTATATTCAATAAATAAAACCAATAGTTCATTTTCCGTTATGATTATCTTGATATTTTTATCAAATATTGATTTCTTAGAAAGGTTTTTTATTCGCGTTTCTTTGAATGAAAGAAATAAAAATCGTCCAAGAGAGTCCACTTAATTTTTGCAAAATTTCATTTCCTGACAGACAAGGCGTTGAGAACCATCCGGGAACTTGATGTTCCATGGGCAGAGAGGGCGAAATTTGATTAAGGGAGAGGTGAGATGTGGCATCTTGAAGACTTTCTCACCGTTAGACTACCATCCGGGCCCCTCCGGTGACAAGAGCTTTAAATCTCGCTAAGATTAAGGTATGTGGTGAAAAGGAAAATAGCGTCTGAGATCGTAAAACATGTGCTGTCTTTTTCTTCAAAAGATATATTAATATGGGTGGGAATGACTGCTAAATCTTCGAGCAACAGTGGACTAAAATAAGACTTTAGTTGTAATTAAATGTCATTTTTTATAAGACTCTTGAGAAATATAGTTAAGGGAAGGTACTTACTCCAAATTACTGTCCTGGGTGATTATCTTTTAGATTGATTTATTTCACTCATGAACGTAACTTTCTGATTTTTAATATGAAAAATGTATACCATAAGACAATTTTAATAATATTTATATTCTTCAGTATAAACTAATTAATTACATAAATCTATTAATTTACGTATAAATAATATGATTTAGTTTGAGTTAAAAAAAATTTCTATATCTCTAACTGTTTCTAAAATTTGTTTTATAAATATAAATTGTAATAATGAAATACTGTCTTTCATTCAGTAGCAAAATTTCAAACAAAATACACACATATTAATTTCTTATAAATATTTATAAAATTTTCTGAACCTATTAAAATTTTATTTATTTTATCATAATATTTTAATAAGTTATTTAATGCATAGAATATAGTTAAATAAGAAACTGTGTTAGAATAGTAACTTTTACGACATTAGAGATATATTTTTAATTTTTTTACTCAAAATTCAAATGCGTGCAATCAATTCATTGCTTATTTATTGGTTATTTTAACCTTGTCCAGCATTTTTTAATCATCAAATAAATAACATTAATTAGCTTCAGCATCTTTTTTTAAGTTATGTTATTTCTCCTCAATTTTATAAATTGCATTGCTGTAAATTGCATGCAGTGTACATGCATTGCTGTAACTTAATAAGAAAGAAAAAATTGCAAGATCTATTGTAAACAACCACAAAATTAAAAAAAAAAATTAACAAGGTTTACCAAGCATATCTCTAAATATAAATATTCAAACATCTTACTATTTAACTTATAAAAATTTGTTCTATCATTTATTTAACTAGATAACATAATTTTCATTCATTTTAAACCATAAGCATCAATTTGTATGATAAAATATTTTGCGTAAGGTATATGTTACTTTTCGTGAATAATTTTTCATGTGAAATTTTCAAATAAATGTATATTCCAAAAATCTATTAAACAGATTCTTAAAACAGAAAAATTAATGTAACAACAATCGTTTTCTTCAAAAAAACTTCTTTATTGTTCATCATAATACGTTACTGAAATTATTCTAGATAGAATAAATTAATCTTCCAGTTGTCTAAATAAGTCCAGTAATTAAATCGTAGTAAAATAGGAATTTTTTTATGTTTAATACCTCAACATTAATCTGTTTAATATTAGGTACAATATAAGTGAAAATTTTTGAACAAAAAATATCATGCTTTATCTACTTCTCCGAGATTATATAGCTGTCTTTCATCATTACATTTTTAGGTCTTTCACTCTTTCGCGCGAGTATATTATTAGGTTTTTCAAGTACTTTTTCGATCGCATTTTTAAGTATAGTTGAGTCTTTTAAGGATTTTCTTTTGTTTTATTGAAATAAACTTGAAGCATTATATCAGAATTTCAAAACTGTAATTTAAATTTACTTGTCACTTAAAAACTCAATCAGTGCTTATGGTTGTAAATGCCTATAAAGAAAACATTTAAGGCAAATCGAATCATCTCTTTATAATCACTAATTTAAGACATGAAAAGAAAACTATATTAAAACGAAAATAGTCTGTTATCGTTTTCAAATACTTGTTTCCTGTTTCTGAGTAAAAAAGTCGATTTTCTTATTCAATAACATTCAAATGACGGAGGATTTTGTAATTTTACTATAGAATGGAAAGTTTTATAAAAATGTTTTCATTTTGACGTTTGAATAGACAAACATCTATAGAAAGTCTTGCTGTCTATTCCCTTTGATGTTAAAATAACAAAAAATAACGTTGAGTTGTTAGGATATTAAGTAAGTATTTCACAAATAACTTGACCTCATTGCTACTCTTTGAAATGGAAAATCGCAAATTTAATCTCGGTCATTGTGATAAACGATACGCGTTACATTTCGTATCGCTTCATGCATATGTCACATTGATGAATTGGTTTTCCGGTTTGTCCATCCAGATACATGGATATGGTACTCTATCTAATAAATGCTCAAACTGAAATTATTATGTGGTGAATATTTGAAATTCTCCCAACAGCATACAAGTTTCAGTGTATTTGCTGCATGGTTATAACACTTTGTATTAGACAATCAATATCATAAGACTGTTGAAAGATGTCCAAAATTCAATCTCATTTACTTCCAGAAGAATATTGCATATATGTTAAATTGTGCACATGCTTCTATCGCTGTTCTGAAGCCCTCAAACATCCATAGCACTCTCCCGTAGAGATATGTGGGGAAAAATGCAATAGTACAACATCTACCTCCAAAACATCTTGTCCTTATTAATTATGTGATTTCACTTAGTGTGACTTTTGATTTATTAGAATATAGTCTATTTAGAGCAATTCACTTATTTCGCTCAACAATAAGGCAGCACAACTAATTTCTAGGAAATTATTTACATTTACGAAGTTACTCTGGAAAACGCATTATTTCAAGAAAGAAAAATACTAGCGTAATTAAGAAAAATATACAAAAACCGAGGATTTTCTTTCCACTCTTTGTGATAATATCTGAGAAATCTTATACTGATTTATATCAATACACTACTTGCCACCGTAAATGTACCCTGAAAGAAGCATGCAATTAGCATGAAATTTAAACATTCATTAGGGGAGGTGAGATATGGAAATAATTACAATTTCAGCGCAGAAGCACAGCTAAGGCACTATTTATGGCTTGGAGATTTCGATGATTTCAAATTCGACAATTGTATCCTTCCGTTTAATTTTTTTTAAAAAAAGATCAATTTTGCCTCGCAGAAAACAGCGATCCTTTTTTGATCTACTACCTAAGTCCGATAGAAGAAAGATAGGATATACCGAAATTGTGGATTATTTTCTTTAAGAAAAATCGGTAGTCATGTTGGATGCAAACAAACAACTATAATGCGAGTATATGATCGATGAATGCAGGAAGATACGATGGACTTACGTGTTCGATCGCAACCACTTCAGTGCACCACCTCACGTGATGGCAGGCAAATTGTGCGCATAGAAGTGACGGATCGCTCAGTCATATCACAAACCACATCACAGCAAATTCAGTTTATAACGCATCGCCCATCTGCATTTACCATTCAACACCGCTTACAGCAGAGCAGTCTGTCCGCATGGCGTCTATTGCTTCAATTACCCTTGAGGCAGAACCACAGAAATCTTTGCCGCTTATAGTGCGATGAAAGCAGGATGGAATGAAATTGTCATTACTGACGAGTCATGCTTTTGAGATGTTCGGCAAGCAATGATTTTCATTTAAAGCACTGTACATACATACTGTATTTAGGAACAGTACTTGTAAATACCTTAACGTGTAAAAGGGTTGTATTTTTAATTATTTTTTAAATTTTTTTTTCGTTAAAAAATGTGTTGTTTTCCACCCAATTTAAAGGTATAATAATTAATTAAAAACGACCGTTTTCTTTCGAAAAAATCCAATATTCTGATTTTTTTGACTTTAGGAATGACTTGCGGTCTTAATTGATTCGGATAATTCAGTCATGTCAAAGATACAACCCGCAGGCAGCATCCATATCAATAAGGCTAGCGATGACAAAGTATCACAGAAAGAAGAATCATATTTTTAGAGAATTTAGACTTCACTCGATTTTTCAACAGAATTTTGAAAATACGTACATTGCATATATAAGTAATTTTAAGGGCAGGATGTGCCTAGGCAATTGAGAGCAATTTACAGTAATGCTATCCCTTAGCAACAAATACTCTATTAATTTTGCTGACAACAATAGAATCTTCCCCGCACTTCGAGTCTAGACTAAAACTTTCCTTATCGATATAAAAAGAGTGCTACATGAGTTAGCTGAGGCGAGTAATCGAAGCGATACGGTCAGAGAAGGATTTTAGTTGTTCTGCGAAGTTGTGATTGTGAAGGTACGGTGGATTTGTTTGTATCGTACGCGTGCAATATCCTTAATTGTTGCGTAGAGTTCCATAATTGTTAAGATTTTGGCATAATGTCACTAAAATTTAAAGTTGATAGTGAGCGCAAAGTTTTTCAGTCTAAATGATAAATTGCAGTTTTTCATAGAATGGAAAGGTAATCCACTGGTATTAAGATTGCATAAATAAAACAATTGCTGTTTGTAAGGAGCTTAACTTGAAGAGATACTTATCGTAAATCAAAATTCAATTATTACACTACAAAAATAAGAATGGACACAATCTTCTTTAAAATCTAAACTTCAAGGTCAACAGTCAATGTTTACTAAAGCTAATTCTGAGAGCGAAGGTGACTTGAAATCAAGTTTTATTATTGCATTAACAATCACGATGATATTTAAACTTTCCACTGATGGTAATTTTATTAAAGACTATATGCTGAAAGTTGCCGATGCTTTATTTTCATTTCAAAAGTCAATAATTCAAAATATTTCGCTGTCAAGAAACACAGTATCTTTAAGAATAAATAATTTATCTCAAAATTTGGTTCTTCGACTGAAGGAGAAAATTAAGGAATTTACAAATTTTCACTCGTTGTTCATACTGTTGATACAGCTCAATTTGCTGTTTTTATACGAGGTACTAACAGTAACTTTGAAATAATTGAAGTATTATAAAAGTGCGTTTCCTTGACCTGCACTACAACAGCAAATGATATTTATTTTGCAATTGATCATTTGATAAGAGAATATGAACTCGACTGGAATATACTCAGCTGCAACTTCGGATGGCGCACTTGTCATGGCTGGCGTTGTAACTACATTGAAACAGGCTACATTTATCAGGCGTTGTAACTACATTAAAACAGAAAACATCATGGCATTTTGTGGGATTTCACTGTGTATAATTCGTCAGAAATCACTGGCATCTAAACATTTAAAAATGGACCATGTTATGCTACCTATAATTAAAATAGTAAATTTTATTCTAAAAGCAGAAGACAAAATCACCGACAGTTTTACAAGATTTGAACGAAAATTTTTCTGAAGTCTCTTGTTCAGCGAAATTCCTTAGCTCAGTCGAGGAGTAGCTTTGCCGAGCTGGTAGCCGAATGGTTAGCGCTCTTGCCTTCGGTTCAACAGTTCGTGGGTTCGAATCCCACCTTGGGTATGGATGTTTGTAGTGGTTCGGAATCCACTTTAAACCGTAGGTCCCGGTCTAATTAGCCCTCGTGTGCAAAAAATGACCGTTGAGCGACAAACAAACCAACCAACCAACCAACCAACGAGGAGTAGCTTTAGAAAGATTTTTTTTCATTACGAGACTATATTCAAGCATTCATGCTTGAAAAGGTAACCCAGTGATTATGAGAATGCCTGGTGGGCTGATTGTGCCTTTTTGGTAGATATGAATAAGCACTTGACTAATATAAATGTAAAGTTACGGGGTAAAAATCTGATTGTCACGAAAATGTATTCATGTAATCAAGTATTTGAAACAAAGTTGAGGCTGTGGGAAAATCAGTTAAATAATCAAATTTTGAATCATTTCCCTCATTTAAAATCATTTGGCACAGTGAATCAAAAATGAACTTGGATTAATATTTTCAACTTCTTCAAAATTTGATCATGGAATTCAACAATCATTTTGAAGACTTACACCAAATGAATGAAATAGAATTCCCAATTTTCAAAAATCCATTCAATTTTTAAGCTTCGCAGGCACCATTTCATTTGCAAATGAAGTTGATAAGTCTTCATTTGGACAGTATTTTGAAAGAAAACATTAAATGACCTTACATTTCATACACAGTATTTCAAGAGTGGATAAATACCCAGAATAAAAACAGCAAGCAGCAATCATTCTGTGCCTGTTTGGTAGTATTTATTTATGTGATTAGATGTTTTCCGTCATGAAACTAACTAAGAACAAACATCGCAGAAGACTTGCGAATGAACATCTCCAATTAATTCTCAAAATAACTACAACGAATATGATACATCAATGAGCTTGTCGAAAACCAGAGAAGCCAGGTACCAGGATCCTCGAGCATAAAATATAATTGCCCTCTTTTATAACTTTGATATTATTTTCATAACAACCATACATTATATACTATATAATTATATAAATAAAATGTTATAATATTTCAATATATTTTTATATAAATCAAGCCAGCCTACACATTCTAAATTTAATATATAGCACTCTGCAAAATTGAGTTTAACTCCTCTTGGATAATTGGTGTTTAACTGTATGTGTGTGTAGACAGGAATATGTATATAATGTACATGTGCGTCTGAATTCTGTATATAGATGGTAACAGAAAGAAAATTATATACAATAATAACTTCATGACCTTCAAAGTAATTTGCTTTTATTACAATATTCTTCTAATACCATTGTAAACTGTTGGAAACTGACAAAAAATGCTTCATGTGAGATGATTCGAATCCTCATAGTCATGCGTTGTTGAAAAATCCTAATGGCTGCGAGATGTATACCTTTCAAATTGGAAGTGAGGATGGAAAAATAAACTTTTTGATGCATTCGGTTCACATTTGATAAATATGGTAAGCAATGAATAGCAGACACATTGATTTGAAAGAGAAAATTAAATCGTGGATCATATTGTTTAGATGGTTGTTGTTAAGAAGGAAACGTCTACGTCATCTCTCGTCGTTGACTGAAATATTGCTTTTGATGGTCAATCCAAATGCAGTTCATCATTGATACATTCCTTTTGGTCTCCAGAGTACTTAAACTCTTTACACTCGAAATGTTTATTCATTAGTTTGCAAATTACATTGACAAAAACCTTCCATAAGTTCACATAGTCATTTACTATAATTTATATAAAAACTTTCTGTTAATACGTTGATCTATTTTGCATATCAATTCACATGCTGATTCTATAGCGAGTACCTCACATTGATTTCTGTGATTTCAAGGACAAGGACCACTTGTTGACGTGTCTTTCAATACATAAACATGGACCCTTAATTTTTATAGTTGTCATTTTCACCACATAAGTGAATTCACCCAGCTTTCCAGGTGCTTTTTGAATAAATATAACAAATATTGGGTTGTTTGGAAAATCATTTCATTTCTCATGAACATGAAAAACGTGCAGCAAATAAATATTGTATTACATTGCACATTGTTCATTCTAGTCCAATAGCTTTTACCATCTTTCTGGTAGTAGTACGATTCCACAGTCATAAAGTGGTTGGTTTTTACTAGCAAAAAGCTGATCCATGTAGGAAAAACAAAACTACTTTCCGAACAATCCAATATTTAGATTCATACTATCTAATTTACGTTTCCTTTATTAAAATTCGTGTGTGTGAAAATGATATAAAAAACTATTGTTACATAGCACTATATATATCTTGCTGATGTTCATCATTTATAAAACATTGGATAACAAAATGTGGAAAACTGAAAAAAAGTTAATGTGAAAGCTTATATTAATTAATAAAAATAGAAGTATATTTAATATGAATCTTTACATTCATTTAAAAAATTTTGTGGGATTATTAATACATTATAACATTTTGTGAATATTGTAGAATTAATAAATATTGTTAAGTATTTTAATTTTTGAATTATCACCGGGTGAAAATTTCATTCATTTATTTTTAGATATGATAAAGTTAGTAATTTAAAATAAAAAAAGATTTCCCTTTTAAATAGTTACCAAATATATAATGTAGTTTAATTTAACCAACGTTCGATGGACGAAAATAATAAATTTTGTTCAGTAACAACTATAAACAAAAGAAAGCAAATAATATAGTTGGAATATGATGATATTTAATCCATATTCAAATAATAAATCATTTTAATATTACATTATGTAATTAATTCATGAATGTCAGAAGCTTTTACATTTCTTACATCACGTTGACGTTGTGATTGGCAATTATGGTTTCTCTATCGCCTTTAATCAATAGTTGGTGGGTTTATATACCAATCTGTTCATGAAATGATTTAATATATATTCCTGCTTCCTTTTCACAAATTGTAGTTAATCCTAGAATGCAAAAATTTATCCGAAGAAGAACAATTAAATCAAATACTTACGTTATTTTTACCATAACTCGTTGAATCTTATAAAATAAAATGCATAAATATTTATTTCCTTAAACTGAGTGATAAGTTAAATAATGGAAAGTTATAATTTAAAATGAATCAAACGCTGTATTATGCACACGTACACACACACACAAATAATATTTTGACTACTATCATGTTTTAATTGTTATTTAAGTTAAAAACTTTTGAATTTATAATTTTTTCTTTTTAACTAAATTTTATATTATTTTAAAGAAATGCTTGATTTTAACTATTTACTTTATAATTAATTTCTGTTGTCAATAAGAAATATGTTTTATATTGCGTATTATTTATTTGAGCTCAGCACGACCCGAATTATTCTTCCACTTTTCTCTGAAATATATTGATGACAGAAACTTCCGAATTCCCCATCTGACGCAGTCGATTGGATGCAATAAATAAAATTCTTTCCAACTTTTCAGGAAAAATTTTCACTTCAGAAAAGAAACAGGGGCTTTTGGTGGTTTACAAAAGACTTTATATGATATTGGGGATTGATGGGCGTGTCTATCGAGCTGGCTGTTAACAGCAGAATTGTAATAAAACCACAAGAAAAGAGTTTCTATCGGAATTTTCCCTTGAGATTCTTACTTTAAATTTAAAAATAAAGTAAATCAATACACAAGTAAATATCTTTAAATAAAATATCTTATTTTTTCTACATTGTATTTCTTTGCCTTTTCGTAATGTAATTTAGCAAGTTTGGAAAACTTTGTAAAATATCAAATTAGTTATATACATATAGCTTATTTTTTTAATGTTTTACTAAAATATCTTAAAAAAGTTAATTGAATCTTGATGTTAACCATAATTTATATCATCAGAATATTATGAAACTGAAATAATATCTTGTAATGAATGCATGATATTTAATAATCAAATCAATAAGGACAAGTATTTTAAAATAAATCTTAAGATTATGTATATATATATATATATATATATATATATATATATATATATATATATATATATATATATATATATATATATATATATATATATATATATATATATATCAAAAAAATAAAAAAATTACACACATATATGTGTGTGTGTATATATATGTACCGGATCTGATATTTTTAAAGAATATTAGAATGAAAGTTCACTTTTGTTTATTTTCTAAATTAATCATCACATTTTTTTCAAATATTCTAGTTTTATTCATTTCATTTAAATAAATTACAGAATTACCTTGATTTTTAGAAAAATATTTGAAATAGAATATATTTTCTTTTATTAAATGTTGCTGATATTGCTTTTGTGTTTTCAGAAAACATTTAAATTCATAAATAAAACAATTTCTGGCTTTTCTAAGTGAAAAGCAACAATCTTAATTTTTATGTCAATATTGCATTTAAAAATGTTTTTATCAATAAAGTATAATTCTACTCATGATTGCATTTTAATTTTCATTGTTAAAAAAATTCACATGTCTAGAGTGAATTGTAATTCATGAAGAAACGAAATATTTATTTACCGAATCTGATATTTTTATAATGATTTTTCAATTACTTTTAAACTTTGATTGAATCAGCACCCCTGTTAATATCAAATAATATTTTAATATTAAGTTCATCGCTTAAGGTACATAATATGACATATAATTAACGTATATTAATATTCTACAAATTATTTCGACTTTATAAAATATATGAATATCAACACATCATCGTGTACGAAATTTTTATTGATAATTGCTTATCATGTTTTTAGTTTAGCGTGCCATGAACTTTTTAACTTTCTGAACTACAAGTAATAATGCTTGCAAAGCCTTAGATGCAGGATCGCACTTTTCATATTCTAGTACCAATGGAACAATAAATAGCTGCTTTATTATTTGATCATTTTCGATACACAACGTTTTCATTTGCTCACGCTCGAATACCGTCTTAACCGAAGATCGGTGATGATCATTAAAAGTGAATGTGGCACATTAAATAGATCATGATCGCAATGTTCTCCAAGTGAAATGATACGCCTGGAAGTAGTTATCGAGTATTTGATGGTCTTCTGTTAGGTCCTTACTTCTAAGCTACAACGAGTTCCATTTGGCTGCTTCCATGTAACTGGTGCAACCTTTATTAAATCTAGGTACAAAGAACACGCTGGGGTAACAACAGCAACTTGCTGCATGCATTAAATCTGTGAAATTCTATAATATATAAAGTCTACATCTTTCGACTTACGAACATTTATTTTCAAGTTGAGAATAAAATTTCTAAAATATTTAATAGATGGAAAAACTGCTAACCATTCAGAAACCTAATGTTCAAGAGCAAAAAAGGAAGAAGAGCATTCTGTCTCAAATATTTTATATTATTCTGTTTGTTTGAGTATATAAATGTTAAGAAAAATCCCCCCTTTACCTTATTAATATATAATCCATTATTTAATAAAAAATGTTCTCTAAAAGCATTAAATAATGATATTTTAAAATTATATGATTTGTTTTAGAATTTGTAAGATTTACAACAATGAGTAGTCAAATACATATATGTATTCTATAAATATAACAGGTTATATTGATTCTTTTATATCGTAATTTGCCACTGAAGTTAAAAAAAAATTGTATTATTATTTTTATCAACAAAAAAATAATAATTGTTTTCTATATTATATAATTAATTTTTATCCTACAATTTATACGTCCATTACTTAATTTAACCGATTCATACAATTTTGAACTGTCCTTTCTAGCATAAACTACAGCAATTAAAAAAACTCATAAGAGATCAATTATGCTTAAATAAAGGGAATTTTATACATTAAGAACATAACTTACATCTTAAAGAGAGATAATCATATTCACTTTACTTAGGATTCTTTAACATGTAAAATACAATATGGGCATAAAAATGTACTATCATTAGTTAAACAAAAGACAACCATTAAATTACTATAATAATTCACACATATAAAAACTAAATATATATAAATTTTATAAAGCCTTTTATAAACTAATTTATTTGTAATATAATATTTAAGCCTCATTTGAAAGGTTAATTTTTGATATTGAAAAATGGAGTATGAATCCTGTAATAAATTCGTCTGGAAATGTAACAAATTGCGAATACAAACTTCGTCACCAGCGGAAGTAATGAGAAATGCTTTCTGATCAGATGCGAGATTTTAGAAATCCCGGGAATAAATTTTAATTACTTTTAGCGAATAATGTCTGAATATGCGTCAGAGTGAAGGAAGAGTTTTGTGCGTGAGCAAAGTTAGTAAATTTATTAATTTTCATTTATTCTTCTAAGAATGAGAACCAAATGATAAATCAGTATTTATGAAAGTTTTATTGCGCGCTTTATTTTGCATTAAAAAGGTTTTCAGTAAGTTTAATTCGCATAAATTTTAATGTAATTAGTTTGAATGATTTACTTTCTTAGAGTTAATGATGGAGAATTATTAATTATGTAGCTTTAAACAAATCTGATATTTTTAAAAAAGGAATTTTTTCTATTATAAGCTTAGAATTTGCATTAATATAATCGAAACCAATAAATGTATGCAATAGGTTTATGGTTAAGAAAGAAACTATTAATCAGTATTATTTTTAATAATTATTTAACAAAAAATAAATACTTTTTAGAAGCTAAATAATAGAATAATTAGAAAAACAAATTTTAAGCAATTTCAGATTCAGAAAGGTGTAATGTCTTATCTTCCTATTGGCAAAGGCTGCCATAAATGTCTAATCTAAGCATTCATTATTACTTTAAAAAGTTATTGAGAATCCTGATGTAAGCTGATATAGAGAAAATATTGAGATTCTAGAGTTTAAACTGTTATATTTTGCATATTGACTTTTAAAAACTCTTTTTCAAAAAAAAAAAAAAAAAAAAAAAAAAAAAAAAACTCCGTTAATATGGTTAAACATTGCCGAGGAATTAAATCTTTAAATTTACGGAATATTATTCATCAATATTTAAGCCATTTATATGTCTTCATAATATATTTTTGAGCTGCTTTTAAAACTACAATAATAAAATTTTTAATTATTTTTAATGTGTACGAAACAAAACTGATTAACATGTTGCCTGGATCAAACCTAACACTTTTGATAGAAAAACTAAATTGTATATAATCTGAAACATCTCAAGATTTCTATTCATAAATCATAAGCAAAGTATTCTTCTCTCTCTCTCTCTCTCTCTCATCAATTATTAATAAGTAATACTTGAAAAATCTTAATGATTTACTTAGTCTTTATTTAAAATACAATTTTAAAAAGTCTTGATTATAAGTGAATATTTAAAGAAAAATTTAATCTGCAAAGAATACATAGAATCTTATTTTTATCTGTTCCACTTTTAGGTACAGTTAAAATTTTATAATTTAGGTTCTTTATAAACAGTAAAAGTATGCTAAAATTTGTCACCATTTAAGTACATTTTTTACAAAGAAACTCAGTCACAGGTATTTATTCACTTCTTCACATTGCTAAATAAATACTTCTGACTTCACAGTGCTGAATAAATACCACTTCAAAGCGCTTAAAAATTCCGACGATTTAAAGTTCGGCCATTTTTTTTAAATAATCAACGACTTGCATAACAAAAGTTACAATGCAATTTTAAGATTTCGTTGAACAACACGTTTCTCTCTTATTAAACTAAAACTAAGTAACTTTGTTGAATTTATATAAAATATTTTTGCATTAATTCTATAAGAGTAACAAGAAAGAAAACCCTAAGAAGCTTTTTGATCTCATTATTTCTTACAAAATTTTAATAGTCATGAAATATAATAAAAATGATATCTGCCATTCTAATATTTATCAAAAACTGTTGACTCAAACAGGCAGTTGAATAATTATCTCTGGCTTTCACATGCAGCTAATGTGTGGATGAATTGACAGTAATTTGGAATCTGCTTTAAGCTATTGAACTCGATTGAATTTGCACTTTCTATATACGTTTGACAGCAAAACTAAAAACTTAACTAAGCCAAACCAAGCATTGTCGATCATAACAAATTAAAGTGTAAATACTCAAATGATTTGAAAATAAAATGTAAAATTTAAAAACAAAATAAGTTTAAGAATAAATAAAAAGAAATGTTTTTTACAAAAAAAACATTCATTAAAATTTATCAAAAGACAATATGTATCTATCTATTTTGCTTTGTACACAAATGATAACATTTTGAAACAAATTTAAAATATATCTAATACTCTAAAGCTGTGTATAATCACTGTGTGCAAAATTCCTATTTTTAATACATGTTTCTAAATGCAATGACTGTATTAAAAATGAAAAAATGTGTTTTTAAAAATAAGTATCAAAGAAATAGCAATATCTTTTTACAAGTTGTTCATCATTAAACATATATCAATTCATAAAATGCCTAAGATTTTAATCATATACTATGAATAATAGTGCGTTGAATAATAAGAAATAAAGTGTTTTATCATAATATCCATTAGTTTAAATCAATAAAAGGCAATAGAAGTATATCTACAATAATAATACTCTTGTGTGTGTGTGTGTGATTCAACAGAAAAAACCCTTAAGGAAAGAAGAAACATAAAATGAAATTTAAATTCAAACAGATGAAAGTACAACCTTAAACATTGTTGCATAAAAAGTCATAACATATAAAAAAATTCTTTCATTCATTGCTTAAAAAATTATAAAAACAAAATTAAAGGTAGTATAAATTAAAAATTACTTAATAGAATGGTGAAAATAAAAGCCTTTATATGTTTTCACAAATACACTGTTATTTCTAAAAATGCTTCAATTTTTAGAAAATTTTAAGAATATCATTTCAAATTAAATAGCATTGGATATCTGTAAGGAAATTGTGAAATGTAAAATAATATTATGCCATATGCATTATTTTTTAAACTTTTCTTTTTAATTGATGTTTTAATTTAATTAATATACCTACTCATTTTTTATGCATTTTTGCACTCATCCCGTAGATATTAAAGCTTTTGTAGTAATTTTGAGGCCTGTAATTATTTTCCTAATTTTTATTAGCATTTTTAAATATTCAAGCAAAGGAAATTTCTTAACACATAGCAAATATTGCGTGCACGACGGTAATAAAAGGTAGGCGCCTTACCTTTCGGTACATATTCTTCTCCGATGATTATGAGAATATAGCATGTTGATCGACCAATCACGTGCAAAGAGACTGCATTGAAGGAAGAGTGCGACCCTTGAGTAGATGGGAAGGAAGAGGATGTTTCTTCCTCATCCACATCCGAACTGAAACTCCCTCCTTACTCTCGGAATCTTTTACACATAGAGTTACCACTAGCGACATCTATCGCGCGGATATTTCTCTGCTTAATTAACGAAGGTGATTTACATAGTGTTCGTGCTAAGATACTGTTAAAATTAAGGTGAATGTATGGAAAGATAAAATAATGAGGAATGAAGGAATTAACCGAAAACTGATTACTGAATCACTATTTTAATTAATTTAGAAAATGATAATAATTAGGACTCTTTATTAAAAATATAAAATAGTTTAATAAATTATTGTCATGAAATAAAAAAAATTAGTTTTTTATATTTTTTATCAAAATATTATTATAAGTCTAATTAACTTGTTTAAAGTAAAAAAAAATGTTGTTTTATTATCTATCATCTTTCAAACATTCTTAGACTATAGGCTCCACTTTATAGCCTAACAGAAAAACATTCACTTTAAAATAAATAAACTGTTATAAATTATTTATTATAATCGAACTTATATCATCTTTTATCAAAACTTTTTCTTAATTTTGGACCTCATATTTGCATCAGGTCTGAAAAGAAACCTGAAAATTCCAAAATGAGCATAATTTCCTATACAATTCTAGGAAAGCAATAAACCATTTCTTTCTTTTCTATCGTGCCGAGTATTGAACCTAAGATCTTCTAGAATGTGTTTGTTTTAATAGGACACTATATGGCATTCAATTATAGACGAATGTGGAATATTTTATAATATTTAATGTATTGTAAAATTATCGTATATTTAAAACGTCTTGAAAATGCCACAACTAAAACAATAGCCATCACTTTGCTCCAGTACTAAAGTAATAGTAATGTTTCAAACTATAAACAAAATATGTAGAAATTAAACGTAGATAGTTTGACAAGATATAAGGTAAAATGCATTGATGACACCATATATTACATCATCTTATACGGATTCGTGCAAACAACAAAAATTTCAACCTTAATTTAATCTGTTTCTTTGTTAAAAAGTTATTTATTAATTAATCATTATTAATTATTTACTTATAAAAACTAACTTAAATAAATTAAAAGTTCTCTGGGTTATGTTCCATTTTTTTCATCAAGACAAAATGAAAGTTAGAGTAATTAAAAGTATTTAAAGAAAGATAAGATTTTTTTTTATTCTTTAAATTTTTTATTGATATTAAGAAACAAAGGAATTCTTCGAATGAATTATGAAATATTCTACAGCTGCTTTCTTAATTGTGTAAAAAGATAATATTAAAATTTATTTAAATGAATTTTTTTTAATTATTTCGTGCGAAATAATATTACAATTTTTTCTAAAATTTGTACCTGAAGTGACCTAAAATTTCTACAAAATATAGTTACTGAATATTTAAGCAATATTATTGAAAGAGAAAATGGTCATTTCCTATTTATACTTAAAGTCCATGGTTGTCTTGATGAAAAAAATAAAACTTAATCCAGAACACTTTTAATTTATTTAAGTTAATTTTTTAAAAATAATTAATTAATAATTAACTTTTATGCAAAAAAAATACAGATTAAATTAAGGTTCAAATTTCTGTTTTTTGCATAAATCCTTATTTGATGATGTAATATATGGTTCCCTCAATGCATTTTATCTTATATCCTTTTTTAATTTTTATTTCACGTAAAATAATATTACAATTTTTTTATAAAATTCGTACCGGTGCTAAACTAAGTGACCTAAAGTTTCTACAATATATATATAGTTACTGAATAATAAACAACATTATTGAAACAGAAAATGTATGTTTTCTGTTTATACTAAAAGTCCATGGCTCTTATAAACTTCATTTTATAAGAAATTAAACGTGATCGTTTTTATGGCTATATAATTTGATACAAAAACTGAAGGAAACTTGCTCTCTTCTTTGAATGAAAACTTAATTAAATCAAGAAAAAGATGAGAAATAAAAATAAAATATAATCTATGATTTAAACTTGATTTAGAATAAGGAATTTCAGAATTTAAGATCCTTCCTTCA
This sequence comes from Latrodectus elegans, assembly GCA_030067965.1. Classification (NCBI taxonomy): domain Eukaryota; kingdom Metazoa; phylum Arthropoda; class Arachnida; order Araneae; family Theridiidae; genus Latrodectus; species Latrodectus elegans. The sequence goes on from CM057816.1 coordinate 56,519,690, forward strand.
TGCCCAATTACGTATGAGCAACGAAAATATATAACTAACGTTGATGCACGTGTACATCTACCAAAAAATTATCAAGGCATAATTGTAAGAGAAACAACCAAAAGCAATTATAAAAAAAGGCTTTGTTTTATCAACCTTGTAGACTTTTCATGGATTGAGTACTGAAATAATATGTCTAAAAGGGAGAAAATAACGAAACTGTAATCTAATCACTCTCAGTCATATACATGATTTACATCATCGTAGTGTTTTTTTCCCATTATTCAACGAATTTGTGAACCTAGATTTTTCTATTTCGAAGACTTAACATATTAAGAGACTATGACGATCTTAGAGTAGGTGTTTGGGAATTCTTTGATTTATGAAACTCTCTTTCATTAAGTGAATTTTTCTTACCATCTAAGAAACTGCTCCCAAAAGAATGAACACAGAAGCATTCAGATACCTTGCCAACATTTATATAATTTTCTACCTAATGTAAAAAGCCTTTATTCTTAAGAATATAGATAATTTTTTCAGATATTATATTATTTATTCCTGGATGTTTATGGGGAATATAAATACTAGATATTTTTTATTTAGCAAAATAAGTCAAATTTATATACCTTGCGTTAAGTATATTGAAAAATCATTATGTATTAAATTTTATTGAATATTTTAGGATTGTAAAAATTATATTTGGTCTTTTCTCATAAAAATTGCACTTTATGAGTATCTGTAAGTTTAAATATCTGACAAAATTAAACAGATACACTTGAATTGCAACTGTATAAATAATTTAATTGTCTAGTGCACTGTCAGAAAAAAATATTACAACTGTGTTTATGAATTGAATAATCTGATATTTATTTTATCATTTTAAATAACAAATAATACATGATTAACAACACACATACACATAATGTTAGGAGAACTATTTTTTTTAAATAAATCAGTTAAAATTGTTTCCCGTGTAAATCTTTAAAGTTATAATATGCACTATACTATGCACTTACTATAGCAAACTGTTTTTTTTTTAATGTTTCTAGATCTAGATCTCTGTCTGAAATAAATTCGAAATATGAGCAAATAGTACATATATGTACTTTTGCAATACAATTACATACATATACTTTTGCACAATTCCAAAACTAGTGTTTCTTTTGGAAATATTCAACATTTTTTTCTTTACTCATATTTCGATTTACTTAAATGTCTATTTTGCATGTACTTTGAATGTCTGATAATATTATGATAAATCTTATCAATACAAATTATTTCAAATTTTACCCTTCTAAAAACTTTCATAGACAATTTTGGAGGCTCAATGTTGGCAATTTGGGTTTGCTCTAAAATTATTTGTGATCTAAATAATCTTTATTTTCATTGGAAGTTTTGAAAACTTAAGTGCGAAAGTCAAAAATTACGAATAAAAACTTTACAATTATATAAAAGATTCTGAAAAGTTAAGGTAAAATAATAGATTCCTCTAAAATAATTTAACTTTTACTTTTGTTTGAATAAATATATGTATTTATTTTCCTCTGAATAATATCAAGAATAAACTATGTATGTTTTGTTAACAATAAGTGAAATTTTTTCAATCAAACATTATTTATATTTTCCTTATAATTAATATATGCGTTTTTTTCAATTAGTACATACACACTTTTAATAATTAATACTGGGAATGGAAAATTGAAAATCTTCCATCTTTTGGATATTGCTTTAGGGATAAATAATATCAATATTTAAAAATTATCTAATTATCCTCATGTGTAATGTAATGTATGTATTTGTCAAATTATTATGTACATGTAAGAGAAAAATATTATATAATTAGCATATTCAAAAGAATGCAAAAAATTTATAACAAACTCTACAAAAATCACACATTTCATAATAATCAGCTCAAAATAAGGTTAGAAATAAAGATATGGAAATTTTTATTAATATTCATCAAAATACGATAAATAAATAAATGATGAAAAAAAAAGCAAAAACTGATAAATAAATTTGGATATGCATTATTTGAGATATTTTGAAATTGTTATTTATTGATAATAGTAAATAACAGAAAGATTATTTTTAAAAAATGCTGTTCATAAACGGAAAAAATTTATTAAATTCAGCTTGATGGTTTAGAAACATTGTACAAAGTAACCTGCATCAACTTCTTTTATCTTGGTAACTGCCAAGTAAATTTTTTAATTATTTTCATCAATCTATAATTTTCCTAATTAACATTAATTCTAAAAGCTAATTAATCATTTATCTTTTGCAAGACAATAGATGTTAAATTTTATTGGGGTATTTTATGTTAATTAATGTATACCATAAATCAACATTGTTCACACGTGATTTTCGAGAAAACTGAAATGATTAAAAACTTAATTAATATTTCTTTTTTTCTCTGTCAGTGATTTAAAGGGATATTTTATGACACAATAATATAAGAGATACTTACTTTAATAAAAACAACGATTTATTTAAAGGAAATGCTTAAGATCACATAGAAATATTTTAATGTTTTTTGTTATCTTATTGTATGTTTGTTACTAGAAGATAAAAAATTAATTATGTATGTAAGGCATATTTGATTCATTTTGTTTATCTGAATGAGATTGATATAAAAAGTTATAATGAAACAATAGCTTTTATTTTGAAATTTGAGTGGAATTAACTTGTGACGCAATTTTTTTAATTTTAAAACTAAAGTATATTTTGCAAATGTATTTAAAATGAGGTAATGATTATTGTTTTAACTTTCAAATAATTTGTTGATTAAGCCGTAAAACACTTTACATTTATTTTAAATTAATATTTAATAAAAAGATTTTTTCGATCAAATATAAGAAGTTTAAAAGCATTAAATCAAATATACTTTATAGATTTTCTCTTTTATGGCAGAATGTAACTCAAATGTAAGATTCCTGAAATATAGAATGTAAAATGTTCTCAAATGCTTTACAAACTTCATTTGGCACTATAAATGCAATATTAATCCCAAATTTTGCTTTAAATTATACAATCTTTATAATTGGCATAATAACTGTCAGGTGAGAAATAAAAAAAATTTTAGAGAAAATATTTAAAATAATGTGAACAGTTAAAGCGAAATTTTCAGTTTAAAAGAAAAGGATTGCAGATATGTAAGAATATTCTAATTTTTCTACCATTAGGAAATTATATAAAATAATTATTTCATTCAAAATCATCAAACTGAAAGAAAGATGTTACCCAGATTGTCAAAGGTCTCTATTTCATTTCTTCAGTTGTTTATTCGAAATTACTAATTGTACTGCTAACAATTATTTAAACGGCAGTAAAATATTACAGTGTGTAATAAGAAGACTAAGCAATTGCATTATAGAGGGCTAATTATTTTTATTACATACAATAAAAAAAGATGACATGTCATGCTTTCCTTATCAATTTTTAAATATGATTGAGTATTACCTAATGTTAATTCGAACATATGCTTAATCCTTTTACTTTTACAGGATGCCAGATGTTAAATATTATTTATGAACTTTATTATAAATTTTGGAAACCATCTTTCTTCAAATATTTGTTAGAATTTTTAAATGTTTTACTTTCTATACGTTTATACACCACTATGCAATTAGTAATAATGATTTCTTGTTGTTGTGATTAATGTAAAGAACACTAATAGTTGTATATATTGTAATTGTTTCGAAATTAAACATTAGAATTTCAGTCAAGAATATTTTTACATTCTATAGACAAACGTTTTCACAGTACGTTCACTCTCTATATATTTATCACCTTCGAAAATATTCATTATTTTTAATAGTTCAAATATATGTACTTAGTGCAAGAATTTTAGTTATTTGCTGTGTTGAAATTGTTGGAAATACAAATAACTTTTATTATATATACAACCTTTACCTTTTTAATTTTATTCATAAATGTTCATAAGTTTTATTCATAATTTATGTTTTAATTATATTCATAAATTTTGCCGGGCAAACTTTGTGCTAAATTAATAAGTTTTAAAAATTTGATAATTTCTCAGTTTTAAAGGAAGTTCAAGTAAAATCTCATTGTAATCAAAAATTTTAGATGCTTCAAACATATATACTGAAATTAAAAAAATGAATTTCTTATATTCAAAATGTATGAAAATATAGAAGTTTGTATACTTAATTTTCAATTAAAATGCTGAGGAAAATGCATAAATATATACAGTGTAGTTACGCAAAATAATAAACTCTAATTATAGACTATTTTACTTCATTTTATTCAGTTATTAGCTAAAATAAAGTATGTATAATTAAAGGGGCTTATATAGAGGGTAATTCTAAATTGCTTTTACAAATTAAGAGGGGTGATAGTACACATCCACACAAATAATAATTACATAGAAGCATTGGGTCTCATTCCAATCTTAGAGGCAAATAATAGGAAACTAGATGCGCATCAAGAACCAATCACAAATTTAGAGTAATCAAAATTCTATAGAGAGGAAGCCACATATTGCTGTTATTGGTTACCGAAAAATGACAACCAGAGTAGACGTTGACCTTTAAAAACTGCGCAACATTATCGCTTCAAGTATTATCTGAATTATATCATCCGAAAATTTTCATGAAAGCTATGGCGGTGTACACGTACAATGTGCAAAATGTACAATCTTTGCAGATAGATGATTTTCCCTGACGAGCGGACTTGCTGCAGCAGATGCTTGAGATGAAGAATAACAGTCCATGATTTTCTGCATTAGTATTGTTAATAATGAGGCAACATTCAGCAGAGAGGGCATTTTCAACAAGCGCAATCAACATGTTTGGTCCGACAGCAATGCCACCAGTACACCCCTCGTAGACACCAGCAGAAATTCTCCAGGAAATCTGAGGAGGTATCCTTAGTGATTATTTGGCAGGCCTTTACATCATACCAGACCATTTGACTGGCTCAACAATACTGTATCTACTTGGAACAATTGCTTCCCAGTTTATTTCAGGTTGCTCCACTCCCCATTCCGAGAGACATGTGGCTTATGCCTAATGGAGCCCCAGCATATTTTTCCATCACGGTTCATTACTTTTTGAGTGTCACGATGGATTAAAAGTAGCGGATCTGTTGCTTGACCTCCTTGCTCACCGGACCTCAACCCACTGGACTTTTTTTTCCTGGGGTCATATGAAATCATTAGTGTACAAAACGTCTGTAGACTCAGCTAAAGATATCGTGGGTAGAATTGTTGTATATAGGTGTAAAATTTTTTATGCTTTGTATTTTTGACTATTTTTTTTTAATTTTCTATTTATTTCATTTATTTGAAATGAATTTTATGTTTTTCCTTATGACAACGCAGGAAACTTAATATAATATCCGAACCCTTAGTTTCCCTTCAAATCATTTAAATAAAACTTACTGGGAGAAAAACACATTTAATACAAAGTTTTATTTTCTTAAAGGATATATAGCCTTTTCACAGGCATTATTGTTATTATTTTCTTCAAGCAAACGTGATGTAAATGGGTTAAATAGAGCATATTGTTTGGTTCACAGCCTTCTCTAACTAACTGATAAAGATAATACAGAAAAATGAACGAATATAAATATTTTGAAAAAAATTATTCGCAGCTTGAAGATAGGTCAACTATATTTCCTAAAATATACAATTATTTTTATAAAATTATCTTTAACTTAGAGTTAGATAGCTTTAGACCGTTTTCAATGCAATTTACAATTTAGTTTTGTGATTTGATTTAAATTTTTTAATTAAAATATTTTGTAATATAAAAATTATATTTAATTTTGGAAACATGCTTATTTATTAATGCTACTGACAAAAGCTTAAATATGTTTGTTTAAAATTATTGTTATACGAATATTTGTGGCAAATTATATTCTGATATTAGAAAAAACGAATATATGTATAAAATAAGAATTAGTTTTCTATGAAGTTTGATATCAGTACAAAATTTATTTGAATAACATTTATGTTCTGAATAGATGTACATAATGTTAATTTACTTTTCGAAAGATACAATTTAATTTCAATCATTATATTGTTATAAGCAAAAATGTTAATCCATATTATAAAGAATAATCAATAATCTTGGATTTTTATTACCTGCGAATGTTAAACTGTATTTAAGTAATACTTAAGTAATACAATATAATATTTAAGTAATATTTAAGTAATACAAATTTAAATTAGGAAGTAATACTTCCTAATTTAAATTTGATAGTTATGTCGTAATAAGTGAATAAGAATATTAATGGGAAATATGAATGTTAATGATAATAAATTCTTTTTGATTCAAAACTTACATTTTTTACAAGCAGCTTTCACTCAGGAATCATTCTGATTTCAAAAGTTTCAGTCTTTACCTAAAAATTTTGGTAATGTTTTGCATTACAATATATTGGTGCTGTACATCTGGTAATGAGTGATTGAATGATGCATTAAAAAATATATTATAAGTTTTTATACAATGTTACAAATTGTGCTGAAAATCTTTACTGTCTTTGTTTTTATGTATCAAAATCTTTTAAAACAAATCATAGGTTTCAGCATTTTTTTAAATAATTGCCCAAGATAAATAATTTTTTGAGATATTTAATTACAAAAGATAACATTTCTTTACTTAGATTTCATAAATCTAACAATCGAAGTATTCAACACAAAACCAAATTTTTATTTTGAATTAGGTATTTTATTTATAGAACTCGTGGGTTTCCTGAATTATAAAATAATATTCTTCCTAGTATTAACACTTTTTTAAAAAATTGTGTAATTCTAATTAGTCTGCATTCTTTTAAATGAATATTCGTATCAATGCAGACACCAAAAAATAATTGTAAAGTGTATATTCTATAAGAATTTGGGAAATAAATTAATAATAACTAGATAAATAACTTATTCATAGAAAATACATCGGAAATTCAGAAATAATTAAGCAAAATGTAGATTTTGAAGCTCAGAAATGCGAAATTTACAAAACGCTACAATAGGAAATATTGTTATTTACATGTGAAACATGTTTACAGTATTGAATTAATAAATCTTTAGGATAATTTTATCATCAATACTTTTTAACCTGAACAAAACAGAATATAAGTATTACGGAATCAGATCCCAATGTGTATTCATCAAATGCTTAATTTTTTCAGATTCTTAAGGTGCTCCAAATGCAAGTTATTATGAAATATTTAAGGAATTTTTTTGTAAATATTCAATGAATTTATATTATAGTTTCTTTTCTAAAAATGAGGAATTTAAAGTCCCTGTATGCTCAATTTAAAAGTATGTTGGAATAAGATAATAAAAGTACTCTAATAAAGAGATAGAGGTGATCAATCATTCAATATTACAGTGAATCATTTCAAATGCAAAATATATTTAATAGGGAATGAAATGCAACCACAAATATTGTTTTTATCAAGTTCTGCAGTTATATTTAGAATGCAAAAAAGTAATTTTTAACACAAGCCAGGCACATCATTAAATAAAGTCTACCTCTTTTATTGGAACTGTGAAAAAAAATTGTAACTGAGGAAAATAATAATAATTGCGAAAAGCCTTTTCACTAGAAAGTTTAACACTATGCTGTGAAGTACCTAACGTCCTGGGGATGTTGTACGACATTTTAATGTCAGTTGCATAGTTGCATAGATGCTAAAATTTAAATTTTTTATGACCAAGAAATGTTGCCAAGGTGACGTATTGTGACGTCTCGCTATGACGTAAATACTAAGTTTGCCAAAATTGAATTTTCTACATAATTCTTATGGGTCTGTATTTCTATAACTTAATAAAAGCTAGGATGCCAGAAAAATAAGAAAATTCGCAAAAAAATCACCAAACTCAAAATTTGGCGTTAGAAATTATACGGCAACTGTACCTAAATGCTTGTTTTCATAGCGTGACATATGCACGTTTCACGCCGAAAATTTAGGAACCTGGAAAATCGTAAGTCATTCATTTCTAACATATGTGAATGTATAAAGTAGAAACGCGACATTCATTTCTTGTTGTTCAGGAGTATGTGGTATTGAAACTAGTATCTTTCATTCGGAAAAGTGATTTCCTGCCATTAGACCACGTTCAATTTGAGTTAAATAAATAGAAATTAATTTTTATCTTACCATCAATACTTATTGTTTGGTATCATGACTGGTTTTAGAATGATAAATTGCAATGGCATTGCCCATCTGCATGTATATCTATCGGAAGGAGTGTTTGGAAGTTTATCTCCCTTGCTTCCTGTTAATATAGCCAATAATTGACAAAATATCTTCACCAGAGGCAAGAATTTTTATATAGTGTATTTTAAAAAACATCTTCCACACAAATTCCAGCTGTCCTCCACGTATTGTTAAAAAATTGCTCATCCAAATATTTAACCAATGTAACCAGGATTTATAGTTTATTTATTGTTATAACAATGAAATATCTAAAAGTTATTATGAGCATTTTCAAAACTGTAAGATTCAAATATTTCAAATTCACCAATATTTTTCATAATTATTTTATTTAAACCTTCCTAATAATTTGTGCTGCATCAGAAAGTTTGAAATATTTTATTTGGATATTAAATAAAATAAATTTCTAAGACAATCAGTATACTATATAAATTTAAATATTATGATAAGTTGGTATTATTTAAATAATGCTTTAATTACAGCTTTCAGTAATTTCAATGATAATTAAGTTAATAATTTCAATGATAATTAAATATTTAGGTAAAAAAATTTCCCTATGAGTAAGAGCTTTTAAATTATATTGTACACTTTGAAGCCATTGGTAAAAATGTCAGAAACAATTATTATTAAAACATTTTTTTACATATGTAAAAAAACTTTTTGCAATTTTGTCTCCTATAAAACTGATAATATGCAAGAAAAGGAAAGTAACAAAAATCAATCATTACAAAATTTATAAAAATTATCTCCAAATTTATTTGTTGGATAAGATTATTCATTTTATCAATCAATGTTTACATTTCTAAAAAAGGAAGAGAAAAAAATATCTTTGTTTTACAAGGCATGCTAAACAAAGATAGTTTTTCTTTCTAAAACAATGTGAATCCCTCTCTTCAAATATTGTTTGTTTTTCTTCAGTCGACCAGAAAAGATCAGTGTCAAAACAATCTGTTTCATTTTTTCCTTGAGTTAACACATTTGCGCTCTAGAAGAAAAAAACTACTGAAAATCCTTCATAAATATGAGATGTGGTTATCTCCAAACAAGTGGGACAAATTCCTCAACTTTTTCATTGATTTTTAAGTCAAGAAGTGAATGCTAGACGCATGATTGAATGATTGAAATGTGCAATGAATCTGAAAATTTTAAATCAATGTTCGTATGCATAATATTGTACACAATTGTGTGAAAAGTTTTCTCCTTAAAATTATCTCTAACCTATAAAAACAAAATAAAAAGTATTTTATAAATATTCAATATATTCATATATTCTATATTAATGTACTAAATAAATATTTTGTTCAAATGTCAGTATTCAAACTTATTCATATTTCAGTATCCACTTGAGCAAATATTTCTTGAAATATTCCCTGATTTCACTTAGAATATAAGAAAATTATACTTTTATTCTTTAAAAACAAGGTATGTTTAGTATGTATGATTTTACTCTGTAAAATATTCCTCACTTTTATAAAATGTTTATTATAATATATTTTACTTTTTCCACAAAGCAAGGAATGGTACATTCTCCGCATTTGATAAACAGTTCTCAGAATCATTAATTTAGAAGCCTAAAGAGAAAGGTATTTTTCGTACATATCTAGTCATGTTATAATTCATTTACTCTTATTAATTAATAAATTAATAATCATTGATTAAAAAATGAATTAAAAATCAGATGATAATGTAAAATATTTTTAAATTGTAATATGTTTATATTTAACTTATTGTATATATATTGAAATATAAAATATATACCATTTACTTCATTATATTCGACAGCATTGAATAAAATGTAACTATAGACCATTAACTTATCATATGTAAGTCATCAGTTGTATTCTAATCCATTATAAGATAGAAAATATCTCTTTTAAGGTATTTTGTAATGTTGTTGTTGAAATTGATGTGCTCTAAAAGTAAATGCGCGAAAAAGAAAATCACCATTATTGCTTTTGTCCTTCCCACTATATCAATGGTATATTAATTTGAAAATATTTGATTTCACATTAAAAATTAACTAACATAAAAAAGTTTATATTGAAGCTGAAATATGTTTTGTTTGCTAAAATCTTTTACCAAAAATATAAAAAATCATTATTTTCCCAAAATCTTTCGAATTTAAAGAGACTTAAATTATGTGACTCTTTTATTTTAATTGGTAACTTTTTGTTTTTAATGAAGATTGTGTTCAAAGTTTTACATGAAAATTTAGTTATCCTTAAATGTATACATATTTCTACTGATAGCTACAAAATTTTTCTTTCATTCAAAGTTGAAAACTTCCAGATTTGTTTTTTTAATCTCTGATAAAAAAATTATCAATTTCAGTTTCTTTCCCGAGATAAATATTTTCTTAATAACCTGATTGTATTAGTGATCAAATACATAAGTTTTTATTTGCCAATTTACTACTCACCTGAAGAATTGTAATGATGCATTTTTGGTCAAAAAACTTGCATTTGAAAATTTTCAGATATTTTCATAAATATGAAATTCTTTACAAAGAATTCGAATAACTGCCCTTGGGATGGCCTGAAATTTTTGTACTAGTTTAAATAAAGACTTTTAAATATTGTTCTTCCAAGTGAAAAAAAATAATGTCTGTTTTTGCACATTCAGTACAAGTCCACAAGCTCTTACAAAAAAATGATTTTGAAAATTCAAATCCTTCAGTAAGTTCATTTTTCATTGTCACCACACATAATAACAGAAAACGTATTTCATAAAGCTCAGAATTATATTTTTGTGAATGAAATGAAATTGACCAATAGAAATAAAGAAAATTGAAATGAACAATAGGAAATGACATCATGGAAGAAAAGTAAGGTGTGTGTGTGTGCGTGCGTGTGTTTGTGAGGGTGTGTTTAATTCATAACTGAATGTGAAATTATTCTATTCCCCATTTTTCCTTTTATATATAATACATTTTTATTGCCTTTAAAACTATTCATTAAAATTGATTTTTCCTTGCAAATTCAAATAAAAGGTTTGAAACGAACCACTGTGCATATAAATTCCACATCAAGGCTTTCATTTGTTTTAGTTTTAGCAATACAATATAAAATTATTTTTGACTGTCAAAATTCAAATATGTGAATTTAAAATAAAAAATTTTGAAAAATTAAGCAAAGTAATTTTTATTGCTTCTAACAATTCACTAGTTTTCTTACATGATAAATATAAAATTTATCATCAACTATTTTTATAAAATATTAATCATTAACATTATTTTTCATTCAAACTGATAGGAAATTGATAGAAAAATATGTTTTGTTGTTTTATCACGTCATGCTTTTGAGAAAGTTATGTTTAAAGAAAACAAACAAGTATGCTTTATATTTTAATTTAGCATAAGGCTTATTTACACACAAAGAATTTTTTAAAATACTTTATCTATGGCTATAGTTAACATGCCTTAGTTACAAATTTTCTACTTAATAACTCATAAATAATGAAAAACATATTTCAAGTTTTTCCAATCTAACATTCTAATAAATTTAAAATTGTTAATCAAAATGCATTAAAAATAATATAAAATAAATTTACGAATTAAAACAGTGTCTTTATTGGTAGATGTAAAACATTAATTTTACATATGCTAGTAAAATTAATCCTAACTATCAAGGAGGATTAACCTCATGGTGATAAATTTAAATGATGTTATTTGTTGGCAATATTTTCCTTAATTTTTACTATTTGTTACGTAATTTTAGCTTAAACTATCATTTTCTTAATATTTCATTTTATTATATATATATATATATATATATGTAATAAAATGATTATATATATATATATATATGTAATAAAATGATTATATATATATATATATATATTCAGAAAATATTCCTTTCATTTGATTTTTTGAACAATTTTAGTTAAAATAATTCAAAACTTAAATATATTTTAATTTTTTGTTGTTTGTATGATCAAATATAAAAATTATTTGTGTATAATTTTTCGTACCGAAAAATATCCCGTCTATTTCAAAAATCTTATAAGAAATTTTTGACATATCTATAATAAAGATGTCAATGCATTTTATTTTAAAGTTTGGATTATATAAAGTAAAATTTTGTAAGTAGAATTATTGAATTTGTTAACTCTTTATTTATTTCAAGCAATCAACAATTTTTAAGAAGTAATAAATTTTGAGAGACAGCGAATGCAACTAAAGCATAGTCCTAAATCATGTAATTAAACAAAATTGAAAAAATGTGATGATCTAATAAAAGGATGTTTGTGCAAATTTAAATTCATTTTATTATCCTTTAGTTCTTAATTGCTAAAGCGAAATACATTCAGTGAACATGGTTATCTGTTTTTAAAACGAATATTAAAAGAAATAATATGAAAAATGTTATTTTTGAAAAAAATGATTATTAAGATTAAAAATTATGAAAGCCAAATTATGGTTTGTACCTCTTAAGTATTAAAATAATTTTTTATGTTTTATATATACAGAATTTTTTATATGTATGCAGTCTAAAATTATTTATGAAAAACATTTTAATATTCCATACCATTTTTCCTAGAAAAATCACTTTTGCAAAATTTAAAATGAAAACATTAAGTTCATTTATTTCTCATATTATCAACTATTATTTCATTAGTTATTTATAGAACTATCTTTAAATTCCTAAGAATATATTTCACGAAATATTACAGAATCATAAAGAATGCAAACTGACAACCCATCATTCGATTGATTGAAGTTTCTTTCATTTGTAACTGTTGCAGTGAAAGTAGTGTTCAGAAAATTCCAAACATAGAGTTTGAAGTCATTTTTCAAACTCCCGTCCAAAAATACTGACTATAAAAAGATATTTCATGTACGTAAAAGGAAAATCTCTGACAAGATATTAAAGCTTTAAATCTCATCTTGACAAAACTTTAAGGTGCGAGGAAATACCAAGAGGAATATTTCAAACACATGATCAATATGGAAGGAACTATTTCATAAGTTATTTTCTTACTGAAAAAGTAAGTATTTAGAAGATAATATAAACTATATTATTAAATATATAATAGTTCTCATATTATCTTTCAACTTATAAAGTAACTTAAATTTAATTCTGTCTTAGACAAAAACATGTTATTAAAAGTAGGAAGAAATATCTGTCCACTATTTTTTATGTAAAAGTAGTATATAAATGTTCTAAACTTCTTACATATTTGTAAAGAATGAAAACATGGAAAGTTTATAAAATATTTTTCAATCTATAAATTTTTAACAAATAAATATTTCATTTTTCTCCTGAATAAAGTGTTCTTTTATTTTTAAATTATATTTTCTTTAATTTTCTATATTTATTCTTGAACATTTTCATCATCTTATGATTTAATTTATTGTCAGATACTCTAAAATGCTTACTATTCCTTTTATTGGAAAGTGTAATGCTTAAAGACTTAATTATTTTTTGAGGATTCGAGGAAATTTTCATTTAAGTTAAATGCATTGTGAAATGGTATAGATTCTAGATTTATCATATTTTTAAAACTGCCAAAATGTTGCCATCTTTAAAAATATCTTCATTGGTAATTAAATTCTAAGAAAAATAAACACAATCATGATAGCTAGGTAGTTGGGAGGAGCAAACATCTATTCAAAAAGTATAAAACTAAGTGAATATAATGTGCATAAGCACAGAAGAATCCGTAAATGTCTTCAGTTGTAGTAAATGTAAACTGATGGATTTAAGTATTCAAAAATGTCTTATTGAAGAGTGATTCGCCGAGTGATAATGTACTAGTAGGTCATATTTTTACCTGTGATGATCTGAGAAACACGTCTCCCTTTTTAGCTATCTTGGGTGCCGGGACAATTAAATCAGAGGAAAATAATTTCCACAATAATAAATAGCTATGTTCATATTGTATTAATTCGGTACTTTGATAGTGGTATTGTATAAACTGAGGAGCCATAGATATGCAAATACTCTGTATTGGAATTATGATTTTAACATCTTTTATAAAAGCTATTGCTTAAGATCTCAAGAGCTTTTATTGCTGCTGGTAAAATGATTAGCCTTCTTGTTTTGGTAAATTACCTAGATGGTTAAAATGTTGCTGTAAAATTAATTTTAAATTTATTGCAAACAAATGAAAATGAAATGTATTTATATATACCTTACTTTATATGATAAATAGAGCGGTGGCTGAGTTCCACCTTGCCACTGAGCACGATTGTCTGCGGAAACATCAAAATAGATTTGGTATCGTTTCTTCTCCGGTATGCACTCTTTGCAACATTGGTGAGATCGTGGACAGTGAGGAAGATGCTCTGCTTCCTCACTGCCCTGCACTTCGTAAGACGTCTCTAACTGAGCGCTATTGGGAAGCTACAGACATGTTAGATTAATAGACTCTGTTGCAGTATCTTTCTGTGTTATATTTTCTATCCTTTTTATTTATTTTGCAGTAACTGTCTAAAATCTGCCATTGGAAATAAAAAAAAACTTTATATAATAAAAACGCATTAATTATTTAATGCGTCTAATTATTTGCCTATACAAATAGTTATTACTTTATAGCATAAAATATTGCGTAAAAAACTTTCAATAGGATTCGATGCAAATGACCACCTATAGAAGTTTTTCCTTCAAATTGTCGCATATTTTGAGAAAACCTCATCAAATAATCTGTTGAAATTGCTGATCATAGTATAAGAGGTAGTAGTGATTGTAAAAAACTTAGTAAAGTCTCTTTCAGAAAACATTTTGATTCATATATTTATTATTAATGAAAGTATTGAATCACAATTTTATTGCTGCAAATGGGGTAGTCATAGACCTGAATTTTATGTAAAAGAAAATGCTTTGTCCTGATTGATAATTGAAAAATATTACATAATGACCACTAACGTATTAACTTTTCTACTTCTGGAATAGGTAGGAAACCCAAAAGAATTTAATTAATTAATTTTAGTTGGAATCCCCTTAAAAATGTTCCTGATAAATTATCGCAGATTGCAAATTTTGAGTTGACTATGGTTCAGTTTTAAAATTTTATTCTCTAAATTTAATATGAATATTAGAATGCCTTTATTGTTCACTTACGAAAATTAGTTCTTTATGCTATTAAACTAATTGTGTTAGTAATGTAGAAATATCTTTAATGAAATGAAAATATTGATAAGCGTTCGAAATAAAATTTGTAATTATTTCTAATAATAATGTTTCCAGAAATTGTAAAAAAAAAAAACTCTGTCCGAAGTGACTGCATTAACCTTAAAATTGTATCAAGTATTGCTAGTCTTATTAACACAATGTTTGAAAACAGGTATTGCTGTTTACATTTTCTTATACACAAGTAAGTTTTCAGAGTCTTTGAGAATTTGCTTAATTATAAAAATTTCAGTGCCCAGGTTTCAATGAATTAAATGAAATTTCCACATTTACACTCTCTGGACAATTGTAGTAAAAGAAAATGGGTTGTTGTCAAAAAATTATTACATTATTATTACATAATATATTAATTAATAAAATTGAATAAGCCATAATAAAATTAAATAAGCTTCTTCAAACCTTTTTAAATCATCAGGAGTGTGATTATGTAGTCTGATAATGCACTGGTGTCAAGTAGTCTAGTTTGTTATCCCTATTCTTTGTGAAATTTTGAAAAATATATTGCAATTGAACTCATCCTAATTATTTGAAAGTATATTAAAAACAATTAATTCCAATGAAGGAAAAGGTAATTGCTAAAAAACTAACTATTATATACTTATCACCTTAATATCCTCTTAGCTCTGTACAATTGAAAAGCTTATAAGCAGATATATTAGAGAGATCTGTTCAGTGGAAGAACCATTTTCTAACATTTAATATCCTTACCAACTAAGTAAATCAACTTACAGTGTGGTCTGTAACTGGTCTTTCATTTTAGGGAAGAATTTTATGGCAAAAAATTACTATAAGGAATTTTTGGAGAAGATATGAGGATCCAAACCACAATTGGATCAAGTTCTCAGGAAAGAGTTCTTTCGCGGGGTTGTATTTCAGATTCCTTTCTGAATATTTTTATTCCAACAAAGATAATTAAGTATGCACTGGTACCAGTAAGGTACCAGTGCATACTTAATTATCTGGGGTAACTATCGTTGGCTATACAGAAGATTATATTGCTATGATCCCAGTGATCTAGTTATCATCACAGGAAATAATTCTGGAAAAATAATTTCTAAAATTATGTCTAGTGTTGTCAAACAGATTGAGATTCGGATTAACAAGGAAAATTTTCTGCAAGTTTACAAACAAAAACACAATAATTGCATTCATAAAAATGAAAAAAATCTTAATTTGAAGAAGATGACATTTTAGGTGTCTAACTTGTTCCAAAGTACTGGAGGAAGATCCAAAGAAGTACTTAGAGGCCTTTTTTGACATGAATTTTAATTAGAATAGGCTATTAACCTTGTTAATGAAAAATAAATAAATTTCTAAACACATAGAAGTGCATTTGAAAGAAACTTAATGTTTAAACCTCAGTGAATTTCCATTAAGGTCATTTTTCTCATCATTACTTATAATTTAGTGATTTACTGGTCAAGAATTAGAAATGAAGCTACTAAGGCATAATTAACAAAACTTCAGGCTTTTACACCTAGCCATCTCTGAACGTATTAAAACAACAACTTCTACACTTGAATTTCTAATTGACATGCACCGTTATCAAATGAATATTGAAGAGGAAGTTATAGTTTAATATAAATAGATTCAGAAGTACAAATTAGTGAAAGAATTATTATCTGAAATCTAACTTTCTAAAATTTTAATGCTGAATTAAATAATCATCCGTTCATATTTATGCCTATTGGGGTCATACTTATAAATATGATTTTGAAAATCCTTATGAAATCAAGCTTAACTTATGAGAAAACAAACATTTTGGTCATCATAAAAAGTTGCACTGACTGGAAATCTGGTGGCTAAAAATTGGATTACAGTACTGGAACATGTCTTTATAGTGCAGCTGTAAGTTTAAAGTTACCAACATCTTTTGGAAAACAAATAGCTACATTCCAATTAAAATTCTTTGTCATTCTTAAGTATTGCAGAACATGCTTGGACACAGGCATCTTTCGGCAGATAATTGTTATTTGATTTGATAATAGGCTGCTTTATTGACTTTGTTCAAGTCCACTTTTACTTCTATTCTCATTTAATTCATATAATGTTATCTTACTCAGTGCGAATTAAGCAACATTAATTCTCTCACCTTAATGGTGTCCAGTCATTTTGAAGTTTGCAATGAATTAGCTGATGAGCTGCTGAGGGATGAATCAACATTTGCCTTTGTAAGTTCTGACATTGCCATGATTATTTTAAAGAATTGATGGGAGACTATTTTCACTATTTTCAAAAAACAAAAATTCTAAAATTGTTCTAATATTAGTGAATAAAATTTTTACTTTTTGATATTATTTTTATGCTGATTTCAATGAAATGAAAAGTAACTGTTTACATTAACATAAATAAAGCAGACTAAAAACTAGAATATTTAATAAATAATAAGCAATTATTTGACATAAAATGTGCAATAAAATATCTATCTCAATATAAAATCTATCTTAAAATGATATTTTTGTAAATAGTAGAATATCTGTTTTATCTAAATAATAATAATAGTCAATTTCTAATTAACTTAATATTTGGAAAATTATTAGAAAAATAATACTTTTAAATCAGATAACAATTTATTTTTCAAATATAATGTTGATTCGAGTGTGAATTATATATGAAAAGAAACATCAGATTTTCGAATATTGCTCAGTTTTATTACACGCAAGAAATAATAATGTGAAAACATTATTCTTAAATAAACAATTTAGAATCCTGCATTTTCATCAATACTTTAAGCTTTCAAACAATAGTTAGAATAATCACAGATTTGTGTGATACTACATTTAAAGAGAACACTTTATCAGTGTTTATTTGAAGCATAGCATTTTTTATTTTCAGTTTTTTCTAAAAGAATAGTTAGATTATATTTCTTTACAATTAAAAATAATTTAGAATTATGCACAGTAAGAAAAAAAGATAAATTAAGATTAAATGAATAAATAATGATTCAGTAGTATTGAAATTTCACAAACATTTATTTCAAATTAAAAATGCAGAAAGCATGCTAATGATTAATTTTATTAAAAATGATTTTAATCATTATAAAAGAATGAATTCAGTTTTTTAAAATTTGTTTAGAGTTAAAATAATCAACATAATCAGTGATCAAAATTGAATTTTTTATTTCATTAAAAATATTTTTTCAACTCATAACTATTTAATATGAATATTTATTCTAAATTTCTTACGTCAAATGCACGTTATTGATTTACAAGTAAATCTTACATATGAAAACTGAATAATGAATATTACAACTTCCTTAGAATGTTTCCTCTGATGTGTGATAATACAATAGCTATGTATTATCCATTATTATTCATTATCAATATATAAATACATCCATAGTAACAATATTTTGAAATATTTTTCAAAAGATTAATAACTAAAAATTGAATAATTTTTTGTATGATCTGTTGGTTTCTTTCAACTAGTTTTTCCGAATCAGTTGAACATTTGCTTCTCTTTATAGTCAGTTATATTTAATGAAAATAATTCTTAATTCTTAACGTTATTTCACGTTAATTCTTAACATTATATTCAGTAAACGATATATTCATGATTTTCTCCTATCAAGAATGTAGTTACTATTCAAGTTCAATTTCGGTTTAGAAAATTTCACTTTCATAAGTTGATGATGAATATAAGAATGATATATTCTTAAGTACATTTGTGCATATAGCAACAATGACATAATATATAGGACAGTAGTTATCCCTTTCTTTATTAAGTAAAGTAAATAAAAATGAAATAAAAGTGAAAATCACTTTCAAATTTATTAATTAAATACAAATAATAATTAAAGTCTTGAAAAAGACAATACGTAGAAGTAAATTATTGAAAATGAATCAATAGCCATTAATATTATCAATGACCTTCCTGAAGAGAGATTTCATTACGTACAACTGCGTGCCATTTCTTTGCATCCAATCACGATGAAGAGATCTCTCTCAGAAATCCAGGAAAATATTTAACACATTTATAAGTTATACCATCTGATTAATATTTATGCATAAATAAGTCAGATAAGAAAAATATGAAGTTAATAATTTAAATAGTTGTTCGGAGACATTCTCCTATCAAAGTTAGCCCTGAGCTATTAATTTAAGCAATAATTCTCTAAGTCTTGAATATAATGGCTTTAAATAATAAATGGTTTGCGTCATGACATTTAAAATTAATCGTAAAATACATTAATGTTTTAAATGACATGAGTAGTTTGAAGTTTGTATTCTAAAATAAAACAATTTATAGAAATTAAATAAAGATGATTATAATCCTGAAAGCATGAACATTTTGAGCAATTTAAAGGCATATAAAGGTAATATACAAAGAAATTATATTTCAGAAACATGGTAGATCTAAGTAAAATATATTTATTATTAAAATTTTGAATTTGTTAAAATTTCAGTTACTTTTTATTGAATTCTGTATTTAAGGAAGTATAATTTCGTCTCTATTATGTGTAATTAAAAATAAATAATAAATTTTATAATAATAAATTTTTCACGAATCGTTTATAAAAGCATATACGTTAGTTATGTACATTTTCACATCTTCTTAGAATTGTAATCAAGTAATTGAATCATGTCATTGAAAATAATTTTCTTCCATATGAATATACATACAAAAATTTGCTCATAAATTTTATCTTTATTCTTTTTTTAAAGATATTTAAGGCTATTGTTATAACATGTTAATAAATATTTAATATCAGATAAAGTTCAAAAAAAATTTAATTACAAATCGAAACAAAAAAGTTTTTTTCTTCATTGTTAATAAATATATTTAATATTTGACATGTATTTATTTTATTGAATAATTTATTTAACAAAAAGCAAATCAAATATATTTCTTCAAAAGAGAAAAATTTTACAAAGTATATATATCTCAAAAGTGCTTTAAGAAATAAATAATTTAATTTATATATAAAAAATTTGGAAAGTTTATTATCAAATTTTATTAAATATAAGTTTTCTGCGCAAATTAAAGTAATTTTATTTTCTGATTGATTAATGTTAGAATTCAAAAAAAGACTGTTACAAACATAGATTTAATTTTACAACCAAATTATAAAAAAAATTATGGAATAAAATTCCTTAATAAACTAAAATTTGAAAAGAAACCTAATATTCTGGAGTACATATCAATTACAAAAATTCATCTTCCCTTTTTTATAAGGCTTCCTTTAGCCATTTAATTCAGTCAAACCACACACTTTACACTAAAAAATTAAGCTGAAATTTCAATGGGACTATCTCCAATAATCTTACAATTTTGAATTTTGAGTTTATTGTTCTCATTTCTGTCGCTTAGAATATATTGATGTTCATCCTTCTTCATTTCCAATGCCAGTGTAATTAATTATAGTCTTCTCACTTTTTTTAATGCAACTAAACAGCTAAAAAACTCGGAAAGAAATAGGAAGATAGATCCAAAAATGTAGGGTTCAGCAGTATTTGAATTGTCTTAGAGGAAATATTTTTCTCCAGAGACCACGGATAGCATTAATTGTTGTTTAATGGTCAATCAAGCTGATAGATTAATTACATTGATATCATTAAAGTGATCAAATAGAATATCATTTAAAAATTCTATCCTAATTTAAAGTCAAAAATTTAATTGAATATATTTTAAAAATAAAATTGTAAATCAATAAATGTGTCTGAAATGAAGTATATTGTATTTCTCAAAATTATACACAAAAACATATTCGTGCATTTAGAAATAAAAACTTTAACAAGTTAAATATAGAAATATTTTAAAATATTATTACCAAAATATACTTTAGTGTAGTATTAATTCTTAGCATAATTTAATACAATAATTGGTCCTTAGTTAAGCTAAATGATGGTATATAAATATTTAACCCATAAAGAAAGTAATTTTATTACTAACAAAATCATCACTTCATGATATTAATATATATATATATATATATATATATATATATATATATATATATTATATATTATATATTATATATATATATATATATATATTATATATTATATATATTTATATATATATATATATATATATATATATATATATATATATATATATATATATATATATATATATATATATATATATATAATATATATATATATATATATATATATATATATATATATATATATATATATATATATATATATATGTGTGTGTGTGTGTGTGTGTGTGTGTGTGTAGTATTTCCCTATTTTCTACAGTTAAATGAGTAGAAATTAAATTACATAATCCAAATATTATAAAAATTTTCAAAGTTAATTATATTTATTTGAAATTTTTGAAGTTAATTTCTGAGTCAATAATATTTAAAGTTTTCCTCCCTATAATTGCTTTAAAATGTAATCCAGTTTTGAAAACGAATATAAATAAGAATAATATTCTTTTTCCTTAAATTTTAGCTGTAATTTGACTCAGAAAAATAATTTTCTAAATGTGATAATTTATTCTACTTTTTATTTTTCTCCAGTAATTAGATTTTGATCCTTCTTTTCGTTCAGCTTTATTATTTTTTTAAAATAAATCGAGAATGAAATAAATAGAAAGATCTTGCTTGTGTTCTTTATATTTTCATGAAAAATTTTATTTTCTTGAAATAAAATTGCAGATCAAAATTGAAGAAATGAAAAAAATATTTATATTCAGCTTGTTATTGAATTCTTTTTTTTGTAATTTCTTTTAAATTTTTTTTTATATATTAAAGCTATTGGACTTTTTAATGTTCAAATAATTAATGTTGTGCATAAGCATTTGAAATAGTATATGTTTTTATTCCTCTGTGAAATTTTACGGATATAATATAGCAGAAAAGAAAAGATTTAAAATTTTTATAACATTAAAATAAAATTTGTATTTTAGAGTTTATTTGAAGTGAACACGTGAAATTTGAAATACTAACTATAAACTATCTGATTTAGAAGAATGATATAGTTTTATAAATTACGAATTTCATTAAATTAAATTTAATTTTGCATCCAAGATTTTTATGTTTTTATTCTAGTTATATTTGGCTCACTTCTTTTAAACTTCATTGAATTTATAATGGTTTTGTTGTATATTGTTATGACGTTTAAAGAAAATAGAGGCTGATATGATGACGAAAAAATTTATTAATGAAATTTCAAATGTAAAATATACTAAAAGTGCACGAAAATGATGTAATAAAGATAAATATACAATACAAAATATATAAAATAAACAAAGATATTACAATATAATATAAAGACACTTTGATTGATATAGAATTCATATTAACCCCCTTCTAATCATGAGTCATTATGAGCTGTTTATATTAAGGTATTTTA
This sequence comes from Latrodectus elegans, assembly GCA_030067965.1. Taxonomy (NCBI): domain Eukaryota; kingdom Metazoa; phylum Arthropoda; class Arachnida; order Araneae; family Theridiidae; genus Latrodectus; species Latrodectus elegans. The sequence goes on from CM057816.1 coordinate 56,542,290, forward strand.
GAAAGGTATAGGACCACCAGAACTTGGTTGGGTGTGACATTTTCTCTCGTTATGAGAAAGTAGTGAGTTTGAAACACGACACAACAAAGAGATCCTTAGATAATTCACTAATAGTAGCTACTGGGGTACATATAATATTTTGTGGTCACAATGTCCTCCAAGCGAAATGATCTTTCGAGATCTTTCGCTTGGTCCCATCTTCTACATAACAAAGACCTACCAACTTAATTAAATAAATGTTTTACAGACTTCAATCAAATATCAGACATTAAACTGTTCTGTCTTTGGATTTTGAAACTCTTGAAGCTGCATCTGACACTCTATATCGAGTTCAGTGATTTGAATGATCTCTAAGTTGATCAAATAATATAAGAAAACAACAGAAAATCTAACTTGATTTTATTAAAGCAATAAATCTTAAATTCAATTAACTAAAATTTAAGATCATTATTAAGTATGTATGATGTCTATTTTATAAAATATATTCAAAATATTTTTTTAGTTCTAAAGTTTTTCTTAATTTTACAGCTATTCCTTGTATATTTATAATATCGAATGAAGTTCAGTTCAACAGGTGAAAAATAATTTTAAACCTATGAAAGAATTTTATCCTGAAATTTTTGAAGATGATTCATTCATTTGCATAAAACACAATGTTCTCAGACATAGATTTCAAATTAACATTCGTTCATAAATATTTTGCATCAGTTGCTTTCAAAGAATAAAACAAATATCATTATTTAATTAAAATCTAAAATCGTTACACACATTTATATTTTTCACATTTTTCTGCTAAACAATTTTGCTTTTATTAGCTACATCAATAATCTCATTTTAATTTGTATTCAAATAATATTGTTTATAGGACAAACAATTAATAAATATAACACAATATAACCATTAAAAATTCATTTTACTTTTACAAATGAGAAGTAATTGTTTATACATTACAGAAGTTTCCTTGCAAATTAAATTCTGAAAAAATGTAAGATAAAATTACTGACAAATTTCTGCAGCTCTTAAAAAACAGACATTTTTTTATAAAATCAAATCGTATAATTTTTGAGAAAATTTAATAAAATGTATTCCATACAAAATTTAAAAATATGATAAATATAAAAACTTTTTAATCAAATTTATCATTTGTTGTTGAAAAAAATATTAATATTTAATATGTTCATATATACCTACACTGTAATTAACAATTTTGTTGTTAACTTAACAGACAATAATTTAATATTAATTTTTAAAATTCTATGTAATACTTATTATGACTGAAATTCTTAAACAATTTTGTAACTTTAAAAGTGCAAAAAATTCTGTCATTTGTAATAAGAAATTAGTTTACTGATAATCAATATTATAATGCATTATATGCGATTTAATGAATTAAAAAAATAATGCAACAGAGAGTAAATATGTTGAAAGTTGTTTTTATTTAAGACTAATTGAAAATATAATTTATTTAAAAAAATATTTCTTAAATTACACAGAAATATTAAAAATATTTCAAAAATATTAAATTAAAGAATAAACTTTTAACTTAAAATTGTCTAATAGGATTTTTGCAGTAATTTTCAATTAAATTTATATGCTACAACAAAATCCAAATTGGTATTTAAGATGTCATTTATTTTATATATAAAAAGAGTAACATCAGAAAATATTGAATTTTCCATGGTATAATTATATATATATATATATATATATATATATATATATATATATAATAAGATTAAAAATATTAAAAATATTGAACAATATAAACATAAATTCAGATTCGTTTTAAAGAAGATGAATTTTTGGTTTTGTTATGCTTAAAAAAAACATTTCTACAAAAAAAAAAGATTTTTATTTTTTGTGATTCCAATTCAAATATTTTTGCAATTAAAAATATATATATAAGATAAACGAAGAAGATCATAGTTCTTCCAATCAATGTTACGCATATCCTTCGTTTATTTGGAATGGTTCCAAAAAAGTAGTTATTCTCTTTTCAGAAGAAATATAACTTATATTCATTCATTAAAAAAACATAATAAAATCTTAAAATATTCAACAAAAATATAAATTTATATTCATATTATTTTAGACTGATATTTTTTACAAATTTATATTTTGATTTGCGATCCACATTATCCAATATCACTATTGGACATCTAATTTTACTTTTATACTAATTAAGCTGTCTTCGATCAGAAACTCATAACGTGAAAATATATATGTAGGTCTTGTATAAGTTCATATATAGTTCCTGGAATATTATATGTTGGTTATTTTTTATATGTTTTCTTGAACTATAAAATGAAATATATTTTAATAGTTGAAGAATGCTCCTTTTTACAAAGAAAAAAAGTGCATTAATTTATGCCAAATGTAAATAAATGTGATAAATCATAGTTTTCAGCATTTCCTGATTATATTAGATAGACTTTTACTTGTGAGGTTTTTATAAGATAATGTTTGCAATCAAATTTAATATCGGAAAATGAAAAAAATTGAATTCTATTTTAGAATTCAATTATTTATCTGTTATACTAAATGAAATTAATGCATAAATAGTGCATAATTCATTGGAAGCTAACATTAAAATTCAATTAATTTTCCACGAGAGTTTAATCACATAATCTTAAATCAAGTTTAAATACTACTTTGTGGGTGAAGTGGGTTTAACAAATACTACATGGGCAAAATTCAAATACACTTCTCAGGCAATTTATAATTTCCTGATAACAACTTATAATATTCAACAGAATGATTCTAGTCTCACTAATGAATAATCCTGAGTATTGATAATTACGAGTTAGAACTAACCGCAATTTAATTCGAAAAGATTTAACATGCACTTCTCGTAGCAGCATGATTTAAATATAATTTTTTCTACGAACAATAAATGCAACTTATGGCATGATTCAAGTTTACTTTATAATAAGCCCATGTGCGCCAAATGTATGAGCAGTATTACATATTTTTAATTTAATAGTAAAATTTTAAGCTTTCAAAAGAATATAAATTAAATAAGCACTAAAAAAGAAGTTTCTAATTCCGTATTACGTGTGAATTGGCTTAAAAAAATTAGGATTTAAGCATTAACTGTCCAGTTAAACTCACAACTCAATTTATTTGCTATAATAAAACTTTAAATAAAAATTCTCAATGATAATTAAAAGGAACACATCTAAAACATTAATACAAAAGAAAACTATAAAAAATGAAAAAAGAAGATAGTTTTTAAAATTTTAGTTGAGATAAATCCACAACTCGATGAATTTAAGAATCTCCAATCCATTGATTGCCTGGATTTCACAATGGAAGAATTTCTTGAGAGACATCTGTTTTCCTCAATTTTTTCAAGGTTTAAGGCCTCATGGATCTGATATAGCTCCACTATATCATATGGGGTTAGTAACAACAAGAATCTCCAATAAAAACGTAGATACAAATTTCAAAACGGAAAAATATTATAAAGAAACATTTAACTTAAAAAAAAGCTTCAAGAATAGGAATTTGCAAGAAAATTCAAAGTTTTAGTTCATAAAAGGACATTTAGTTTTGGTTCTTTGCAGGTATGGAATCATATTATAGATCAGCCATTTGTTTGCAAAATAGTTTCCTTCTTCGTACTAATCCCTGTGATCTGGAATCAGATCAGATCCATGAGGTCCTCCGCTTTTAGTTTTAACACAACCAAACCGGGCTCCTTTAGGAAATCCTCACAAAGACCCGCGCAGTCTAAAAGATGCTTGGGTCTGGTCTCTTGAACGTGGCGTTTGGTGCACACTCGAAAGATTTTGATGCCATTGGAAAATCGAAGGTTTTTAAATGTGCAGTACACAGTCGAGCCAAAGCAGTTTGGTCACTCTTGTTGAAGCCAATCCATATACCAGTACCCTTACTTATATACCCTGGGTATTCTGGTGCATGCTTCCAAGAGGTCTTGCTGTGGTCTTTCTTAATGAGTACTGCTCAAGGTAGATTAAGGGAACTCCCTTAGTAAGTGGCATGGCAGTTCCCTCTTTTGCCATTTCATTGTCTTTTAAAGCGACAAAATAGTAAGTTTCCTTAAATTAGAGTTTCGTAAAAACACAAGCAGCTACTATATTTTATTATTTAATAACACATAAAAACTTACTAACTAAAAACACACATGAGCAAACTAAATCCTGATTTCGTTTCCTAACATATAAATATTAGACAAGGTTTCAAATTACACATTCGTGTTTAAAATAAATATTATACGACATATAAAACATATTTTGCATAGATTCACAATTAAAACTTAATTAAAAAATACATGCCTAGTAAAAATATATTCTTTTTGAAACTGTATATTATTTAAAAATATTGAAATAAATATATTCTTAATTAATCCAGAAAAAGATACATTTTTCTAAATAATTATTATGTGTTTGCAATTATCTCGTATTTGCAATAAAGGAAAGATTTCAATAGTAATTAAAATAGAAAATATACTATAAGCATTTAAATGTTAGATACTCTTATTCCTTAATTTCATTGCCAAAAATTATTAACGAATAACTAATAAAAATATACAAAAAATTAACGAATATTATTTTGTCAGAAACACCCACTGATTAATTATTTGAATATAACTAAGATTTGATTAAGAGAAATGTAAATTTGCTGCTCTGAAAATATTTTAGGATTGAATCGGAACATTGCTTAACGCTTACAACGAAATTGCATCATTTTCTATAATGTAATTGAGAACATTTTTTCCAAACATTTTGCTGAGTATTTAATTTTTTGCAACGTAGTAAAAAAAAGCGAAATTCTGTAACTGAAATAAATATGATATAGCATTTAATTAAAGTTTTTATATTTTTTATATATTTATAGTGTAGTTATTAACGATATATAAATAAAGATATCTTCCACATCTAAGCTGTATTTCAACTATTATTTTGAAAAACATGTAAGTTTACATTAAATAATAATTATGAAACAGTAATAGCTGCAAACAAAGTATTTGAATAAATGATAATTACGTGTAAGTTTTTGTGAGTATTAATAATTTTAAGAGAGTTATGAAATTCAATGTCATTAGATAAATAAATTCTCACTGATTTAAAGTGTAAAATTCAAAAATTTTAAGCTAACTTTACGCAGCATTTCGTTTTCTCGAATACCAGATTTCATATTAAATATTTAAAATTCATAATAATTTTCTGAATTTTAGAGCATCTTTAAAAGTTTGAAAATTTTATTAAGATATTTTTAACAACTCATAAATGAATTTTGTGTAAAATATATCTGTAGCAATAAAATGTATGTGTATATAATATAAATAATTCCTTTTAATAACTAAAAAAATAATTTAATTTTTGGTAAAAAGAAAAAAACCATTATTATTCTTTTTACTGTAGTATCTAGTAATAAAATGATATTTTACAATTTTAATAAAAATATTAATTAATTATAAATTTTTATTTCAAGTGTATTCTTCACATTTTTTTCAAATTTTGGTAACGTTATAAAAATGTATGGTTTTAATCATTTGGAAGATACATTTTATACCAAATTTGAATTAAAAATGATTTATTTTGAATAGTAAATATTTTATTTATAAAAGTCATAAACAGTGAAAGTTTTTTCAAGTCTAAAATTTTACTATTAGCAAAACTAGAACCAAAAATCTATTATTTACATAAATATAGGAAATATTTATGCAAATAATAGATTTTTGGTTCTAGTTTTGCAATTGGTTAACAAAAATATAGGAAATTAATTTTGAATTTGAGTGGCATTCAAAATTAATTTCCTATATTTTTGTTAACCAATCTAAACAAAACCTTAAGAAAGTTATGTAACTTCCAAGTATTCAATATTCAATTTCAAGTATTAAAATAGTTCTCTGGAAAAATTTTAAAATGAGAAATTCTACTGCTAGATATTATTTAACAAGTATAAAATTGGTAAAACAATTTGCAAAACTTTTATAAAATGTTACCGTTTGGGTAATTCAATTTATTTTATCAAATCCTTTTCTAAAGAAAATTTATTATCCTTTTCAATATATCAGATGCTTGACATTGTAAGCAAAGTGAAATTTATGTACAACTATGTTTTATACAATATAGATATAACAAATTCATTATCAGAAACAATATCAGAAGCGAATTCATTTTTGACAATAACGTTTAACAGAACATATGAGTTGCATTTAATTTTATAACTTTATTTCAATTAAGAAAATATTTCATTTTTCATTAATATTATTCATCGATATAGTTATAAAATATATATATTATTATTAAATCTCAACTAAAAACATTGAAATCATAAAAAATAAACAATCATTTTTTGATAATTATAGAAAATTATCAATATACCGCTGTCGTAAATTCATTATTAATATGCAACTGTCATATTTTAAAAATGATTTTCATTTAAACAGCGAATTACGTTTTAGTATCTGAACTTAATGTAAATACATAACGAGTTCAATTAAAAATTCTTAATATTTATGATTAAATACATTTTAATTAAGCTATTCTTTTTAATTTTTATATTAAATTAAAGTGTAATTTTATAGTTATAAAAATTTATTTAATTATGAAGGCTAGATAAAACTTCCTTTTATCGTTTAATTGTTATTCTTTAAATGGTTTTTTATAACTTTTCAAAATTTATAAAGTAAATTAAAAAGAGCTTCTAATTTGCTTGTTACAGTTTACATTTTTTGAAATTACTGAAATATTTAGTTGATATATTCACAGATGAATAAAAATTAAGAAGAATTTATTTTCCCAAGAAGAATTAAAGAAGAAAAAAATTATTGGATTTAAATATTTATATTTAAACTATATTTTCTAAGGAAAGAAAATTCAGTAATTATTTTCCATTTGATTTCGATAAAATTCACTTACCATTTCAATAAAGAGAAAACTATGATTACTAAATCACGTTCATTGGTATATTTTTCTCATTTAAGATATACCCGAAATAGTTTTTGAATTTTAATTCAAAAACAGTTACTTTAATTGAAATGATTTTCGGATAATATAAAAATTTTGCATTTAAAATTTCAAAAGGAAATAAAAAAAAATTTTAACACATTAAAATTAAATTAATAGAGTTTTGAAAAGTATCACCGCAACCGTACAATTAATGTAATAATGAAATTGTATAGAAAATTATGTTTAATATTTATGACTCAATGCATTTTAATTAAAATTTATGACTTAATACATTTACATATACTTATCTTAAGTATTTAATTAAATACTTTTAAAACATCTCTCAAAATTTAATTCAGAATTTTATTTCAACTTGTAAGATATAAGTTTAGTTTTCAAACTCTTACATGACATGCAATGTGTTTAATCCAGTACTTAGTCATAGAATCATAAAATTTGTAACAAAATTAAAATGGAATAAAGATTTTGTAAGTCAATCAAATAAAGAAAACATTAAGTTTATAAAAAGCAGACATTATATTATTCTTAGTAACCCAAGGAAAAATTCAAATACTAAATCATTTATGGAATAACAAAATTATGAAAACCATCTTAGTATTTATTAAAATGGAAGCATTTAATTTAAATTATGATTTAATTTCAGAAATTTAATTTCTTCAAAAAATAAGTAACTTTTCAACTAACTTAACTTTTAAATAAAAAAATACAAAATGAATTCATTTTATAATTTTTCCATCTATTTTGTAAATCTTAATGCAAAAACAAATTAAGGCTGGGAATTTAAGATTCTGTATTAGTTTCAACACGAACCAATTTAAAATATTTTCTTTTATTAAAATTACTACATCCTTTTTATATTTATAAATAGAAAAAATTAAAACTAGTAATAAAATTTAATTTACTTTAGTGTGATACATTTTATATATTGTTAATCTTACTATTTAAATTTTGATTTGGATGCTTAATTTGTATTTCAAAAACCATTTGAATGTTAATTTGAAAATTAATATAAATAAATTATATAATATATAAATATGATTTGCGAAAATATTTAAATTTAAGCACATTAGAAAAAATATACTCGAAAGTATAATCATTTATTAAAAAAACAGCTACTGATTTACCATTTTCTTGATTTATTCAGGAAATAAAAAGGATTTATATTAAATAGAATAGTTAAGCAATAAATTTGAATAAAATGTAATACTGATCACATATGTTTCCAAAATAAAGTACAAAATAACATCAACTAGTTTTACTTATATCAACTAGTTATATAACTAGTTTATCAACTAGTTTTACTAGTTTAAAATGTTAAACATACATTCAGTGTGTAATGAAAATGATATCAGACACTTGTTTCTTTTACCTTAAATTATCAATTAATCAAAACTGAATACAAATTAAGTTTTATTTTAATGTATATTATAAGCAAAATAAAAATTTGGCATTTCAATTCTTAGTAATAATGATCTATTTTAATACATTTATCACTGAGAATCTGAAAGCTTAAGTTAAGTATATTTTTGCTATGTGCTCTCAGTTCACAATGTAACACATTGAAAATCATTTTCTATATTTCAATATTTTTTTTAAAAAATGCTTTTCTCCCATCTTAATAAAAGTGTTATAATGACTAATATTAAATTTGTTGAATTTTATTCTATATTTATTATTTCACATAGCATGTTCTTCAATTTAAGAAAGAACAGATACAAAAAATTATATTTCATAAAAGTAAAATTTGTTTATTTTTAGTTTGTAAATGATATTGGAAAATAACCTGAATTTGAGAGAAATACTAATAGTTAAATAAAATTCTCTCACTTCATAACACCTTGTGAACTTAACATTCTTAAAAATGCAGATACATGATACAAAGATTTTATTCTGCCATGAAAAAGTTATTCATTATAAATTGTTCCAATTTCTTATAAATATCAGATAATTTACAAGAAGGAATATTCAATTTTTAAGAGAGCGGATATTTAAAATTTATGATTTTTAAGCTATGTTTTAGTATAAAGCATCAATACGATATTCATAATTGCTTATAAATATATTTAAAATTATTTTTACAAGAAACCAATCAATTATTACTGTGACATACAGTACATTTACATTTGAAATACAGTAAAATAGAAATTTTTAAATGATTAATAAATACTGAACACAAATTTTATTTCATAAATATTAATATAAAAAATGCTTTTTCTCAATTATGGAATTAAAGTTATGATTGAAATTAATACATAATTTTTTATAATTTTTCATTATATTTATATTTTTAAAATTATACATTTCTGAATAATAACATTTATTACAATTAAAGAATTAATTTAGCTTTTATATAACGAAACATTTTAACTGTCATTGAAATGCATTATTTTATCGTGTTTCCACTTCATTAATGGATAATATACTTTATATAAACAAACAATGAAAGCATAGGTGTATGTAAATATGATAGCAGTATTGCTTTAGAAATATAGTATATTTTGAGCATTTCAATTTTGATAAAAAAAGTACCCCTTAATAAATCTTTTATGTATACCAAATAAAGCTTCAAAAATGCATATGAAGAGTTGGAAACTTCCAAAAATTTTATTTATTTGCCTCAAGAGAAAGGGAAATTCTTAGTTGACCAGGAGAGCTTTGCATTTTATTCACGTCTGTCGGATTAAACTCAATACAATGGAAAAATAACTTTAAGGGAAGAATCTCAGATCTTCTTTAAACACTAAATCTACACTTCTGTTTAATTTCCCCCCATTTCTTCAAGCGGAAGCATGCTTAGTAGGGTGGATAAAGAGCGTTGTTTTGACGTTCATATCTTTCTTGCTTGACTCAAATATTGAAAGAATTATAACCTGACATTTCAAGACATCCCTCTAAACTTCCATTTTAGAATAAAGCAATATTTTTCACTTAAATAAATCTTAGGTTGTAAGTGAGCATTTTAGGGTAAAAGACTTATGGCAATTTCTATAAAAAAATTCTGAGCCAAGATTATAGCATTTTGAATGTTGCAAAGCAAGTAATACTTAATATTATTTTCATGTTTTATATACGTTTATATAATACAAATTATTTAATGCATCATTAAGACATAAAAATCCAAGTGAAAATTATATCTACATTTATTTTGTTGTTTGCAGTTTTAAAGTAAATAATTATATAAATTGAAATTTTCATGATTCAAAGACAAGAAAATTAAAAGAAATTGTTATAAGTTTCAAAATTATGTGTTATATAAGAAAAAGACGATTATGAAAAGACTATTTAAATATATGCTGACAGAAGACAAGTACAGAAATAAAATATTAACCGAAAAATTAAAGATAAAGGAATGGAAAGCCATTAATATATAGGCCATAAATACACTCTGCTGTAATACAATTAATAATATATACACTGTCCGACATTGAAAATGCCACACTAAAAAGGAGTTCCCCAAAAGTAACGAAACTCTGTAAAAAGAGAGGAGACAGAAACGAGCAATAAGTCATCTGTATTTCGAAATGATATGCTTGATGCAAAGAGAGAATAGGGTTAAGTCAGTAGGTTGTAAGGACACCATGGGCGGTGATATACAAGCAACAGGTCTAGATACAGAATCAAGGAAAGAACAGATGGTATCCTGAGGAAAGGCTCTCCATTCTCTGTCAACCATTTTTCAAAGTGCATCTTCTGAACGAGGCAGTGGGAGGGTGTGCAAATAGTATTCCAATCATATCCCAAACGTGAGAGATTGTTGACAGATTTAGCAAGCAAGGTGGACAGGGAGTCAAATGAACACTTTACAGGACATGTTGCCTGATGAGAGCAAACTGCAGTCGGGAGTTATCCTGCTGATAAAGGGAATTGGGAAAATCCTGAAGGTAGGTAAGGGAATGTTACCGGCCTCAGCACATCATCCTAGTTTCTCGTAGCGTTGGTATGTCAACGGGATGTGAATACAAACTAGATATGAACTATAATCGTTCTTGATTGCGCCCCAAACCATAATATAACGTTGTTATACGGTGGCACATTCCACATTTGCTGCAGGATTGCACATGTATCCACGCCGACGCCACGCTTATATCTGATAACCATCACTAAAGAACAGAAGCGTTACTTATCTACGATCCTGTACTATCCGATGTCTAAATCTCTCGAATCCGGCACCATTCCAGAAGTTGAAATCTATGGTGTGGGGTCAAGTGGAATCATTTTAATGGAAATCATGAGCACAAACCACTTACAAGCAATCAACAGGAAATGGTTCTGCTCTATATATGAGCATCCAGGGTGTTTTGCACGTGCTGCAAAATTTTGATAGACGTGCTTTGTGGGATTATCACCATATCAAGTCGGAGGCGTTGATCAACGCGTACTGACGTCACTTACGCTGTACGTTGTAAACGTTCAACAGTTTTTCTTTCCAACCATCTCGCCACAGCCAGTAGAGTGGTCGCTTCCAAGTGTCTGTCAGTTGCAATTTGCCGTAAATACCAACTTGCCTTTCTCAGACCGACCATCATGCCTCTCGTAAACTCGTCGGTCTACTGGAACTGACTCCGTCAAGGATGGCCTGGCATTCTCTACAATTAGAGCCATCCTTTGATAAAAAAAATAAACTTTCAACTATTATTTCCAAGAAGTAATAATGAGGAGAATATTTCCCACTCTGTCGGGGTTCCCAACTTATATCTTGTAATACGTGCTCCGGAAAGCTAAGCATTCCACATCATTTGCATAATTCGGTCAGGTACTTCTACCGTGAAATTTGTATAAATTCTTAGCCTCTCTTTCTTGAATTTGCATATTCAATGTTTCGGGAATGTATACGAAGTTAAAATTTAGCAGTCATTATTGTTATATACTTCTTAATCTATTAAGTAAATTATATACATATATATATATATATATATATATATATATATATATATATATATATATATATATATATACATATATATATATATATATATATTTACTTAATATAGATTAAGAATTTCCATGACAATATATATAATTCTGATAATTATATTTATTCATAACACATTTGAAATTTTTTTTTAAGTAGAGTTGTTTCTTTAACATACATATCGTAACTTAATGTAAGAATGAAAGTAACAACTTATAACCTAAGAAAGATGTTTGAAGTAACACATTAACAGAACTTTTTTTAATTGTTATTCGTAGTGACAATATTTAAAGTATTCTTTTTGACAGGTTTTCATAAAAAAATGTTAAAAATTAAAATAGCTAAAAACATTATTAGAAAATTAATCAATTACGAGAGTTAGTCCATTGTTAGCATTTGAGAAATAACACAAACTTATACTTTTTAATCAATCTTAAAAAAGTAATATTTGTTTTTGTTACTCATTGTCATTAGAAATGAAGAAAATAAGATTAAGCCAGAAACAAACCATGAGCTAGTAGTAAAAGTAAATTATTTCACAAAAATTTATAAAATACTTTAAAAGATATGCTTCAGAATGGTAAACGACCAGTTTATGAGTAAAAAAAATTAATTCTCTTAATGAATTACAATTTAAAAAATTCTCTTTACATTTAAATTATTATTTTCTATTATATTGACAAATTTCATTTAGATTAAAATTTACAAATTTAATATAAACGTGTTTTGACTATTCAACAATCAAGGAATTTTCGTTGAGGAATATTTGTCCTTTAAGGTCACTTCATAAATTTTGATTACCATAAATATTTAATTTCGACCTCCAGATTTCTCGTAATCTCATTATTCGTTAAACTTCTTGAATATGAGAAGTTTCATGCATCTCATTTAAAGATATGAGCCCTGCTTCATTTCTCCTCAAACCATTTTGCTTTCCTCCAACTACTTTCACAATGAATGGAATGCAGACTTTTAATGTGGTGGGTTCATCACGTGATGTCCTTAAATTTCCTTCAGGATAAGAGATTGATCTAAACACAAGTTTGTATTTTACTTTTTCTTTATCTTTAAATAATTGTAAGTATAAAATGTAAATTTTATGAATTCTTTCTTATTTTCTTTCTGACTAGCAGAGGAAGACTTTGAAAAACTTTTACTTTTAAAAGAACTGTCAAATTATTACATTAAAGTTAACGGAGATTTTATAAATTCCAGGTTTACATGTTAATATATTTTCATGTTGTCACCTTTTACTTTCCCGAACAAAAATACTTGATTATTGGACTAAAATTCCAACTACTTTATGTTTCAGTAGCTGGTTTTAATGAATTAAATATTTTATGTAATGTAGTTAAATTTTTTATACTAAGAATTTAAGTCTAATATCACAGCATAATTGAATATAATTAAAGAATATATGTTTTTCATACAATTAAATCAGTAACTGAATTAAGTAGAAAACTTTTGATATTTTTAATTTCCAAAACCAAAACTATAAGTGCTGTTAACTTTAATTAGTCTCAAGTAATGCTAAGCACAACTCCTTTTAAGATCGCAAGATCAAATTTAAGCAAGACCCCAATCAATAGGTCCTCACCCAAAGATCTTCAAGTCTCCCAAGCCAAGGAAGATTGGTATTCAATCGCTTTACAAGTTAAAGCAAAATGCTAATAAATTACATAATAAGGTGAGTAAAATAGTCACTTTACACCAAAAGCAAATATACACATGCATTTATAGAATAGAAAATGTCGACTATAAATTCATAAAAACAGGTGTAAAATAATTTAAGCTTAGCACAGTGAATCAGGCACATAATGGTCTAGTCAAAACCGATTCACTGGATTACGCATTCTGGATGTTTTTGTGTATTCACTATTGAAATAAAACATTTGATATATAATTTCATTTTACAGAAAAATAAGTTTTGTATAAGGAAAGGATTAACTCTAGATACATAATACTTAGCACAATTTCATTTATATTTCTTCAGAAGCAACAAACACTCTCACGTGTGGCCTAATGCTTGTGTTTAATAACCGCAAAGGCTATTACGAATATCTAAACTGAAAACTAGTAATTGATCCTTCATCAATGAGTTCGGTGTCCTCTTCCAAGGGAATTGCAAAGCTGCCAACTGCCCAATGATGCAAAATCCATGAACAGATCTGCTTTGAAAGAAAAGTTTCAGATATTGCCTTCTAGAGAGATAGAGTTAATTATATATAAATATATTCCATATTATTGGATGAAACTTAATTATTCATAGGCTTATTTTATATAAATATTTAGTACCATTTAATAAACATAAAATGTATTAAAATCAGAAATATTACCAGTTTGAAAAATTCACATCATAATATGATTGTTGTCTTTAGTCGTGCATAAACAAAATATTGATTTGCCGATAAATTTACTAAAACTTTTATAGGGGCTGTCTATTTTATAGAAATTTTCGAGAAAGATTTCTTCTGCATATTATATTTCAAACATGATAAGAATTATTTATGAACTTTCATAATTTCTTTTGGAAAAAAAATGCCAAAAAAAGGAAATGAAATTATGATCGTGAAATATAAATAGTTAGAAATTTCGAATTCTCAATGTATTAATCTTGAGGGAATAAAATCATGAGAAATCATTTTCCAAATTATTTGGAATTTTTTAGTTTAAATTATATTATTTTGAGTCTAAATACCACACACAACAATCTAAGGCTTCTTATGAACTAATTATTGCTTTAAATTAAATTTATTTTGCAGCATAAAAAATAAAATTTAAGCATTACTCAAAATCTTTTGCCAGGAAAATTGATATTAAAAATAGTTATAAAATCAGTGATTTATATTAAATAACTTACTTCAAAATTATTAAATTAATTATTTCATTTCAACACTATTGGTAAAATTAATTTAGTTTGAAATATATAAATTACTTTATATATATATATATATATATATATATATATATATATATATATATTTATTTATTTTTCTTTTTTACATAAACTTGGGTTTAGTTATTTGGAGGATTATAACAAACACTTAAGAAAATGTATAATTTTAAATTTCAAAAAATAACAAAATATATTCGTTAAACTTAGTATTTTTTTTCATTTGTTTTTTAATTTTTTTAAAAAATAATTTTCAAAATTAGTTATATTGAGATGAAGAAAAAAAAATCACACATTTATAAAATATATTTATTTTCTCTTTTTTTGAAAAATATTAATTTTACCTGAAAAGTAATGTTTCTAAATTATTTCTAAATTAATTTATAACTACATTGATTATTAATATAAAAAATCATAATATGACTAATTTAAAATGAATTGCATGTGTAAAATGCTTACATATCTACAAGATTTATTTAAATGTTTAAAGTGATGTTTCGTTTTTATTGCTCTAATTCATTTTGAAACTGTAGGGATATAGTTCAGAAAAAATTGGGTAGAATATTTTTGGAGTAAATCTTAATCACGCGATGATTATAATCAAAATCATGCTCTAAAGGTTTGTAAGAAAAAAGCAACTAAAGAGAGAAAAGCCCTTTAAGGAACGCAATTACGTATAGAGGGCGCTTAAGTAACAAGTAATTCAAATATTTAGATTTTAAGTAAAAAGCATGAAATGTATATCACAGACATATTTAACGTGATATAAAAAGCAGGAACAGGTACTCTTGTTATTTTGCATTTGAGAGTGAATCATTGCTCTATAGTAAAAAATTTTAAATTGCCTGTAAATATATCTTACAAGAATAGTAACTGTGCATCCCCTGTATGACAATAATTGTGGACATAGAAAAATACAAGAATTAACTTTTCCCAAAAACTACACATTTGTCCTTCACAATACCCTGGCCTAAACCCATGCGACTTTTAGTCGTCAGTTTAATTAACATATTGTTTATTAAGATACAGTTGGAAACATATTTTAAAATACTTATTGCACATTTTCATAATGTCAAACATCTGATATGTTAAAAAGCAGTTTATTTCATTCTTTTTGCTTATAAAAGAAAACTGGGATAAAGCATATAGAATAATTCTTAAGCAAGTTATAACAACTTATTAACTATTTCGATTGCTTGACAATTTTACCACTTCTTTTTTATTCTTCGTATTTTAATTTAAGGATAGTTAAAAACTGTGATGTCATTTCGCATTTTTTTTTGACTTATGGACATATAAAATTGATTTTTCCTACCCGCTGATTCAACTACTTACCTTGGCGAAAACTTTCTAAGCAAAGATTTTCACAACAATTATCATCTTATGATAAAAATGACTGCTTCTGTATGATATTTGAACTGTTTTTTATTTCACCAAGCAATGTTTTGTTTTTTGTACCAAGCTGAGCTGTAGTTTCTTATGTACAGACTTTTAATTTGCAATTTTAATCATAATTAAACTACCATTCAGAAAATCTATTTCGAGTCTTCTGTGCATTTCTTTTTTTATCCTTATCTGATCAAAAAAATAAAACAGAAAATTTATTATTAATGATATCAGAAATAAAATAATGTAGTTCTTAACAGAATATTGAACATGCAGATTTATATGTCACAAAGCAAAATTTCTATAACTTTATTTTCATATAGAGATAACTTAGACTACCTTTATTCCATTTTTGCTTTACGATTGATTAAAACTGAAATGTGGGCAGATGATAAATTAATATTTTCGCAACATAATAAAATGTAAAATAAACAAAAAAAGTACTATACAATTCTAAAATTGTAAAAAAAGCAGGAGAGAAAAAGAATAGAAAATACAGAAAGCAAGAAAAAAAGATAGGCAAAAAAGAAGAACCAATCACTGCAGTACCTCTGGCTGCTGTGTAATATCCATGTTTACTTTAAAAAAGTAATTTGTCATAGTGTACATCACACTGGAGGAATAATGGAATAAAATGAAATGCAACATCCAAATAATTTGTATTGATAAAAATAAATTTTATTTTCGGAACACTAAAGTAATATCAAAGTACTTAATGTACTCCGAACACTAGGAATTAAGTGTCAATATTCAAAGAGACAGGAAGTCAAACAGATTTTCACTGCTTATCTGGGGAAGAATAGTGCGTAATATTTGAAAGTGTATCCAATTTTGTCTATAATAAAGATAAGAGCAAGGAACTCGAATAAGCCCTGACTAATGTTCAGTAAATGATACATTTGGCAAATAATCAAGTCAAAGAAGAAGCTGTATATGTTTCGTTGAAAAACGTTTTGAACTTTACTTACAAATATAAAGGATATGATTATCCTACTGAAAAATAACTTTTTTAACTATAAGATAGGATTGATCCTTGAAGAAAAAATAATTCTGCCCCCCAATACTTTCCTCGTGTACCTTCCGTAGTTAATATTACTAACAATTCTTAACGAAGGAGATTTTGTATAGTACACTATGCCGTGGTGTAAAACGACATAACCGAACCCTGGGAAAACAGATATTTATATTTTTATTGTCACTTTAAATTTAAGAGTTTTTCCTCTTTTCCTTTCAAACAATGCTGTTAGAAAATTAAGGAAAGGATGTAATAAAAGCTCTCACAATAAGACAAGAGTAATAAAAAAATTAATTTTTCCTTTCGGAATGGATGGGTGGCCTTGAGAAAATTCCAAGAACGTTTGAGTTTCATGATACCCTTTATATGTAAATCTGACCAGTCGGGATTGAGGGGGAGAGATTTCTGACCTTTCCCATAGAAATATAGGAGCTACTATGAAAAACCACTGGTGTAAAGAGGAGGAGCTAAGATGAGAGTTATGAAGAATTGAAAAGAGGAAAAGCTCTTAAATTTAAAGTGACAATAAAAATATGAACACCTGTTTCCCCAGGGTTTGGTTATGTCGTTCTATACTACGACACTCGCTATAGCCCCAAGATTTACTTCTATGGATTTATCCATTCTGAAATTTTACAATGACTTCCACAAAGCATCAGAACGGAGTTTTAGATAAATGTAGTTATCAAGTATCACAAATTAAAGTACAATTTGTCAGAAAAACTAGTTTCTTTGATGTGCATACCAGTCTTAGCATTGAAAAATCCATTTTAGTCCCAAGCTTTAATAATTTTCATCAGGGTGTTCCTCTATTGAAAAAATATTTGAAATAACCCAAAATGTATCAGATATACAAAAAATAAGAAAAAAGATGAATAAACAGTAGGCTCATCAGCTGGCATTTGTCTAGATAAAACTATAAGTTCATGGCTGTTTCACATATTAATATCTGTTGTTCGTCAAAATTTCGGCATTCATTCCCTCAATTCAGAATTGCACGATTCTTGGATAATTTTACCAAACTCACATTTTTCCCATCACTTGATTTCTCCTTACTGAAAGAAAATAAATTTCTGGAATGTCACACTCATATTTCGAAGAGTCATAATTATACTTCATTTAAACGCTTAACATTATCAGATAACACAAGATTTGTTTTTTAAAAAATTTAGTAACCACTTGTTAATTAAATTATTTTAGTAGCAATACAAACAAATGTTAATCTTACGCATGCATGGTGATTCTGAAATTTTAAGCCTTCGCATAACATACAATCACTTGCATTTGCAAAAATTTTTGACTCTATTACATGATTCATTCAGAGTATTTAATATATTTGCTATATATATATATATATATATATATATATATATATATATATATATATATATATATATATATATATATATATATATATAAATTATGGCTCTTATCTTTTTGCTATAAATATGCTACAGATGGAAATATTTAGTATTTGTATATTAAAAAATTAATTGTAGTATTCAATTATGCATAAATTTAAAATTAATTTTTATTCACTAAGATTGTCACTCTGGATCTAGTAAATCCAATGCTATAATTTCAGTATCTTACTTTTTCTCTTTCAGTAGTTGAAATGAATTAATGTGAAAATAAATTTTGCTTTTAAAACAAGTATTATACACAAAATTCAAATGTTCGTGTGTGTATGCTTTAAATAAATAATTAAAAAATTACTAAATAAAAACACAAAAAAATAATATATAATTCATTTTTATATAAAACAAATGAAAATTTACTAATTATTTTTTTCGAATATCTAAGAACCTAAATTTAAATAGTATTACTCTTTTATATGCTTATCAGAAGAATGTAGAGAAACTTAGCGGCCTTATCACCTTATTTTCAAAATAAGAAGAATTCATCACTGAACCACTTCATCAATTTATTTTTCAAATGCAAAATATACACAATTTCCTACCAACATTTTGAAATTTATAACCTGATTCTCACAGATGGAATTCACCTCGTACTTTACACTCATAACGTCGCAACTTCATTTTTTAAAAATGTTTCGTCTTTTGATTGACTCTGAAAATTTTACTACAGCTGCATTATTGCATTACTTTCCGTGGAATTACTTCTCTTACAAAAGTACAGTTTTGCACTGAAAATAAATCTTATTGCTTTAACGTACAAAATTCAACCTTGAACATGTTTAAAATGAATATGACATTTAAACCTGACCAATTATTTCTCCTAAGTTTGAATGTATTAAAGCAGTAAATTAATTTAATCAATTTCATTAGAACCTGAGAAAATTCATGAATTATAGATATATATAATATTCAGATCATGTGACATGTATATTTGCAACTCATTGGATATTAGATTCCAAATTTTAGGAAAGCAACTTACATTAAGAGTAAATTAATAAAGAAACCATGCCACACAAACATATTTATTACTGATTATTTTTTCTAATGTTGAATTTGTCTCACCTTGTTTAATTATTTTGTTAAACTATGATGAAAATTATTGAATAATGAAGTTTAAAAAATTATTTTTGTTTCACTTGATGGAATATATTTCGTATTTTAACCAAGTTATGATACAAGATAAAACTTTTGAATCAATCAACTTCTAAAAAAAAATTATTATCTTTTAGTAAATTGGTCATTCCTGATATGAACACATAAAATAGTTGTAATCTATCTTTGATTGACATTTTGGGATTTGATCATATATATATATATATATATATATATATATATATATATATATATATATATATATATCCAATATATATGAAATTGTAAATAAGGTAATGAAAAATACAATTATGCAGTCATGTTAAACAGCAAGTGTTGTTCATTGTTTATTTTCCTTTTATCAGAAATATTTATGCATGTTTATTCATATTCAAAATATCCATCATTTTGTCTCTTTTTCTATATACTATTATACAAATATATACTTATTGAACTAATTATTACAGAGTAATATACATAAATAGAATAAATTTTTCACCATATGTATAAATAAGTAAGCATCACCTAAATAATAATATGGAATATATGTCAATGACTAAATAATACCTAGAAAATATCATTCAAAGAGGCTAGAAAATTAATGTTAAATGTAAAACATATTGTCTAATAAAGAAACTCTGAAAAGTGGGAAAATATTTTAGTAGGAAGAAAACTACTTTTCTCTTTCCATGAATTTTAAAAATAAAAATCTAATATTACACATTTTATTACTATCAAATTCATTTATATTAAAATGCATTATTTAATCGTAATACATGTACAAAATCTCATACATTATAATACAATATCCTATGATCGAAGTTAAATGTCATTAATAACTTTTCATTGATAAGATTAGATTATTAATCTAAGAGTTTTCCAAAAAATGCATTAGAACATTCTCTTTTAAGTGCAGGGAAATTGGATTATTTTCTAAAAATGTATAGTTACCGAAAGCTCACAGTTGCTGAAATAATACTGAAAATATTAAGTTTGCAGAATTTAGGAATTTTGTGTTTACATTCTGGAATGAATAAATCCTATTTGAAGCTTGGACTATTTACTGGACTTTCAGAATTAGCACTGGTTTCTTTATTCAAAACGCTTAGAAAGAAAGAAAAAGAAAAAGCTTTTAAAAGTAATTTTTTAAAATCTATCCATGCGAAAATAATAGTTTGCAGCATAAAATTTCTGTAAAAATCGGTGGTATTTTCAAACTTAAATGGTTGAATTTATTTTGAAAAAAGTTTTAATAAAACAATCACATTTGAAGATTTAAATATTTATTTATAAATAATTTTCATTTTAATATTTTTACTTTAATTTTCCCATTTAATAAGCCTAAATTATTTCTAGAAGTTTTATACTAAGAAGCAGTATTTTAAATTATTGTACTGTCAATTTTAATAATTCTTGCAAAGGTTTTTATTAAATTTTAGTTATTATTATATAAATAATTTAACGTAACATACGAAAACTTGCACATTTTAGATCAAATATTAATTTATTTCTTAAAACCAATTTACTAATTCATGGACTATTAATATTTAAAATCTTTTATTTTCCTTAAGTTAGCTAGAAATGCAAGGATGTTATAAATTAAATATACAACAATTCCTATTAAATTTCGAATGCATCGCAATTTGTTTATTTTCCTAAATAAGTTGATAAATCTATTGATATATTTTTCAAAATGTATAAATCCATTAATAAAAAGGATCATATTTCTTTTAATGACATAAATTTTATAGTTAAAAATTTTTCTCATTTGTAATTAAAAATAATTAAAATAACATCCATTTATTATCTGTTTCAAATATTCACAACATGTTGCAAACTAAAAAGAATCGAACTGAAATATTAATTTAAATTTTGTTTCTTTAAGAAATGTCGCTAACAATAGTAAATTATATATAAACTATTTGAATAATATATTGAATTTACCTATGGATTTATAAACTTTTAAATTTCAACTAAGCAAAATATTTTATATAGGTTAAAAATAATTGTTTTATTTTGCTGAAAGTTTTATCATTGAATAACTTTATTACATTTCAATGTATTTAAACTTTTTAAATTTTTAACATAAAAGAAAACATATATTTTTTCTTTATTGATTTAAATTTTACAATTAATAATAATTTAAGATAACTTTTTTGTAGTTACTAAAGTTTAGATTTTGATTATTGAATTTTCTAACAAAGGCTAGCTGGAGAATTAATTATAATAGGAAAATTCCAAAAGCACCATATTTACATTCGTATATAACTCATGACTCTATAAACATTATTCAAATAAAATAACTTTAATGATGCAGATTTTTTGCCACAACTCACTCAATTTTGACAAAACTTCTTTATGAAAAGCAGCTGTGACAGCTGTGGTGGAATTTTCGCTTAATGAAATCTCTTTTGATGAGGGCTCCGTTCATCATAAATATTAAACGCTCTCTTCTGACACATTTTTCAATAACCAAGTACCTGACAGAGAACTTTTCAAGAAGACTTTGAGAAATTTTCGTATCTCATTACGAATTTTGAAAGAGGTATTCATTCGTACCTCTAGAAGGTTTCCTTTCATCTGTGGTGAATAGAAAGAGTTCTGACTTGCAGAATATGACACAAAGATTTCCTGTTGAAGATTTATTAATGTAACCAATGAAAGAAACTTTATAAAATACAATATTTTCGCTGATATATCTGGAACATGTTTGTACTTGTTGTACTATAAATTGTGTATGGAAATTATTTATATTTGTTGTATTTAATAAAGCAAAATTGGTATTCATATTAACAGAGTTACCTTCTGTTTGTAATATTAATATTCTACAATACACAAAATATTTAAATGTCATATTTAAAATATATACATTTTGACAAAAATATTTATTTATGTTTAAAATAATTTATTAAAATAAATGGATGTCTTTATTAATTTCGAAAACTGTGTACAATACTTTACATTATTTTTTTGATAAATATTTTATTAAATTTTTACAAATAGTGCTTCAAGCAGGTTTAAATTCAAATATGTGTCGATCCCCCGTAATAAAGTTGATTTTGAACAATATATTTCTTAATTTTGGATTTTAAAATAGAAACAATTGATTTTAAACAATAACCCAGTAATATATTATTTGAAAGGAAAATTAATATTATGGTTTATATTTAGACATGAATTTTCTTCAAAAACTATTTCGGAAGACGCAAAATTATCCTGAGTAAGTATAGTATTTCAAGGGGAAAAAAGTATTAAATTTTTTACAAAATCATTTTAGGGCGCAATTTTTTAGCAATTTGCTTCTCAGTTTGTATATACAAATTAATATATATTAAAAAATATTAAAAAATTTAAAAATATCTACCACATAAAAATGATATCAGGTTTAATTTTTAAGAAAAAACATTAAATGAAAAATTCATTTCAAAAAGCTTTTAATTATTTATTTACCCATGCAATTTATTTCATAGATGATAAAGTAATCTAACTTTTGCTTTTTTGTTAATTCTGTTTTGAGAATTAAAATGATAAGAGAGCGTTCACTAGTATCTAAAATATATTGAATAAATGACTTGTATTTTTATATGTGTATCTTATGTTAAACACATACAATTTAAAATTAGTTTATTTAAACTGTAGGCAAGATACACTTTAGTTTCATAATTTTGTATTACTCATATATATATATATATATATATATATATATATATATATATATATATATATATATATATATATATATATATATATATATATATATATATATATATATATATATATATATATATATATATATATATATATATATATATATATATATATATATATATATATATATATATATATATATATATATATATATATATATATATATATATATATATATATATATATATATATATATATATATATATATATAAAGTATAATGCAATAATTTATGTACTTGTGTTACTCTTACTCTTGTGAAAAATTTTCGATTGAACGTAATACTTACTTTATATCATAATTTTACTTATGTATCAAAGTAATTTTACTTGGATACATTGAGGGGTATAATGTATCTAAGAATTATGCTTATTATATTAAAGCGATTATATACATAGTACAAAGAATAAATACTAAATATGATTTTGTAATTATTCTTTTTACTATGTATATAATCGCTTTAATATGATTTTGTCAGGTGTGTTTTAGTTTTTAGCTCAAGAAAGTCAGAATTCTTTGGAAAACGTCAGGGAATATCAAATATATTCTGTTTCAGTAAACATTACGAGAAAAGCAAAAGGTTTATTTCAGTACTACAAACAAAATGCTTAACCCGAAGATAACTGACATAAATAAATAAGTATACATCCACTAAGGATTCATATTATACATTAAATGTTATTGTGCACCGTGTTAAAATACCTGAAAAGTATGATGTAAATATCTAAAGCATTAAAACTCTGATACTAGTTCGTGTTTCTGTAAAATATATATAATTAGAGTTAACATTAAATTTGATTTCCATTATTTGTAGTTACCTGTAAATAATATTATTCCAAGAATAACTCCTGTATACCTAGAATTGCACTCAAATGATGCTATTTACTATACCAGAATAAATAGTAAAAATATTATTTATTGATTGTGAAATTTAATTAAAGTGATTTGAAACATTCAGTTGATCTTTGACAAAAAATCTTAACTTGTATTATTGTGTAGTATTTTCTATATAAAATTTAATAAAAAAACAGTAAAATTGTAAGAAGAATAATATGTTGAATACAAAGTTTAATGTTAATGAATTACCTCAGTTTTCTTATTTAAACAATGTGAAATTGATTTTGAGATTTTATAAATGAATTTCTTCCAGAATATAAATTATTATAAAGCAAAACAAAAATTGTAAATTATATAAGAACTAACACATATTCAATATTTCTTCTAATGTTATACATACATACTTTTTTCAATTTTAGCATTAAGTATGAAATTTTCCCTGTTCATTTGCATTGATTTTAACCACATTTTATTTCTTCTTCTCTGTGATTTAGCTAATTATTGATTAATTTGTGCATCCAACATTTTTTAACAGTTAAACTTTTAAATACAGAGAATTTCTGATAATCATTTTGCTAATACATTAAATGTTATTGTGTATAAAAAAGAAAAAGGATGAAAAATATAAACATATTTTTTAAACTTTTCTTAATTGAATTAATATTTTATATTATTTTACGTTTCATAGATAAAAACAATTGTTTACTTTCACGAATTTTTGCCATCTTTTATTTCAAACCTTTCATAAAAACTTTTGCTTATGATAATTTTGTGTGTGTGAAAGCATTTACTATTTACAATAATTACAGCTATTATGATTAAGAAAATATATGCACTGAATTAGTTACATTTTTTTTAACCCAATCAAATTATGAAGAACTTCTGATGTTTTATTATTCATGAAAATCAAACATTAAACTTTCATTTTATTAATAAGAAAAATAATTACTTTATTTTTTATTACATAATAAAAACATTATATAGCATTTTAATATTGCATTCATTTATTATGCAATATTATTCATAATAAATGAATGCAATATTAAAATATATATTAATTCTTAATATATATTTAAACTTACTAGAAATAAGATTTTTATATACACATTTTCTCCTAGAATTTAAAAATTAAGAGGTATATTTATCTTATTCATATGACATTAAAAATTGATCAAAAACCAAATTGAGAATAATACTTAAACACTAGATGGGGAATAGCATTTTCAAAACCTAAAATATAATAAGCAGATGGAAAAATGTTCTATATATAGCTTAAAATTCCAAAGAAAATAGAATAAAAGAAAAAGGAATGAAGTACCAATATGGCCAGCTTTCTTATTTTTTTTTTCTTTATTCTACTTTCTTTGAAATTTTAAACTACATATTGAACACATTTTTTCCATCTGTTTACTATATTTCGTATTTTCAATATATTATTATTATTCTCAATTTGGTATTTAATTTTATAAAAAATTAACTATTATATATATATATATATATATATATATATATATATATATAAGATTAAACCTGGAAAATATTGAAACCAGAAATGTAAAATTGGAAAAATACTAAAACATATACCATCCAAATGATAAGTAGAAGTCATAGGGATACGTCTTCATCAGGAGGAAGATGTCCAGCTATGCCAAATGAACACTCTTTTCCGACTCTTTTATATATGTATATACTATACATATATATATGTTATATCTTTTTCATTTTTAATTCTTGAGAGACAGATCTATTTACATTTTGCAATAACTTTTCATGAGCCTGTTTCTGCTGATAGAGAAGACTTTATAGATTTCGCATAATTTTGAATTATAGTCAATAAATAGGACAACAAAACTGCTAACCTTCTCTCTCATGTTTCAAATAAAATAAGTAGTTAGACATTAGAGTCAGAAAATATTAAAGGAGAACAGATCTTTTAAATACAATTGTAATTCAATGGACCAGATGAAAAACCTATTACATTTTAAACTAGAAAATAGATAAAATTATCCAACAGGCTCCCAAAAGTTTAAAATCATTTCTTGTTCCGCTTTATTAAAGTAACATTTTAATAATTGAGCATGGTAATTCATTTAATTATTATTTATTAATTTTTCTGATAAAGATGCATGTATTTTGTCCTTTTTAATTGAAAAAAAACAACAGGTATAGGCTTAATATCTCAAACTCTTACAAAAAAATAATACGTCTTACCCAGAAGATTCTATAAGTGGTAGAAATATTATTATGCTATATAAGAGCAATAATGAAGTACATTTTAAAATAAATATCTAATTTAGAGGAAAAAATCAATAATTATTAGAAAATTTGAGATTTTATCTGATTTTAATATTAAGTGTTATGAAATACTCATCTTTTTATATGACAAATTTTCATCTGCTGAAAGAAACTGTGAGCCCAATATCTTGAACCTAATGGAGTCCAATATTTCAAATTTTAAGCAGTTCTAAAATACATTTTACAATATATTTTTCAAATACTATATTTTTCGAAAATTTATGTTAATAAAATAAAAGGGTTTTGTATCATAACTTATGCTTGTTAAAGTTAATATAGTAACTTTTAATAATAAATTTATAAATTTAATATAAAAGCAGTTTTGTTCATAATATTAAACTAGAGAATTATTTAAAATCAATAAAAAGCCTACTCGGTTTTAAATATTTTTATTCATCAAAGTATCAAATTACAAATTCTGAAGAAAATGCTAATTTTAGTTTGATGACTTAATAAATAATATTTTATAGATAAAAAGAGAATATTAGATAAAGTATATAACTTTTTTTTATGTAAACATACTCTGCAAGGGCAAAATTTTCGTCCATTACTTCAGTTCTAGGAAATTTCATTTATGAATCTCATGGTTGGTTTTTATCACTCATTTTAAAAGTGATTAAAATTGTCAATGAAATAGAAAGGGTAAGACATATTGTTATAATATATAATTAAAATATTTCTTGTGAAATTAATATAGAAGAAGAAACTGGTGTAACATTTGAGTTAAATGAAGATTTTAATATTCAATATTTGATTCATGTACAAATACACTTCTTTTTGAATGGTAGAAAAGTAAGAAATAAGGGAAAACTTTTTTACTTTTACATAAAATTATGAAAAATTTAGATACAACATTCATTTTAACAACTAATTTCATGTTTTTGCCATTCCAACTTCATTATATGTGAAAACAGTATTATAATAATATATATTATTTTTCGTTGTTTTTAATGGTGATGGAATTACACAAATTGATAATTTACTTAGTAATTAGAGACACATTATAATTCTAAATTACATTTGATAATAAAGAAAACTTTCTAAAAATATTTCACAAAAAAATTTATTTGAAGCTTTTTGTTCAAGGTTTTATTCAATTCTAATTAATTTGAAAAGGTTTCCCACCACATAAATTATTTTCAAAAAATTAATTAAATATTCCATGAAATGCAATTACTGAAAGTATTTCATCTGAAATTTAATTATGTTTTTCCGCAAAGGATTTTGAACAACGGAAGCTTAAGATAATTAAATGAATTACAAAATAATTTAATTACTCTTATTTTGTAACACACAATGGAATCTTAGATAAAAAATATTAATTATTGATTATTAATGAATGCACTTTTATGAAATATATAAACTAAAAACATTTTTGTGTCATAAATTAAAGTTTTATATGTGATCAGAAAATACTCATTTGAAATTTCTATTATTACAGACAATAAAAAATTAAATCAAGAAATTTCAAAAAATTTTAATTTTCAATAAAAAAAATAAAACAGTTTATGAAAACTAATGAATTTTATAATTAATCGCCTGTAAGTGAAAACAATTTGAATACCTAATTTTTATTATAACTCTATATAACTTGATATTTGTTGATTTCTTTTCTAAAATGTTTCCTCCCATTTAATAGAAAATGAACATTTAGAGATATAACATAAATATGTCATTTAATGTCATCTAGTGAAAAGTAAATCAAAGGTTTCATTTTAAAAAGAGAAAATAACTTTAAACTAAGATTTCAGAAACATGATTTTAATTACATGTCATTGAAAATAAATTAGTTTAATTTATTTTTAAATCAATATATTATTTGATTTCTGGTTGAATTTGAATTAATAAATCTTAACAATCATTGAAATGTTTGCGATCAAGTATTTTTTATTTTTTTAAATAGATAATATATTGGTTCAGGAATTTTTATATCTGAATACGAAATTTATAAATTCATTCTAAAGAAAACTATGATGTATGTGTACTTTATTTACTCCAATAATGATTAATTTTGCTATAAATTTGAAGTTTTTATTTATTCTCTTTAAACAATATCAGTTCTTTTCGCCATCAAATACAATTTTATTCTACTAAATGATCAAGTGACTTGAAAAGATTAATATTTTTGGCATTCACTTTTACACACAACAACAAACTAGATAGAAACCTATAGTTTAAAGGGAATTCCAAACACGAGGTATGAATCGAACTACTAAACTACGATTAGTGAAAGTACTACTCAGACTTTCGAAAAAAACAATTTTTAAAGCATTTAAAGCAATATAAAAATTCTAAGAATTTTACTAGATTTTATTAAAACACAAAATTAACTTCATTAATTTTTTTTACAGATAGTAAAGAATTTGGAGGCTTAAATATTTTACTATGATTTACTTCGGGGCAAAACTAAAATTTATATTACCAATAAAAATTAAGACAAAAGATATAATAAAGAAAATTTGAATTTCAGTGATTAGTATCTTAGAAATTTAGAACAATTTTTAACTTTTCTGATGGGCGCTTATTCAAAATCCGAGCAATAACATGAATTAAAATTAGTTATTTGATTACTTGAGAAATAAATGGAATTTTTTAGCCTTAAGTTATTACATTTAAAATTTATTACTTATTCATAATAAGTGACATTCTTATATCTGTTTCATTTAGTAAACATTAAAGAATATCTTTTGAAAGCATTCAGTGGTTGCAGTTAAAATAATTAAAGCCAAAATATGACCTGATGTTAAATAAAGTTATTGATGTTTTGAAAATGTATCCTTAATGGAAAATATTAATATTAAAAATTCATTCATAGCATTAAAATATTGAATGAGAATTATTCTTCATTAGCATGCAAGAGATGTCTTTTATTGATTAGTTGAGAAATTTATGACTGTTAAGATATTTCCTTAAGAGTTTTAATTTAAACTTAAACGGACTAATACTTTTATTAAATGCATGTTTAAAGAATCATTTATCAAGAATTTAATCATTAAATGACAATCGTGAATTTCAGTTGAATAGCACTGTATTCTTAAATTAATTGTATTCTGGTAAAATAAATAGTATATTTCTTTAGATGAGTGTACAGAATTCTTGTGATAAAATAATAAATATTAAATAGAAAGAGGAATATTTGAACTTGTGCTAAAAATAATTTATATAATAAATATTTTTAATACTTACTCATAAACTTGTCATCTTTACTACAAACGGCTAACCAGCAAAATGATGAATATTTTTTTTAAATTATAAGATACTTTTAATTTACATAAAAATGCATTTGATTTTTATTGCATAAAAGAGATATCTTATGAAAGTTTATTTAAATAAAATATTGGAATATGCTTCAACTAGATAAAATAACATCAAAATATTTTGAAAAGTTTATTATAGTATATGGCTATTAAGAAAATAAAATATCATCGTGATATATAATCTCCTGAAATATCTCAAAACTTTCTTACATATTAATTAACTGGTCATATAATTAAATGATTTCTAAAAATGTTTAACTGATAGTTTTTATACATCAAGAGCTGAGAAAGATTTTAAGAAAATTATATTTCCAAAATTAACTATATATGTATAATTTAAATATTAATATTAACTTTAAATTACTTTATGGCTTGTCAGAAATATATAAAAATAATTTTGTAATAACCGAAACAATCGATAAAATGTCAGTACATCGAATAAAGAGAATTAAATAATATTAAGAATACATATAAGAAAAATTATAATTGACTATGTTCATGAAATCAGATATTGAATTTTACTTTTAAACTTGTGTTCATTTAATTAATATTTATTAGTTCTTTCTATAAATATTTACTCAGTTATTCATAGTAACTACATCGTGTATTTACATTCCAGCTCTGTTTACTGTATTTATCAGCACTATTTTTTCAGCAATTTTTTTGTAAAACTCAGAATGTGACAGAAATATAATTTAACCTGCATTATTTAAATAGCAATGCAAGAAATACGAAAGATGATAGACATTTTATTAACTTTATCTTTAGTTTTTTATTGTTCCCTTCATAATACATACAATTGAAAATATTTTCATGTGTCTAGTTTAATCTGGGTAAAATTAATTGTAAAATATGAATTAATATTTTACTGTTTTATAATGGATAAACTTCTGATAAAAGTAAATAAGATTTGGGGGGTTACATATTAGTATTCTTAGTGCAATTTCTATTTAAAAAAATAAAAGACTGGTGTTTATAATTAAGTGCTGGAGAGACTTAATAAAAATTTTATTTTGAATCTGATAAATGCAAAACAAAAAAAATCTGTCTTATAAAAATATATGATGTGCTGATAACAATATATTAGTTTCAAAAAGAAACAAAAATAATTCCTGTGCTTACCATGTTTAAAATCTTAAGATAGTTAAAAAAATGTTAAATTACAAAAAAATCTCGTTTATATCATGCATGAAATAAAATATTTATAATTAAACATTAAAGACGTTAATATTTCTTTTTAATCGTCTTTCAAGAGAAGAAACACATATTTATCTCTTGAAAATTAAGTAAATTCATTTCATATATGTTTAGAAATAAAAAGTAGATGTTAAACAATATCATTAAGAATTAACTCTGGTGATAAATTGCTAAGTTGTATTTTTAAATGAATTTTACTAACATTATGTTTTAACTTACAAGATTACTTTGAAAGTTTTTCTCATTTTTTTTCACGCAAAATTAATTAAATGTTATATTTATCAACCTATATTCAGGATATAAACTTACAATTAATATTGTTTTAGAATTTATCCTTTTTTCCATTTATTTTAATGTATACTCTGTTAAATATTTTTCATTATCTTTTATATTAAACAAATATTTATAAATAAGAATCTATATTTTACGAACTTTTTACAATATTTGCAATATATTTATCACTATCAGACAGAATATTTCATAATTTGGTTGTTTTGAAAAAACTTTTAAATTATGAATAATAACATGCATTCAAAAATTTTTGGAATGAAATATTAAAAAAAAATCAGGAACATGAAACTTTTATGATTTTAAAATATTTCTGCATACTTCACTTCCAGGATTTTGTTTCATTTCTTTTTTATATATTTTACATATGCTAAACATAATTTACTCTCATTGTTTTTTTTCTTTTTTTTTTAATTTTTCAGAAATATAATTTAAAAAAATAATAAAAAATAAAAAAAATTTAATAAAAAGCCAGCATTGAAGCAATTAAATTTGCAATAAAATTGTATAACAAATAGAATCTTGTTTTTAAGAAATACCTAATACATTATAATAAATTAAAGATTTCTTAGAATTATTATTAAAATTAGTTGATAAATTTTATTCTTTTATTAATTTTTCTGATTTCGTAAAATGTTTGACTTAGATAATATACATATATAGTGAAATATATAACATTTTTATGTACATTTTAGTAAACGTAATAATATCACATATCATTAAACTTTAAAAATAATAAATATTGAATCTAATATTTTTTCCAACTCTGTATAGTTATTATGAGATGGCAATTCTCTTAACTATTGTTCCTGAAAAGTAATAGCAAAAATAATTCCACATCTAACATTCAATCATAATAGTTAAAATTATTAGTTATCATTGCTTAAGAATTTAATTCATTTTGCTTAAATTCAAGAAAGTGGTTTTTCTTCAATATTCCTAGTTATGATTTTTATATTATACAATTTTTTTATTTAAATATAGTTAAATTAAATTTAAATAACTGGTAACTTTAAAATACTCCTTAGAATAATATCAAAGTTAAAATATTTTATCTGTAACAAATAATAAGAAAATACGTCAGAAATATTTTATCTGTTTCTTGTAAATTTTTGTAATACATAAAATTTATATTTTTTGAAATAAATTCAGGCATTTATTTTTAATTTTCTGTTGCTTTGTAAAACATTTCCTTTCAAAATAAAATAATTTTCCGTTATTTATAATAGTTGCTTTTATTTCATAAATTTAAATTACATTTCATTTAAGTATATATTCACATTTCCCTACTAATGAACTGAAAGATTTAAATAAAATATTTACTTCCTAAAACTATTAATATACCTTTTATAATTTTTGGGATATATATATATATATATATATATATATATATATATATATATATATATATATATATATATATATATATATATATATATATATATATATATATATATATATATATATATATAAATTAAAATTATTAAAAATTATTTATTTTTACAAATTTTAAGAACTACACATCAATTTGTGGCTATGTGAGACATAATTTTTCTATACTTTCAATCAAAATAAAACATACTGAAATTTTTAATTTATTCATTCTATTTTAATAATCAACTCAGTAATTGAAGAATATTTCTTTTTTAAATTTTCTCATAATTCATTTCTCATTTTCATTTAAGTAATTAAAATATCGTTTTGATTCATTTAAAATAACACAAACTTTTTTTGTTTGAATTTTCCATATCTTATTTAATTTGTATATATAGATATATATTATTTACATAAATTTATATCACACATTTTATTATTTTAATTTACATTATTTTTATTAGTGAAAAAATGATAAGTTAGTACCAGAATTATTTTTAATATACTTTTATGACAAGAATATTTCTAAGTTACATGAAATGTATTTTTATATATTATAAAACAAGATTTCCTATATATACATATAATTTTTATTACTATAATATAATTACAATAGTACTATTTGTGATACATTACAGAATATCACATAATTCGAGATTTCTTAATAAGCACAATTCATTATAGTAAAATCACAATTCTTTGTAGTTTTTCCTAATGTATGCTTGATATTTATTCATGTAAAATTTTTTTACATCTTAATCTAATTTTGTTAAGAGAAAGAATTCAAGATAAAGAAATTTATTGTTCAAACTTAATTATTTTTAAGCAATTCAGTCTCTAGTAAGCATATAAGTATATCTAAAACACCAAAAATATGACAAATGAAACATATTTATATATATCCAGTAGTGGCAAAATATTGTGGAAATTTTTATGCTTTTGAAATTTGTATGCTTACAGAAAATGTTACGTTTCGCTAAATGCAAACTTGTATATATCATTTTAAATTCAACGCAAAACTCAATTATTTATTATCGTTTAGTTTTTTGTATTGCAAATAATTGAATTTTGTGTTTGGTATGGAATTCAGTAATAAATTCTGTTTAAAATGACATATTCGAGTTTGCATTTTGTGAAACATAACGTTTTCTACAAGGATACAAATTTCAAAAACATAAAAATTTCCAAATGTGTCCACAATTTTGTCCACCATTGTATATATGTTTATATGTAAGGTAATAATTATAAAACAATAATCCTGACATTTTAGTTTCAAACTATTATACCATTCATAGAAAGGGAAAGAACTTTTGTCATAATTTATTTTGAAGTATGAACTCAAGAATGTATAAAAAACAATAGTGTTTCTCTAACAGTTACGGTTATAGTTATTCAAGAATGTATAAAAAACAATAGTGTTTCTCTAGCAGTTACTGTTACAGTTAGAAAAACTTGAAAATTTCAAATGGTAACGCCTTGTTTTTTGTATTGGAATGCGATCTTTATACTGAAAAATAATAAATATCATTGGAATGTTGCCTGTAGCATAAACATCTGCCGAGCTATGTAAGCAAATATTAAAAGAAACTTTGCAATGCACCAGAACATTAAGGTTTGTTTCATTTACGCCATACCGTTTCTTCGGCTAAGATCGCCACCTGATTAGTCCCCTACAAAACTAGAAGGAATAACCAATAAATGTAAATTTCGAGTTCTATGAAAGACACCGTCACAACTGCCGTCTTCACGCCAGGTCAAAGAAAAAGCACTGAGAAATGTGACTGCGTATGTTGCTCTCTGATATACCAAACAAAATACTTTTTCATGGAAAAAAACGAGGGAAATCGTTAAGATTTTTTTACCTGAATGGATAAAATGCTGCAGAGACATTGCGCGTTTACTTCAGAAGCCATGGAGAAGCCCGTTCATTCTCAAGGATGTACGAGACTTGATTCATAAATTTGAAGAAACTGGTTACACATGCAATCGACCTCTGTCTGGAAAACTCAGTTCCTGTGGAAGCTGTTTCAGAAGTTCATCAGACGATAAACAAAGTTCATATTAGAAGTTCGAATCATATGTTCTGAATCTGCCGAATTCAACTGCCCGCGAGATTCTGCGCTCTGTTCTAAGCATGTTTCCACATCTATTCCAGCGTACTTAGATCTTGGAAGATGCAGACTATCAATTACGGCTGTATTATGGGAAACAATTCCTTATCCGGTATGATAAACATAGCAGCTAACCTTTATGTATTCTGTGGACACATGAGACGCATTTCTCGTTAACCGGAAACAGGAATTCGAAGCATTTTGTGCACTAGAAAGAGAATAATTCACTTGATGTTCTTGCACGTACATTACAAGAGGAAAAAGAGATTATGTTGTGGGGTATAATGGATACCTTAATTCTCGGCTCTTAATTTTTTGAAGAGGTAGCTGTTGGTAATCTGTAAATGTGTACAGTAACAAGTGTTCATTATCTGGTCATATTAACACGTTATACGATTTCCGCATAGTATCTCTACCTCAAGATGCTTGGATGCATGATGTATAGTCTTCAGCCAAACATGTTTTAAAACCACAGAGTTATCTCCTGTCATTTCGTGTTTCCATGTTCACAAAAATCTCCTGATTTGACACCAATGTATTTCTGGCTGTAAGAATATTTGAAATTCTGAGTTTATTAGTTTCGTCTGCATCTGATTTAAAGGATGCCATCAGAATTGCCATTCAAGGAATTCCTATTGTCATGGTGCGTGCTGCAGTGTATTCACCATCTGCCTCTTGCAAAGTCTTGTCGTGAGTGAAAGAGGTCATGAGGAGAATTCATGAAACGCAATAAAATAATTTACTTTACATCATTTCTCTGTCCTTATTGGTTGTCCTCACTTTTAGCTTATCTTTACTATGTGATCTTCATGCTACAGTTGCCATTTGAACTCTATGTAGGGTTTATCACATGAAGATCATGGATATGGAAATCATATTCCAATACAAAACTGTGCGTTGCTGTTTGATATATTTGAAATATTTTTACTTTAACTGTTGGAGTGACAGTGTTGTTTTTCATATCACTGTTCTTATTTTTTAAATTATTCTTATGCTCTTGAGCGCATACCAAAAATTATCCTATGACAAAATTTAATTCATTTTCTGTAAATAGTATGATAGTTAGGGGCCCATATGTTTGAATACTTTGAAATTTTACACAAATCTTATGATTATGTTACGCTTTCAAAAATTGTTTCTCACTAATTTCTTTCTATTTTTTTCCAGAAATATATACTATAATTTTACAAAGCATCTATATTCTGAATTTTATTATTTCATACATTAATTAAATCATAGCTGATCAGTGCATTTTTTTGAAAAAAAAATATATGTAAGTAATTTAAAAGGGGAAAACTCTTTCACTTATCATTTATATTTAAATTTGAAGTATTCCTAGTGATTTAAAAATACATTCTGAAATTATTTAGAATAATTAAGTGTGGGAATAAATTTAAAAGTATATATTGTGAATAAAAATTTTACACTTTATATTTCTAAATAAAGCTTATTTAAAACTGTAAGTTTAAACTTTATAAATAAACAAATTATATCAGATATGTGTATTTTTGAAATATTTATGATGTATTTTAATTTATTGCTGTAATTAAAAAAGGTTTTAATTTGTATATGACTTTTTAAAAATTTTGAGAAACATTCATTGCAACAGTATTTCTCTTGTATATTTATTTTTCCTTTAGTATTTCGTTTTCATGTGAACTTCTTATTGCATTCAAACAAACAAAAATTAAGTTCATCTGTTTACTTCAAAAAAGTTAATTTTGAAACGAGAAATATTTTATTATTATTCAATTTTAATTATAATTTGAATAATTTTGGTAATTCAGTGAGGAAACATATAATAGATATTTCTTTTGGGAAAAGATGAAATTATCTATTGAATATTTAAACTAGGATTGAAATATTCATAATAATAAAATTTATTCAGAAATATTCATAATTTAAAAGATATCTTGTCACATAAAATCCAATATAAAATCAAGATTTCCTTTTATTTATTTGTTTACTATGTATAAATCGCAGTGCAGAAATTTTTCAATATTAAATACTGTCTTCATATAAGTTAAAATAATGTTTCAAAACACTAAGTAAATGCATAAACCATCAAATTTGAAACATTATAATTAATTCAATTTAATATATAAGTGTGTGTTTCTGTACAATAAATATGAGCTATCAGCGTGTCAATAGGTCAATAAATAGATCAACATGATTTAAAAAATATTAATCTTTAAATCAAAGTAATTAGGTATCTATTATTTTATTTGATAAAAGTAATATTTTAAATTAGACTTTGATAGTAATTAAACAAGATACATAAATTTTAAAATATATAATTTCATTATTTTTCTGAATCTGAATAATTCTGAAAAAAATCTGAGTTATTTAAAAGTCAATTTATTCGTTTCATCCTACTTCTTTAAGATAAGAATATTGTTTTATATATATATATATATATATATATATATATATATATATATATATATATATATATATATATATATATATATATATATATATATATATATATATTTTTTAAGATACCCTTTCTTACATTATGTATACAAATATCCAAATAAAAATACAGGACCTATTTATTTAATCTTATTAGGATGTATATATTTGGGTATAATATATACATTTCTAAAATTCAGACGAACTCCATTTGACGAAGCTTAGACAAAACTAATATAGATTTTAATTAAACTAAAATTTAATGTAGAAAATAATATTATTTAATACATTAAGTTTTATGAGTAATCCAGTGCAAAATAACTTAAGAGGAAACTTGATACGTTAAAACCACTTATTGGTAAATGTATATAAATTTTGATTACGTATTTAATAGAGTCACTATTTGAACAGTATAAAAATTTGGTGTTGAATATTCATGAATATGATTATTTTGCAATGAATTGCTGTATTCGAACATTACCATTATTCATAAAAGTTAAAATTGTTTGAAATAAATTTGATTTTGTTTTGAAATATATTTTTTACTTAATTACAAAATTATAATTAAAAAGGTAAAATTCATTATTAATGAAATTTCATAAATTATAAATAACTTGACAAATGATTTTTTTTCTAAACTTTTACTTATTGCAATAGGATCAATGGTGAAAGCTTATTTAAGATTAAGATTAATTTGTAAGATCTCATTAGTTCATAATAAAAAAGCATTTATGTGGTTAACAGTCAATATTTGATGAAGTTAGAGACAACTAAAAATATAACGTTAATTTAAATCTTTTTGAGTTAATAAATGTAAACAATCAATCATTATATATATATATATATATATATATATATGTATATATATATATATATATATATATATATATATGTATATATATATATATATATATATATATATATATATTCATAAACGCAACTATATAAAAATTTTATTAAAATAAAAATTTCTATTTATTTCTCATTTATTTTTAATAAAACAAAAACTAAGTTTTTTAATGTGGAACAAATTGATATCTTTATATGTAATTAATAAATTTCCTTGAAACTTTAGCATAAATATATTTTAGTATGTTTTGCTTTTTGGCCGCTTTTTTTGTATTGGTTTAAAATTTGAAGTTCACTATTGTATCCTTTGTGTAAATTACAATAAAATTTTTACCGTTGACCATCTTGACTCTTGCCTTACAGTTGTATTTTTAATATATACTCTTCAGAGGGGGAAGCCAGGGAACTAATCACGTCCTAATTAATTTTCTGGTCACTTGTAATAAATAAATAAGTGATAACTTTATAGGATGCATTATTATTGAACAATAATGAATTCAGTTGTTAAAGTTAAATCCCTTGTATGGGTAATATTCATATAAACTGTTAATCTCATTTAAGCTTACCACTAAGCACATTTAAGGCAACAACACTACAAAATTAAGAATAGCATAAATCTCAAGAAAATCACAGAAATGGAATTCCTACATAAAATATATTGAAGATAATTACTTTTTAGTTTAATTTAGGAATTTATTTGAAAATATGTTTTGAGAGCCACGAAGTTTGTCATAAATTATTTGACTAAATGTGGTTTCCTAAAATAGTTTTTATTTTTGGAACTTAATTATTTTTTATCATTTAAACAAATTTCCATTGATGTTTTACTTTCACAGTTACTTTAATAATCTTATAAGAATAAATCTTCTGTCAATGCTAAGCTAGAACAATATCTTGTATAAGCATTTTCCAAGTGTTTTTATTTGTTAATAGAAAAGTCCAGAGATGTATTTCATAAAATCAGAGTATATAAGATGTTAAGCATGAAAAGACACCATGAAATGACGATCCACTTAAAATGAGAAATTGCTCCGCTTGAATTGTAAAAGTCAACATTTTTATTTACTAAATTACAGTTATATAATTACATAAAAAATGAAAAATGAACATCAATTAAATTGTTCTTGATTATAATTATTACCAATTGTTACTTTGAAAAAAAAAGATATTTCAGGAAATAAACTTCATTTTAATATTTTTGACATTTTCTGAAGGTTAAATCATAAGCGAATATGAGAGTTTTTTATATATAGTATAATAAAATGTAAAATAACATAATGACACACTATATTACATAGTCACACAATATGTATTTCTTCAAAATAAAGATCAGTCATATGGATCCGTAAATAACATAAATAGGTATTTCTATTATTATTAATGTCGATAAAAGAACCAATATATGGTTCTAAATTATAAACCCGAAATTAATTTTATTCCAATATATGATATAACCGAAAATTTTCAAAATTCGTTGTAAGATTACTTAACTCTTACAGATTTAATTCTAAAAATAAATTTTAATCATGGACATGGTTGAAGAAATGAATAAAGAAAAAGTGAGCTTGACGTTAATCTTAAATATAATTTTACCATCAAGATTTAAATATTTTGTAAGACTCCTCCTACATATTCCATATTTACAATTTTTCATAATCTAATACAATTTTTCCACAAATAAAGAAAATCAAAACACTAATGTTAATTTTAATTTTTATTTTGTAACTTTGAAAAATATTTTTGATTTAAACTTGTATTTCTTAACTAAAAGTTTCCAAAGTGTTTTCAACATTAGATTTTTATAGTATCACCAATAACTTAAATTATTGCTACATCATATTATATATGTAAAAATCAAATTAATTTTTTCAATAAATAAAGCTCTCTTAACTCCATATAGTATTTTTAATGCAAAAGGTTTTTATTTAATATAATTGTTTGTGCCAATACTTTATTTGCTTATTTACTTCATTTGTCGGATGAATATGTTGCCATTAGATCCCGCTATTTGTCATAATTGGGGGACTGGATGGTCTTATACAATGAAGCTCCAAATTGAAATTCAAAAATCAAATTACCATTTTAATTCAGGAGCAAATACAAATAAAAATTTTCATACGTGATTATATTCATAAATTAAAGATTTTTTTAATTTAATTCATTAAAACATGGAACTTTTACTGCTCTTCTTCCTTAGATGGCTTAAATTAAAAACAATTAATAGATATTTTAAAAAAGCAATTAATTTGCGTTTGTATCTAAGAATGTCTTTAATTTTATACATTCATCAAAAATTCCATATCTTAACAGAATTCCATATTTAAAAAGAAAATAAGATATATATGTTATAAAAGAAAAGTTTCATTATTGATATCATATTAAAACTTGCTATGTTCAATTTAGAAAATTATTCGAGTATGATAATTAATATTTTTCATTTATCTAACTTTGAATCAAAATTTAATTTCAAAACTTAGAAGAAAAATATTTCAGAGTTAAAAATGCTTAAATGCTTTTATGAAGAAATTTCTCATAAGAAATATTTTCCAAGTGAATGTGTTTCTCATTTTCTTTGAATGAAATAATCATTTTTATTCTCATCGATTGCCTCAAACATTTGATATTGACGGAATACATTACCTTGAATGGAAATTTTTCATTTAAATATTAACAGATGAATGATCTTTATGAGCTGAATTTTTTTCCAATATTTTTCAATGACTATGCATTAAAATCACTATATATATATATATATATTAAAATCACTATATATATATATATGTGTGTGTGTGCGTGTGTGTACATATATATATATGAGATCATAAATTCAAATATTATAAAAGAAAATTTAATATTAAATTTAAAAACTATTAATTTACTAATTGTTTAGTTAAATAATTTAAATTAAATATCAGAATTCTTTTATATATATCGTCGAACGATTTGGAATTGTCTGTCTTATATAAATTCACATGTAAAGCTTGATCAAATATTTCACTTAAGAAACAGAAGCGACCTTTTGTTATAGAGAAGATATTTTCATATATTCAATAAAATTTTCTCAAAAAAAACTAAACTTATTTGACAAAATTTTAAGTTATTTACGAGATAAATTTATAAATTCATTTGTCTTACTTCAAAATTTACTTTCAGAAGAGTAAAAATGAATGTGTACGTTTTCAGAAAAAAAACGCCTTCAAAATATATTTGACTGAATATAGTAATCACATAATTTGAAAACAAATTACACATATACATGAGTATATAATTCAGATATACAAAACATAATTTGTTTAATAATAGATATACTTATTATATTGCATGTAATTTATTTGTTGCCAAATAAATATTTGTAATTAGAGATAACTTCACCTAATATCACATTCACGTATTGCAATTAAAGAAATCAAGAAAGATTTCACAAACCCTCTGTTGTTCTACTTGATTGCATTCGAAATAAGAACCCTTTTTCCTTCAAAAGCGGTTTGATCTTTATAGTATATTAGAAATATTATTAAAATATGTTCATTAATAGGATATACTAATGTTTCATATACAATTTGTAATATATGAACTTCTATGACCATTATTATTTATTATACCAATAATAATCTCACAAATACTTTAACAAATACTTCGTAATGCGAAATTTTCTCGAAATGACACGTGTTTTGGTATTCTTTTATTCTTATAAATTTAAGAGTAAATCTAATTTTATTTTCAAGCCTTTCAATACGAATACTTACAAATTATAAATTTTTCTACAATATAACTTAAATTCACACAATATTTTAGAACAAATTTTGATGAATAAAATTGTAAATTTCATAAGCTAAATTTGGGAATTTATTAGATTTGCTTTACATAATGTGGGAATAGTTATTAAATATTCTAACTTTTGTATAATTTCCCTCTAATGCGCTATTACTTTCAATTTTAATAATCAAGGTTAGTTATAGTAATTCATGTTCACTCGCATTAAATTCAAGTGCAATGCATTCACATCACAACAGATACGCCAATGTCCTTCGTTAGTTTACCCTCAAACACTGCTTCCTCCATGGTTCATCATCTGATAATGTGTGATTTCAAACATATTCCGCATTAGTCTGGTTCAATCACTCTTCATCATTTTGAGCAGATGTAGAACAATTTAATTATTCCTCTTATATCTGGAATAGTAGTTTTTAACAAAATGTAAAGAAAACAACATTCTGTTAAATATATATGTGTGCCTACTCTTATTCTCGTTAGTTTATTTATCATACTATCTTTAAAAATTTTTCCTTCAGTACCTCATTAAAAAAAAATCTTCTTCAAATATTTGTCTTAAGTATCCATTATGAATTATAAGCTTCTCAACATTTCCCAATCAAAAAACTGAATCAATTTTTGTTTCATTTTGCATTCTCAAAGTAAGTTAAAAGTGATACATCCACGAGAAATTCCTAATTTTCCAGAAATTAAAAACATGTCACACTTGTATATATATATATATATATATATATATATATATATATATATATATATATATATATATATATATATATATATATATATATATATATATATATATATATATATATATATATATATATATATATATATATATATAATGTATATAATGCAATTTACTATACTATATATTCCACTATATCTTTCATTATAAGATTATATTTCATTATATTGTATCAAAATTATATAAGGAGCTGATCAAATCAATTGACCCTTAAATTGATAAGAATTTCAACCAATAATGACGCACACAGTGACTGATATTGAAA
Organism: Latrodectus elegans; assembly: GCA_030067965.1. Classification (NCBI taxonomy): domain Eukaryota; kingdom Metazoa; phylum Arthropoda; class Arachnida; order Araneae; family Theridiidae; genus Latrodectus; species Latrodectus elegans. The sequence continues at coordinate 56,585,060 of CM057816.1, forward strand.
CAAACATTGCAAACGTAATTTAACAGATTAAGTTTGCCCTTGTTTCATTAAATGCAAGGTGATTCCAAAACAGTTATGAAGTTAAGATTAAAATCGTGTTCTAGGGAATATCTAATGTTATATAAGAGGAAAATGAGAATTCAATGATGGGTTTCCTATCAAACTAATGCTTGATTTATAGGGGAAGGAGGTGCTTATTTCCTTTGAATACTTCTGTGTATAATATTACCAATATATCATCTTGAATAACAATCCTATATTAAATTAATCTGTCCATACGTTCTGACTTACTAGCTCATTGAGTGTGAATATAAGCTTCTACGAATCAGTGAATTAAATTAACAATAACAAAGTGCCATACAATCATAAATATAGAATAAAATCTTTACAAACATATTTTTGTCAGATATATTGCAATAGGATAAAGAAATTATTTCCTGATAAACTTCAATTTAAATGCAGTTAAAATTTTGTGAAATTACAAAACGCCAACTAAAATATTTTTTTATTATAAAAGTAATTGATAAAGGGCTGTAAAGGTAAACTATAATTAATGAAGTCAATGTTTCAAAATTAGTTCAACTTACAGTTACGTTTAACAGTCAATTTTTCTAAAAAAATACACAAAAAACAACAGACTTTAAGCAAAGAATTACCTTATTATTTTGTCTACGTGTTACTTACTAATTTTCAGCTAAACAAAAAGCTAAAAATTTTAAACGTGGAATTATTCGAATATATATATATATATATATATATATATATATATATATATATATAATATATATGTATATAATATATATATATATATATATATATATATATATATATATATATATATATATATATATATATATATATATATAGGATAAAATGTAAGCAGTAATTCAATTTTTTGAGCATATCTTTATTCACCAATTTTTTTTACTTTTATATATAATACAAGATAATACAATTGAAAAAAAAAAGATATATATGTTAAAAATTTATCAATATTTTACAATATTTTTATAGTTTATATATAAAGTACAAATTTTCATTTATTTTCTTCTAATCACTGAAGGTTCAAACTCGTAAAAAATGTACTATATATGAATAAATTTTATAATGAAGTGATTTCCTAAATTGAAAATGTATTATCTGAAATTTTATTATGTAAATCTTTTTCAGATGTTTAAGAAAAAGAACGGTTATTAATTTTCGTACTTCTGAAGAGAGGATAAATTCTAATTATTTCCTCTCTGATGTTCCTTTCACATTTAGAAAATTTAGAAGTAGACATAAATGCAAATTTTTCGAAAAGAACTCTACAGTATATTGCAATATATATTCATAAGAATATATTTTTTAGTAAATACAGATTATTTTCTTGCATAAAGGAAGTTTTATTAAAATTCTAACAAAACTAAAAAATCGTATTAATTTCAAATCTTAAATATGCTTTACAAATTACAAGCGCTTATTTTGTTCTTATGAAAACGAATAAAAAGTAATGGCTATTCTATAGAAAGTGTGAGTGCCCCAATTTTTACTTCATATACTTAATATATTTGAACATTAAGGTTTTTACATAAAATAAAAAATAAACTATATATATATATATATATATATATATATATATATATATATATATATATATATATATATATATATATATATATATATATATATATATATATATATATAACGGAAATTATTTAATTTCATATATTATAACTATATATAATTTTACTAATTCTTGTTTGAAATTTATAATAATGATTTTAAATATATAGTACCATGAAAATATTATCAATATAAACTTAAGGATATAATAACCACTGTTTAAGAAGGATGATGAGTACTAAACAAATAGTGTACGAAACAGAAAAAAATTTAAATACCTAATAGCTAAGAATCAAATATTGTAAAGTGTGATGTTATCATGTGCATGAAAAGCAGGATCATGATTAATACAAAACAAACACAGCAAAACAAATTTTTTTATAAATAAAGGAAAGTCACAATAGCATTATTTTAAGATCGTAAAAAATTATTAGTAGATATGATCTAATGTATTACACATCTCCAGCAAATACACAAGCTCAAGAAAAATGCTCCTGAAATGGTGTACTGGCTCATGCTTTTCATAATATCACAACAGACGGGCAATTATACGTTTCAACAATGTACTGGCAATGATAAAAATAAGATCAAGAGAAAATTTCGTCTTGACACTTTTTTTCAACTTATCAGAAACAGTATGTGTTCTAAGAATTCCGCTCTGATGAGTGACGTCATTATGATGGGCCAAAACATTCAGACAAAAAATGACTGGTATATGCATTGGCCATTAATTAAGAAGGTTATTGGATGTTCCAAAACTCTTGAAATCAAAGTAATAACATGCAAAAAACTCTTTGATGTTTTTACATCATTCAGGATAATCTTTTCCTGATCCATATTAGCTGAAACTCCTGGAACAGTTAAGAAGACAAATATTAACCAAGAAATATCAGGAAATTAATTATATTTACAATAATATTAATTTAGAAATAGACTCTAAAATAATTTCACATGGCTCTGTTCTAGTAAAGTTTTGCTTAAAAATGAATATTACTGCCTACATTTCATGTTGTAATTGATGTTAATGCCTTTTAATTATCTAGATTATCATCACTAAAGCTGATAAACCATCTCATTCATAAATGCAATAATCCGGAAAACACTCAGTGATCAATATTAGTTTAAAGCAATGCCTAATGGTACAATCTTGCACGGATAAAAAATTCACGGATGGTTGAAAAATTTTATTTATTTAAAAGAAATTATATTTAAAAGAATATGGTTGACGTCGAGGTGTTAAATAATTTACACTTGTAATAATATTTGTTTATTTATAGCTAAGAGAGCCTTTACATTTGAAGATATTCATATAACGTGTTTTCTTTTTTAATCTAACGTGTTGCTTTAAAAATTCTTTTTAACAAAATGAGAAATTAAAAGATATTATGATTTCCTCTTCTTGTTGGAGCAAAACAATTTTATTAATAGTAAATTCCCTTTGTAGAAGAAGAGTGGAATAAAAAGTTAATGAGTAAGGAAGAAGATTAGACGAAGATCTGATAGAGATTTACCTTCCTTGAATCCAATTTTCCATGATTTTTCATGTTATATTTGAAATGTAGTTGATGTTATACTCTTCATTGTTTTTTTTGAAAGATGGTCCAGGTGACAAGGTCATCTGCGTATAGAAAACATTGAACACCTTTTATTAATTTCAATTCTCTTACCAGATCATTGATGTAAATATTAAAGAGAGAGGAGAGGGAAATGCTCAATAAGGAGGACGTGTTTGAAGGCCACTGTATATTGAGGGACAGTTTCCGAATCTGACTTTATAAAGTCAGTGGTTCAAGAGACCAAAAAGCCATTTAAGCATGTTATATTGGTTCCCGATGTCTGAGAGCTTCGATTGAAGAATTTCCTTTCAAACTAGGTCCTAATATGATTTAAAATTGACGAAGATTTAAAGTCGAAGAAGAATTTTTCTTTTATTCATTGCGTCTTTGATAGATTGACTTAGAAGAACCTTGGTTTAAAAATCGAGACTTCTAAAGCCATCTTGCACTACATCTACGATCTTGTTCATTTCTAGATAAAAGTCTAAACTTCTAGGGATTATTCTTTTCATGGTCTTACACAGGATACTAGTTAATGCAATCGGTCAATGATTTGAAAATAGACAAGGATTTTTATTCTTTTTATGGATTGGAATAACCATAGATTTGCTCCATTGAGAAGGAAGAGAGCATAAGTGTTCTAGATGATATTTAAAATTATCAAAATGGTTTTGTATCTCTATAGCCTATATGCATAAGAAATTCAGAAAACATACTATCTTTACTTTGGGACTTTTGTGGTTTTAAATGACTAAGAGAATTTTCTTCGTTTTAAAGGATTATCATTCATTTAAATTTATTGAGACGGAGAATAAGTCCATAAAATGCATCTTTGAGCCTTTTTTCCTTTTTTCTTTTAATTTTCCGTGTTAATATCTAGTAAAATTTTATTGTGTTTTTTTTCCAATGGAGCTGGTAAAATCGAACACAGTTCTATCGCCAGATGGGGATACAGAGAGAACAAAGAATGATAGGAACGTATATACAAAGTTCAGGGCACAAGTCTGAAGAGCAGCTCTCTATCCTCCCAATAACGGGAATAGGGGGAGTCTTCCTTCAGCGCAGGACATAGAGGGAGGTGGTCTGAAGTCAACACCTGACCCCCGCTGCAAAGGGGAGAGGCAAAGCTACTTACAATCTTGAGTTTGTGGAGATGTGCATTATGACAGTCATGCATTGTGGCCATGCGGAAAGCAGCAACAGCTTAATACCTAGGTTAGTCCAGGAAGTTACGGATAGCCGAGTTCCAAATTTTGTTTTTTGTTACTTCTTCTAAATTGGAAATATAGGATTTCTTTACAGCTAAGTTAATTTTTGTGACGGTTGATCTGTAGCAAACATCCTCACAAGAATTCTTCAGGAGAGTGCATCCCTTCTTTGCTAGGCTGTCTGCGGCTTCATTTCCAGGGATGCCAAAGTGTGAAGATATCCATGGTAGGTCTACCGTTTTGCCTCTGTCCTGGAGACTCCAAAAAAAGGGATAGGCACTGTTGAATAGTAGCAGAACCAGGAGCTTCGTAGCAGTTAGCAATTGCAAGGATTATTACCTGTGAGTCGCAGAAGATCGCAGCCTGATCAAATAAAGATGGTAGGACATTAAGGTTCAGTAAAGTCGTTCATATTGCTGCAATTTCTCCATCAAATGCAGTATGTATGAGACCAAGAGACGAGTAATGTGAAAAGTATTCTGAATGAATGCCGGTTCCCGCGTTCCCGTAGGCATCTAACTTCGAGCCATCTGTGTATGCATGTATCATTCATTTATCGTTAAACGGGAGTGGATTGTCTCCATACCTGCGCCTAGTAAGGCCTCAGTACAGTACCGTGCCTTTGAAACAGATTGTAGTAGATTAAGGCAATAAGGAATTTGCTGAACTTCCTTTGGATTAATAAGAGCATCAAGGCCTCAGCTTGAAGCGGAAAACTGTATCGTAACATCTCTCTCTCTCCGCGGCCTGCAGGAAGCCCTCTTGAGTCTTTAGTTTGGGTGGAGAGGAGCCAGAAGTAGCCCACTGAGTACTATGTGGCATTCTTACTAGTTTCTGATAAAGTTTCAAGGCAGATTTCTTGATGTCGTATTCAATGCTCATTTCACCTGAGTTGGCAAGCAAGGCAGGAATAGGTGTAGACTTCACTGCCCCTGTAACCAGCCGCAAAGCTTGGTTTTGGATTCACTCCAGTCTGGCAATTTGACTTTGAGTGGTCGTTATTAGTGGTGCACTGCAGTTAGTCATAGCAGGTTTGATAAAAACTTTATAGGTTGCATGGAGAGTTAAAGTGGAGCATCCCCATTTGACACCTGCCAGACGTTTGAGGAGGCACATTCGTTTTTCAGTTTTTTTACTTTACATCATGTATGTGTAATTTCCACGTAAGTTTTCGGTCGAAAGTTACTCCTTGGTATTTGGTGTTCTCACTACATGAAAGTGCAATATTGTTATAAAATATATCCAGTTGTAGTGGTTTGTGGCATAGAGAGAAAGTTTGATATACTCTTTTTTCAGTATTTATGAAAATATTGTTATTAATGCACCAGGAGTGTAATTTGGTCATAGAATTTTTTAGCTTATTTTGCAGGACTTTTGCTGCGCTTTTCTTTGGGCTAGTTGTCCAAAGGACTAGATCGTCGGCATACATAAGTACATCTACATTCTCATTTAGCAGAGTATTTATAAGATCATTAACATATATGTTGAACAGCATACAGCTCAACACTGCTCCTTGAGGTAGCCCAGTATGCAGTTGTTTAAGACTGGGTTTAGCTGTTCCATATTGTACGGTAATATATCGTTGTCCGAGAAAATCCCTGTAAAAGCGCAGCATATTACCATTTATATTTCCCTCTACCAATTTGTTAATGAGCAACAATTTCCACACAGAGTCATATGCTCCTTTAAAATCTACAAAGACAGCACCTATAATGTTTCCCTTGTTCATGCTGTCTTTAATGACTGTGAGAAAAAAGCGACATGTTCTTCGGAGGAGCAAATTTTCCTAAAGTCAGCTTTTTCCTAAAACCAGCTTGTGAATGTAACAGTTCTTTGGTTTCTAGAAACCAAAGAGCTAATACCGATATTAATATATATTAGCGTAGATATATTAGTGTACGATATGGAACAGCTAAATTATGTTGTGTAGCTTCCCTTATTCTGTAGACGAGAAAAATATTGCACAAAGGAATTTGTATTCGTGTAATCAGATGGGATGCTTCTACCTAGCATGCAAAATATATATAAGATCAAATTTTATGCTTACTTTCATCCCAAAACAATTCCATTTAATAATACATCCTGTGGCACTTAAGTTGGCCTTTAAGGTAAAGTCAGTTTTTTAAAGTAAATCCGCTGGATTTTATTTTATTACATTTCTCAAAAATCCTAAATAATTTTTTCCTTCCTAAATTTAATGCTGAATTATTATACAAAATTATTTCAAGCATGTTTTAAAAACATATTTATTTGAAAATAAAATGGCGATCTATAAAAAAAGAAAACCCTAAGTCATTGATTCTTCACCTGATATGTATTTCTCTAAAGCTATAAAATTCTTTTGCAGAACATTTCTAATAAAATTTATCTGGATATCAGAAATTCCATGAGAAGAGATCGAAATGTCAAAAAGGTGTTTTATTTCTTCTGTTCGCTTGATCCACTGACTTCGCTCACCATCTCAAGTAGGAAGAGTCAAAGGAGTGAAATGGAATAATCTGAGAACGATAGATATATGAGTGTTCTCAAAATGGAGGAAGCATTCATTCGAAATTGTTTTTCCACTTCAATAAAGTTTATTGGAATTGTTTGAATTTAAATTTCGATTCAATATCAAACAATTCCCAGTAGTATATTTGACAAATTTTATATGAATAAAAGAACATACTTTAATATATAAAAAAATACCTTATATAAATTTAATGTAAAATAGTAAATGAATCTAATAATATACTAATGCAACAATAATATAATACATCCTTAATAATAAAACTGAAGCATCAAGAAAAAAGAAATTATATTTGTTCATATAAAATAATCTTAAAATCCTAACACAGAAAGTGATACTAAAATTCATTACCATTCTTTTTGTCAATGATTTTGAATCTTACAAAATGTTTATGCATCTATGTAATAAATAAAAGAGTTTATATAATTTTAAAAAAATATTTTCTAACATTCACCAATGTCTGCTTTTGATTTGTGACCCTTGGACAAGTTTTATGGGACAACTTGGTATATTTCATAAATATCGGAAATTCGAAGTTTCAGTAAACTTCTTAATTTGGTAACTGAACAATAATAAACTGTAAAATAATATATAAGCTACGACATCCCTAATGACTCGTGAAGGATTGAATGCATTGTTGAACTGTTCAATTCAATGGCCTGCTGTCATAAGTGAGATAATAGACCTCCCGTTGTTATCAACAATAATGCGGCTTTTGCTCTAAAAATGAAAAACTTTGCCATTGATAAATTAATGATATGTTTCGTTGAGGTAAATAGTAATAGATTACTGTGCATTTTGGCCAGCTCTATCGATGTTGTGATATTAAAAGAAAGCATTTTTATTATATTAACTGGACTTCTATTAATATCATCTTTTTTATAAAAGTTAATTTTCTTCTAACTAATAATGTATAATTTAGCAGAGCACTGATGATTGTGGAAGGTACTAAATTAGGCTGAATTGCTACTGTATCAAGGGATGAAATGGATAATGTTATTATTGGAGTAATTTAGAATCTACAATGAGTCATCCAATCTTGTGCAATGTTCTTATAGAATCCTTATTCAAAAAAGAATTTAATTTCTTGAAACAACATTTTACAAGTTGATAAGATCTTTCAATAAAATTATGGTAATAAAGAAGATCTTTTTTTTTTAATAACCAAAGAATTTTATGAAAACGTTCTAAGCCCATGAAGATGATATACGTGATATCTGTCTTAAGGTCAAAACAATTTTTGACTAATTGGCTTTAAACAATAGAAGTCGAAATAGCCAAGCTCGAGAAGCACCATTTTAGTGTCCAGAATGCTTACCCGGCCAAACTGAAAAAATCATGCTGAGAAAGTCTATACATGTTTAAACATCCATTTCATCCAAATTTCTTCTGTAGATACTATGCAATGTACAAAACAAGATGTGAAATAAAGTGTCAACGTCATCGCTCAAAAGAAGTTCAAAACTAGGAAATGCTAAAATTACAAAACTAAGCTATGTGTGTAGTAACTTAGAGAAAGCGAGAGTTGAAAATATGTCGCAACAATTTTGGTTTCAAAAATTATTTCCAAGTATTTTTTAGATAATTTTTAAAAACCTTTAAAATGAAAATTTTTTGTATCTTCATTGCTCTACATTCACATTTTATATAAAAAAGTATTTGATCAAGATCTAAATTATAAATTAAATGCTGAACTAAAATCAGTCACCAATCTCGAAATGAGATAAACTAGCAATTTTTAACTAAAGTCTAGAAAACTGTCTATGAAACGGTCAGATTTACAGAAAATATCTGATCGATATTAAATAATACAAATTCATATTAATAAGATTAAAAAGTTCAGTTATAGCAGAAACATTGTTCTCTTTCTTGAATTAATGAGTATTTTTAATACAGAAATATAAACAATGGTTAATACATATGTAACGCTTATTTTTGAAATATCACTTTAGGCCTAACTTTTTTTGAGTTAAATAATGAAAACTAATAACAACAAGTAGAAAAAGGGAAGTTTTTTAAATAATGATATTTGATACATAAAAATGAATCAATACATTAATAATGTACACAATTTTTATTTTACAATTGTGAGAATTTCGTCTGATAAATATTCAGAAAAAACAATAAATAAACTTTAAATTTTTCAAACATGTAGAATTTCTGAAGTAGAAGTATATTAAAATGAATTAGATTCAAAGATATAAGATGCAAAGATATAAATGATATAAGATAGAAAGATATGAAATGTGTGTTTAGAGTATTTTTATAATATTTATTACATTAGTAATCATCAAAATATATTATATATCAAAGTTTCATTTTTTTGTATTAATTTAACTATAAATATCTTACACTTATCTATGCTCATAGCTATTTATAAAATATAAATCAGATTTATTAAAATGTAAGAATAATATTTGATTGATATTTAAAATCCTACCAATAAATGTATGTAAATTTAAAATTGAACATTGATAATTCTTTAAGTTTTAGAATTATACAAAAATGAATTCAACTATTTTTGTGGGAACTTAATTTCAGATTATTTGAAGAAGGGTGAGTTTCGAAAATATTTTATAAGATTTGAAACAGATAATAAACACAACAATGAATTCTACTACACACACAGCGTATATATTTATATTTCTGCATAGATTTATTATATACTTTGTAATGTATCTATTTGCGCTAACTCCAAAATTTTTATAATTTTATGCATTTTTAAATCCATTGTTTATTATGATTTAGTAAGTATAAAATCATGTTAATTGTTAAGTTATTTAAATATAATTAAATACTTGAAGTGTGAAAGACTTTGACTCCTTGATAATCATTCAATGAAGATAAGAACAATGAATGAGAATTTCCAATAAATATTATCAAAGTAAAAATTTTCTTGTGTTCAAAATAACTTTTAAATAAATTTAGAAACTCTATGTAAAATTTAGTTTTGCAAAATCAAAATAAGCAGGATTATTAATAATAGAATTATAATTCTGCTTATTTTGATTTTTAATTTTGCAAAACTACTTTTTAATTTAAAAAAATTTAATAATTAATTATAATTTGAAACTATATTTTAAAAAAAATTTCTAATAAATATCTCTACTAAAAGATATTAAATAATTTTTTGTGATTGTTTCCCATCTTCTCGTCAAATAAAAATTATGACACTAAAAAATAATTGCAAATTATGTAAGTTGCGTCATTAATACCTCATTAATGACGCAACTTACGTAATTTATATTATATTATATATATATATATATATATATATATATATATATATATATATATATATATATATATATATACATATATATATATACATATATATATATATATATATATATACATATAAATATATATATACATATATATATGCAGATATAACCAAATATCTTGATTGAAATGTAGAATAAATAGGAATTAGAAACTTGATAAATCATTTTGATAACGACTTCCCGAAATTATGTGTTTATACGCTAAGTTCCACATTTCTATAACAAAATATTAATTTATATACTACATGCTTTTCAAGATTGAGTGTATTTAACTTTATCACTAATGCAGAAATTTCCATATTTTTCAATATGCAATCATACTTTGTTTTTATAAATCGCTGAAAAGTCTTGTGTAATCTAAAAGCAAATAGTGGCATCACAAAACAAAGCAAATATCTTATCTTTATTTGTCTACTTTCAAACGCAGGCATAAAATGTTTCAAGGTCATATTTTATATTAAACCAAATTCATAATATAAAGTACGAGAATTTATATTTCCAGTTTAAATGCAAGTCTTAGCAATGACATAATTTAGCTGAAATCCGTCTGGTGGAAGGCTGAATTTACGATATTTCTAAGTACAAGACAAGAATATATTATCTTATATATTATACAAATACAAAATTTCGAAATATTACAAGCAGAGACATTTTTAACCGACTCCATTTCTTTACGCGTCAAATGTTAATCTCTACTGGAATTTGTTTCTATTGTGTGTGTGTGTGTGTGTGCTTTCTTAAAATATCACATATGAATACAAATTCCTGTAGTTCATTTCTTCTATTATGATTACAGTGCATATTTCAAAATTTTTATAATAAAATATAGCAGTAATTACATATATGAATAATACTGTCTTCTTAAACTTTTAGTAATTTCCTGTAACAAATATTATATTTTTTCACGATATACATAAAATCATTTATATAAGAGAAACTTTATACACAACATAAAATATTTGCATGTGGATATTTAAGACTTTCTAGATATTGGTCGCTTAAAAAAAAAAAGTTTAAATCAGAACGAAATATTAGTGTTATTTTAAAGTCATGAATATTCATTGATTGATATCATTTGATTTAGTAATCTATTATATTGATGTAATGAAATCAACCTTACTATCTTTTGATACTTTAAGTGATGTTAATTTCTATATAATGTAAAAGAGCATATAAACGTAAAATAAGTAAAGCTTATGCAACATATCACAAAGATAGATGACTTATTTTTTCCAATATATAAAAAGTAAAGCTACATAAATATTGAAGAGAATTTTAATAACTCATTCATGTTAAATTTGCGAAAATATCATCTAAATATAATAATCATTATACATGTTGCATACAGATTTTCTTTTAAGAGCTTTTAGTGTTCTTTATTTTACTTACATAATACAAAAATATATGGCTTAAAAAAATTATCAATTTTAATGTATTTTGATGTGTCCTCATTTAGGCCAAAATATTTTAATACAAATTACTTAAATTGAAATATTATTAATTACCTTTCAACACATTCATATAAAAGAACTCAAACTTGAATTATTTTTAATTAAATAATATAAGCAACCGAAAATAACCATTTTATTTTAATTTAAAAATTCAAGAATTAAAAATATAAAATTACATGAGCTCACCCATTGGATTGAGAATCTTATTAAATCTATTTAGATGACACACACAATAAAAGTAATGTTAATTATTTAATGAGCTGCAAAGCTTGGATAAATAATATAAGCATTTTATTTTGTTGTTTTATATTAGTAACAATGATTTAACTTGTTGTTTAGTAAGCTTAACAAAAGGCTTACTAATTAAATGTTAAATTATTTTCATGTATGGTTTATATGTGTTATTTTCACTTTAATTTTATGGTTTTGAATCTTCATTTTAAATGATACTTTCATTCTCAAAGCAGTTGTTTCTACTTAAATTTATTCACAATTTAATTTTTTTTTTACTTTTTAAATTACACCATAATGTTAAGTACATGCATTCATTAATTTTTATAGTATTGTATGCAGATTATAGTATTGTATGCAGATATTTTTTGTTTATTTTTCCACATGTATATTTTTCTGAGTAATAAAAAAGAGAGTGAGATAGAGTTTAAAAAAAAGATAAGTTTTCTTTAAAAAAAACTCTTTATTCGACGTTTTTTCAGTCAAAATGATTACAACTTTTAAGTTTTTCACAAGCTAAAAAACTTATACATTTCCAATGATATCGAAACAAAACACAGCAATCTTCAAAACTATCGACGGATGGCTCAATCATTCATACAAATTATTCTTTGTTTTAATTTAAAAAAACTTACTATTCAACAGAAACTAACATTTATACTTCTTTAGATGAAGGCCTTGGAAGTTTCCAGAATATTTTTATAGTAAACTTAATAGAACATTTATATGTATATTCGGTTCCTGTTGGTGCAATCGTAGTGCAACTTCGAAAAAATGACAATTTATGTTTTGTTACCAATAATATTACGAAATTTTGACATTTCGCTATATGTCAACAATGTATCCTAGATCTCAGAATTCATTCTGTGTTCTACAAGAAACCTCAATTTACACAAATTTATACTATAATTTATAATTTTAAAAAATATTGCTAATGTACAATAATTTTTCAAATTATCGTATAATACAATAAAACAATTAATTAAATAGAAATATACACATATATATATATATCAAACGTTAATAAAATTAATTGTAATATATGAGTCATAAATTGTAATTCATTTTGGGGGTAATGTTTGATACAATTATTTTAAATCAATTTTAAATACAAACAAGAAATATCATGCAGTTGACACTATATATAGTTTTATTGTTAAACAAAAGGAAAATTAAGAATATTATTTAATATTGGAGAATTGTTAATGAATATTTCAAAAATATTGTGTGCTTATACACATGTGAAAATCTTTATGGTCTGATGAAAATGTATGATACATCAATAAGTCAATGACATTTTTCCAGTATTGCTCAGCATTTCGAAAATACAATAATGTCATATATCATTTCACAAAATTAAAAATATCACTCTAAATATGTGTTCAAAAAGAGATTTGATTACCTTACAAATATGATTATAGTATTTATTGCAGTGATTGTTTGAAATTTGTGATCAAATTCCAAGAGAATCAATAACTACTAAAATCTTGATTTAACATGCATAATTATTTTGAGTATATATATATATATATATATATATATATATATATATATATATATATATATATATATATATATATATATATATAGATTATAAAATCTTAAATATTTAGAACTGATGCTAACGAAACATCTCTTTGTATTCAATGAGTTATAGCTTGAATAGAATCAAAAGTCGTTGTGATTGAAAATTAGAATGTATAATTTAGGAAAATAAAAACAGTTGGTGATCGGTTAACGAACAGGTCAGACTGCGAATAAATCAAACAACGAATACTTTCAAGAAAGATATTTATGCTTGATTAACAAACTAAAATGAATTCTAATGAACATTTCTTGGCCCGCGAAGCATTATATGAATTGTTGTCAAAAATAAGGAACCAAAAAACATTTTTCATATCTCTTGAATTATGTTGTTTGCCTATTAAATTTCAAAGTTGTCTATATGAGCTTTTTTCAATAGAATATTTACAGCCAAAATACACTATCAGTATCGGTTTTAATTTCATTCAAAGCCGAAACTGATTTCTTTTTGACTGAATGTTCTTCAATGAATGAACCCCCATCGTCCATTCGTTGAAGAAGTGGGAATATGTCTGAGCAATAGTCTTAGAATTTCACCTAAACCATTCACCAAGTTAGGGATCTGTACAATGACAATGCTAACAATCACTTCCAGAAAAAGAGACTGAAAAGTAATCGGCATTAGACATGTTCTTTAATGCCCCATAAACAAAAAATGAAAAGAACTGATTCATACGCCAGACTATATGCATGCATTATTTTGATTGATAAATTTATTAATAAATTATACCTTCTTTTTTAATTTAATTTTAGCGTCTCCAGAATGAATAAATCAATGTTAAAAAATGTCCATGGCAAAACGATGATGGGTTAAGGAATAATTCGAATAGCGAATATAGCCTTGTAACAGTTTATGTTCGTTAACCAGTCCCCACTGTAATTATTTTTAAATTAAAACAAGAAGAAATTTAGTAATTTTTCTATATTTTAAAAACTTCAAATGAAAATAGTAAGAAACTAATGAAAGTGTGTGTTCTATAAAGAATATTGTGTTCATGTCCTTAATTTTCTATATTGAAAACTGAATGTCCCTATTTCTCTGCTCTTCATTCAATAGTTTTATCACAAATTCAATAAATTAATATATTTATAAGTGAATTATTGTTTGCTTACTTAATTTAAAATTTACCATTCGAAAGTTTTAACCTAGATTTTGAGATTGTTGTGCATTTGGAGAGTCTTTCTCTTTTTCATCTATTAGAAAAAGGGATAGTTTACACTAGGATTTTTTATTACAGATTATCAAAATAAACAATAAATCCAAAACATTTTTAAAAGTCCTTTCTGATTGCAATTTTAGATTAATCATCAAGACATAAGTATAACAGATTAATAAATTCATTCATTATAAAATATATTTTAAAATCCAATTTTTATGAACTGGAAAAACAAACCTTAAACTAATGCAATGAAAATAGAAACACAAGATTTATACTTACATTACTAGACATTTTTCTACGGGTCATATCAAAATAAGCAAAAACCCAACTAATTAAAAAAACCATTTTCGAATGATATTTTATTCTAATTAGTTTAAGCCTGAAAAGAGGAATAGCCCCAGTTAAGACATATAACTCACTTATAAATTCGTGGAAAACAAATCGAAAGAGACATAGAATGTTTAAAAACTCTTTTTTATCACTAACTTATTAAATACTGTTACCGTAATTCTTTACATCCACTTTCCTATGTATTTCCGTCTTCAAATTGAGAAAAGTGAAATCATATTCGCTGAATGAGACATGAACACAATACAGACAACAAAAGTGTATTGAATACCACCATTTTTTTTTAAAAAAAAGGTTATACTGGAGAAATTGGGGAAATAAAGAAATCTAGTGTAATAATTTTTCTTACACCCATAAGATCTCACTGAAAAATATAAAAAACAGAAGAAAAAAAAGGAGACACAAAATTCTTTCATGAATATAAAATAGCTCTGAAAAGGTGTATTACATCACGGTATAAGAAACTGAATAAAGCCGAAGTAAAATATGTTTTAATTTAATTTCAAACACTATAATCAAAATTATGAAATGACAAATAGTTTTTATTTTAAATTAGCCACAGAGACTGATATGCTGGTGTAAATTTTCCATGAAGTTAGATCAGTGTAATCGAAAAAAGTCAAAACTCAATCGAAATCAAATTCAGCATAGATAACTAGAATAGAGATATTTTATTTGTATATATTAAATAGTTCAAAATATGCAGTGTTTAGCTAAATATTCAAGACCATGTAAAACAGTTCAATTAAAAAGGAATTTATGGAATTTCTTACATGTGTGCGAGAGTTAAAATATTTTATTATAGATTTTTCACTTTCTCTTCTTTTACACATTTAATTATATTTTCCCCATTCCATTTTACAATGTTCTTAATGAATGGATTGATTACATGAATGCATTGAAGCAATATCTGCATAACTTCATACTCAAATGAAAACTGGCAATATAAGTATTTGAAATTAAATATATAGTCTTTAAATTAAAAAAGTGCAATTACCTTTATGGTTGTTTCTGTTGCGTCGTAATTTAAAGAATGAACAAATGACTCAACTTCAATTAAATTATTTATTTACTAACTTGTGTAGGAAAGTAACAATGTCACTTTTCGTAGAAACCAAATTAATTGATTAAAAAAAATTACTCAGTAAAATGCTGGATTTATTATTTCTATTACAGTTTTCTTAAGACTCGTTCAATTACGATTACACTAATTGTTCGATTACTGTTTTTTATCAAGACTGAAATATCTGCACAGAAAGTGATTACTATCGAGGAAACATTGCAGATTTTCGCTTATTTAATTAGTGTTTCGTGATTTGTTGTCAAAGAGGAGGAGCGTTGAATTGGAACTTGTAATTACCCAATTAACTAAACTTGACTCTCAATCAAAATTAAGCAACTTTAATTAAATTTTCTGCTCTTAATGTGCATTACCTGGATAGATATTTATTCTTCTTTGATACTAAAGCACGAAATTTTGAAATATGATTGCCGAGTCTTGAGAAACAAATTTAGCAAAGTACTAATAAAACTCTCACAATTATTTAAGTAATTGTATTCTATTTGATTTTATGTAGAATAACTATTGAATACTAATAATCATTTCTATTAATATTTCTTAACAAGTTATTTTATTAGATCGAATAACATGGATTTACAATAAACAATATTTTGTTTCCTCTGATTTAAATACTAATTTTAGACGTAATAATGGATTACGTCTAAATAAAATAGTAATTTAAATAGTAAATTAATTATTGGAATAGTAAATTAAAATCAAAATAATAACCAATTTTAATAAAAAGGAAAATGAAAATGTGTGTGTATAATTTAAAATTACTTTCCAAAGTATACATACATATTCAATTTAGAAGCATATACACATCCAATTTTATTTACAACATCATGTTATTGTAAAAATATTACTTGTCAATTTTTATTCAATCATTCAAATCAGATTCAAATTGAATTCAAATCAAATTTTTGTGTATTTCTCAACCGAGTAAAAAACATCTTTACTTTTTCCCTTTATAATTTGAGTAATTACAAGTTTGCAGTATAGCTTCTTAAAGATTAATATTTTTATAATATACAATAACAGTTATTCCAAGCTTAGTTTTTCATTTGATAACGGAATTAGTTTAAAATTATTCAACGTAAATTTTCCTAGTGCAAAAAATTCACATGAAATCAATTTAAAATCTCTGGGTGGTAAAATCAATGTTTCACTTATAATATTTATTAATATCTCTAATTTGATTAATTTTGTGAAATATTCAAAGAGATTTACAATACAGCATAACAAAATACATATGGTTATAATAGACAATAACTTCAGGATTTCCTTAAAGGTAATATCTATGAATGCATTTTAAAATAATAAAATATGATGAAATAATACAATATAATAATAAATCATGATGAATAATAATGTATTATTGTCATTACTTGTGTTAGAAGAATTTAATTTACTTAATATATTGTACATTGAATATTGTGTGTGAACAACAGATTAAGGATAAAAACAAATTCTTTGAGCAAATGAACACACACATTACGCACTATGTGTCCAAAAATTTACTTAGCTTTCAACGAACTTGAAGCAAAAAATCACAAAATATATATGAAAAAAGTTTTAAAAATATATACATGTGATTCTAAGTTTTATCGTTCAATTAAATGATACATTTGACCATCACAAATCCTACACGTATTAGTGAAATTGAACCAATATGAAGCTATTCTGTCAGTGAACTGTTTACGATCGCTGGCCTTTCTTTTAAAAGCTCTAATATTTTATATATTTTCTTCGATAAATTATGACTCTATGAGTCACAATACATTGAATTTCAACTTTAATCAAAATATTTTGTGCGAAAACATACCGCAAAGTGATGCACAATCAAATTTTAATCTACCTTCCACATTATATTAATAGAGAGTAATACGCTATAAGCATAATTAAGATATATAAATTAGTCTTTATATGTATATATAGATAGATAAAACTCTCTATATGGATAAAAAGATAGATAACTTCCCACATTATTTAAAAAATATATGGAATCGTTCAGTAAAATGATAGTTTCATTCAATGCATTATTTTCATAAAAATTTAATTTTATGAATAATATAAAATTTATAATATCTATTATATATTTTATATCATTATAATACAAATATAAATATTATAAGAATATAAATATCTAATACAAATATAAATATTATTTATATTTGTATTATCCTAATAATACAAACATAAATATTATTTTTAATAAACATTATTTATAAATATTTTTGTTCAAAAATATGTATATTCTGGAAAAATTTCTTTTTATTCAATTCCATTTGTTGATATATTAATGAATTACAATAATAATAATAAATGAAACTATTGTCATGATTATAGTTTATTGAAGAATAAATAAAGTTATAATTTAAGTTATCAATTCTCCTCTAGCAATTTAAATAAATTATCTGTAGCCAATTTATAACCATGTTTATATTAATATAGTGTATTTTGCAAAATTAAATATTATATGTTTATTTTATGTCTCTAGTTTATTTTATAATCATCATTTTTAATCTGGATAGTAATGAATTTTGAAATTCATAAAGTTTTCTTCTTAAAATTGAATTCTATTTTCAAAAATCTAAAAATTATGAAGTCTTTTCATTTCTACAACAAATTTTAAAGAAAATATTGTTGTGATGTTAAAACAACATGTTTTATCTGTGCTATTTTCCATTTTCCAGAAAGAATATTAGTTTTTTTCTGGAAAATGGAAAATAGCATTGATATTATTTCGGGAAGATAGCAATTAGTTTTCCAAAATAATGACAAAGTTGCTTAGTTGAAATATTTTTCCGTCAAATTAATTTCAGTTGAGAAAATAATTTGGAATTTTTAAAAATCAATTTGAAACAATCTATTAGCATCATAAAAAAGATAATTATTTTTTCAGAATTTTGCCAATTAAATTTCCTTTCTATTGAAATAGTAAAGTTAAATCAAAATGAAAATATATAATAATGTTTGATATATATAGATAACTAAAAAGAAACTATTTAATTTTAAAAATATTACTACGATATTTAATCATAAAATAATTACATTTGCTCATTATAATATCGTGTTATTCACAATATTGATTAAATCTTCTGAAGTTAATTTAGCAAATCGAATTTATATCAAAAATGTATTAATCTAATCTTATCTAATGCATCTTGAAAGTATACATGGCTAAGTTGTCTTTTAAATTATTGCGATAACAGAAATATATATATATATAAATACAAATAGCAAAAAATATTTATTACACAAATATGTTTACTGGAAATAACAAGTGATAAAATTTTCAAGTGAAAGAGTTCTGTAATATTTTTAAATTTGAAAATATTTCCAAATTCAAAAATATTTTTAGCATAGGACATGAGAAAATAATACTGATAACAACTATTGCTAGTAACAATGAAAACAATTATAAGCCTGGGCTTAAAGTAAAGAATCTGATACTTGTACAAACATCGATGGTTATAAATATATTGCAAAAGTTCATTGATTGCAATTACTGTCTTATGGTGGACCAGCTAACCAAAAGAACAGCATTTGGCCAGACATTTTCTATTTGTTCAGATAAAAATAGGTTTTTGTATTGAAAGACACATCTGATCATTATCTTTATCAAGCAAGGTCTTTAAAATACCAAAAATATGTACTTATGCATTAACTTGCTGAACCGTAATGGTTTGCAAAATTCAGTTACAGGGTTGATCAACACACACGCTTTTAACAATACAAATATATAATAGCCATTAGTTTAAGTTCTGTCAGTAGATACAAAAGCATATCAAGTGAAAGCCGTTATTATCACTTTTGTTAACGTAACAATAATACTCTTCAGCAATATAAATTTTTATGATAATGAGTTTTTAAGTTTTAAATAAATCATTTTACCCTTACCACTGATAGATAAGCATGTGTGTGTGCGCGTGCATGCGTGAGTGCGTGCGTGAGTGCGTGCGTGAGTGCATGCGTGAGTGCGTGCGTGAGTGCATGCGTGAGTGCGTGCGTGAGTGCGTGCGTGAGTGCGTGCGTGAGTGCATGCGTGAGTGCGTGCGTGAGTGCGTGCGTGAGTGCATGCGTGAGTGCGTGCGTGAGTGCGTGCGTGAGTGCATGCGTGAGTGCGTGCGTGAGTGCGTGCGTGAGTGCGTGCGTGAGTGCGTGCGTGAGTGCATGCGTGAGTGCGTGCGTGAGTGCATGCGTGAGTGCGTGCGTGAGTGCATGCGTGAGTGCGTGCGTGAGTGCATGCGTGAGTGCGTGCGTGAGTGCATGCGTGAGTGCATGCGTGAGTGCATGCGTGAGTGCGTGCGTGAGTGCATGCGTGAGTGCGTGCGTGAGTGCGTGCGTGAGTGCGTGCGTGAGTGCATGCGTGAGTGCGTGCGTCATGTTCAGCATTCATTAGTTTACATACAAATTAAAAATACACGAAAATTCTTTTTTTAATTTCGCTTATTCAAGGTATTTCACATGTATCTTAAATAATTATTCCATTAAATTCTTCTTATGAATTTTCTTTTTATAAATGAATAAAATATTTTAAATGTTTACACATTTAGAATTCTCAGTTTATTCAACAAATGTGATATTAATATTCATTAATAAGTAAAACTAATTTGAATTTTTCAGAAATTATATATTAATATTGTTTTCTTTAGAAATATTATCAGCAATGTAATATTAACTATTTGTTTATAGGAAAGGAAATATTATACTTTCCTTTTAATGACCAAAAAATTTTTGGTATTGATGTAGAATATAGGATTAAAATATTTTATCAGTGTTAAAAAAATTTCCAAATTTAAAAATAGTAAATGATTATGGCTCTCTCATTTGTTAAACTTCAAAAACATTTTACCATATGAGACATTTTAAATAAAAAAAATAGAAAATAATATGGTGATTAAATTATTTCACAATGTTTTGATTCAAATACACATAAAAGTATAAAAAATATATTTATATATATATATATATACATATATATATATATATATATGTGTGTGTGTGTGTGTGTGTGTGTGTGTGTGTGTGTGTGTGTGTGTGTGTGTGTGTGTGTGTGTGTGTGTGTGTGTGTGTGTGTGTGTGTGTGTGTGTGTGTGTGTGTGTGTGTATACATATTTGAGCATGTTTTCCTAAATTCATATCTAGATATTATTCTATAAAATGATTTAATAGAAAAATGTGATTTTCAATGAAAAAGAAATAAGCAGTTATTTTATTATATTGAAAGTTTAGTTTTCGTTTTCATTACTTTTGTCATTTATTTTATTCAAACATTTTATTTTATTAAACATGAATGATTCAAATAACGTTTCTTGTATACTTATTGAATATCAATAGACACACACACACGTACCGTGTAACTAATCAAGATTATAACACAGAATTAATGTAGATAAATTAATATCATGTAAACAGTTTTTCAACATGAATAAAACTGCTACGGTAACTCAAATATTTCTAAGTAAATATATATATTTACGAATCTTAATTTCTGTATTTATTTTTTCCACACATCACTTCTAATTTATGTTAACACTACTGAAATAATATATTATTATAAGAGAAAATTTATATATTTTTATGAACGCCTGATTGTAAAAAGAAATTATAACTATTTAAATTTTAATTCACCAGTGGCTTTAAAATTATTTACCTAGGCAAACATGCTTTTAAATAAAAAACTATAAAAATCGAAAATATAATTTCTGAAGTTAAATTTTGAATCAATTCTTATTCCAATTTTTTCAAGTAAAACAGTTTAATTCAAACAATTATAGAAAATGCCATTTTTTTCATTTGAAATATGGTGAATTTATACTATTTATTTCAGAAATTTTAGAGTTTCCATATTTTCTCTTTACAAATATAAAATTAATTTATATTTAAAATTAAATTAATAATTTGATAAATTCTCATGTTAAATTAAGTAATTTGATTTACTTACTTCTTGTCTAAAACTATTTTATGATTCAACAATTATTAAAAACTGGCAGCATTCGAAAGAGACATAAAAATTTCGAAATCACTTTTATAATTTTGTAGATAAACTTTTTAAATATATTTCTCAATTTACAGTTTATTCAGTATTTTGACATAATCTTTAAATTATGAAATAATTATTCCAATCTGATATCTTAAGTCATAATTATTTATCTACTCTTCTTAAGTGAAAAATTTAACTAGATAAAATCATTTTTTAAAGTAATTGTTATTAATATAAGAACTTACAAATAGAAATATTTTGTTTTCTTTAATCCGAATTTTGTTTTCTCTACATTTATATCATCAAAAAATTAAATAATAACAATATTTATTTATTACAATTTAATTAAAAACACACGTTAAGTAGATTTTTTTTAAATATACATGAAATTCACTTTTTTATCAAATGAAGTAGAAAATTAATACTTCTATTTATCTAATTGATGTGTCCAAAAGTTCATCATACATTTAATACGAGATACATTCCTGCTAAATAATAGACACACTACGCGAACAGAACCACAGCCCACTCACAACGAACGGAATCTGACAATCAAATTTATAGAATTAGCAAAATGTGTCGTAATTCCTGACAGTCTGAAGATTTCAATTTAAAAGTTTTAAATTCCCCATGGGAGCATAGTTAGAGAATTATACCTTTCAAAATAGAAGGTTTCACTCAATATCTAACAAGAAATGTATTAACTCTTCTGTTTTCTAGGTCCTGTCTCCTTTGAAAAGTGTGTTTAATAACGCACTTTCATTCAAGATTGCGTGATTTTTCTTTTTTCAAAAGAAATAAAATTTTAATCACAAAAGTGTGAATTGCTCCCTTAACATAATACCCTCACGATACCTTAAAATAAATGTATCTAAATAATATTTCCGATTAAGTTTTTAATTGATCTATAAAGAGTTTAAAATTTTTAATGAGTATTAAAATTGGTTATTAAATACATTTCAATTTTAAACATTAAGATATCATCATTTGTGTAAACTTATGTTAATTTCAAAATTGTTGTTTGAAAATATTTTATCGAGTATCAAGCATTAAAAGTATAAAATTCAGATAATAATAATAATATTATTATTTATAACATTTCATATTATTATTTATAACATTTATATAATGTGTTTAGATGAAACACGCGTGATAATAATGAACTTCAAAACCATTAAAACTTGAACCATTCTCATTTCACTTCCTCTTTTTACTGGATTTCTCATTATTTTACCTGAATCATTTTGAGAACCTTTAAATTTGAAATAAATTTTTAAAAAATATGGTAAACTATAGATTGAGTTGCCATAATCATTTCAAGAAGACTGCAGGCAATAAAAGAAATGAAAAAAATCAGAAATCGAAATGTTATAAATGCGATGACACAACATTGGAGACTAAATAAATTCCCTGAAATGCAAATTTATTTTTCATTTCAGCTTCATTTATTTTACTTGAAAATATGCAATTTTTTTGTTTTATCTATAAACCACGAAACCTATTTTGGAAACAAGAATTTATTGATATGACATTTTTTTAAAAAGAATGAATAAAATAAACATCAATTCAAAGCATTGGAAATAAGATAAATTGTGCACCGAAAGCATTTATTTGAAATTTTACGTCTGCCTTCGAAAATGAAACAAAAAAGATTTCCTTGGTTTCCTTCTAAATGAAATTTATTTTGTTATGCGCTATAGAATTCATTCAGTCAGAATAAAAATATTTAGCTGTGTAATAAAGACATTTAGTTGCAAATTTCTCTATTGCTTGGAAAGAAACATAATTTACGTTTTATCTAAAACGAAAACAAAAGAATATATTTTCTTTCATTTAATAAACTTAAAACTAAAATTGCATTTTTTAGATAATATTTTCCAATTCAAAACTACATTCTTAAAATATTTTATTGTCCTTTCCTAAACATTGTATGAATTCATGGCTAATGGAAGAATATTCAATTTCCAAATTGGAAAGAAAAATTTACATATCTCTGAACAGTGTTCTAATTTCTTTTTATCTTTTTTTTTTTCGCTTGACAGATATTTAAGTAAGCTGTTCAAAGTATTGTTGTTAAATGAGAAGATTTATTAGATATGAAGAGTTTTTCATTAGCTTGTGCAATTAATGTCACTACTGTATTCAAAAATGTTTCCTTATACAGAATATATAAGTAAGTTTATCATAAAAATATTATCATGTTTATAATGCTGAATTCAACGATATTACTCACAAATCTGTTATTTACATTACTTTATAGTTTTATCTCATCCAATGATTTTGAATTTTATCTTGGATCAAATCGAGTTTAAATTTTATTGATGCTTTCATAAAATGATTTTAATCATAATTATAACAATGTTTATGGGGTTATGTATAACAAAATGAAATTTCTTCATCAAAAATAACATCATTGTATTCTATATAAATAAATGTGTGCCAAATTTTTATAGGAATAAGAAATTTAAAATTAACAAATAATTTTTTAAAAAAATTAAATAATCATTAATTTTTATATTTGTTTTAAATAATTTCTATGTTTATGTAACATTAGAACAAATACAATTTCATTGAAAAATTTTAATTTGAAATAGCACAAATTATGTTATTTAAATTGAATTATTAAAAAAAATCAAATATTATTATTGTTCCTTATAAATTATCTTTTTCTACTAAACAAGGGGATTACGAGTATCTAACAACAGATTTAAAGTATGCTTGTTAAGCTAAAACTTTATATTATGAAATATTTAACTGATTTATTTACATCCTGTTTTCAAACATTATAAGTTGTTGAAATTGAAAGTCAACAAAATTATTTATAATTTTATATTGAATGTTTCATTTTTCTTTTTGCAATAAAATTGACTTTATTTATACTTCCATTTTAACATTCACATTTTGACACGTTTTAAAAATACTTTATATTTTATGGAAAAACTTTCATGAGGAAAATCATCAATTACATTAACAATGCTAAAATTCACTGAATTTCACAATGATGTATTTTAAGAACATGGTAAAATATATTACATCTAATATTTAAGAATATGCTGCACATGTTTTAGCATCATATTTTAAGTAGTCTTATCAATGAAAAATTTGAAAAAATTCAAGAGAACAGAGAAATGCAGATCCATTCTGAAAAAATATTAAATAATATTGGAAGATGAATATTAAATAATATTTTTCATGTCACAAAAGAATAATCAAAATACATTCTCAATCATTTACTCCAACAGTGCTAAAAGCTCAAAGTAGAATTTTTTTTTATCAAAAATTGCAGGTGTTTATATATAGAAGAATATGGTCACCCAAGGATTCCTCATCTGGTTTCCGGTTTATGGTTAGCTCTAAATTTTAGTTTTGTAATACGATTATTAATGAATTTAAACGTATGGTAAAACACTCTATTTGCAAAGACTGTATATTTACTAAGTAAACTGAGGAATTTTATTTAGAGCTACCATAAAGCATGCTTTCCTTCTTGTAATATATTATTTTTAGTGCACTAGTGTGAAAAAAATATAAAGTATTCCTTCGGCAATTTTTATGAGTCCAACAGCAACACAATCACCAAATTATCGAATGCTAGGAGAAAGATAAAGCTATCAAGATCATTGTTTGAATAATTAGTAACTAATTTTCTAGAGATCAAAAAACAGAATTGACTTATATATATGGATATACAAAAAGATAATGAACATTGTACCTTAATTTGATTGAACTAATTTTAAATTGTGATACGATAATTTAGATACTATTTTTTTATCAATACAGTAAATTTAAAATCATGATTTTGAAAGTCTTATTCTTGAATCTTGTTTTCTATAACATTTTACTTGCTTACATTTCAAGCATGAAAACATATTTAAAAAATATTTTATAACAAATTTTATTTTTAATTATAAATATTCTTATAAGAATTTTTCTATTAGAATAAAGAAAATCTTAATTACAATCTTTCTATTAGAATTTTATTTCTAATCAGAAAATGTTTCTTAATATCTAATTTCTTATATAAGGAATATTATATATATCATTTTGTTTATTTTTTAAATTCGAATTACTCTTGAAAGAAAATTAACACTACTCCTTCAGTATTTCATCAAACAGTTATTTTCAAGGAAATAAATTTTACAGCGTATTCCATGCATTTAATATGAGAGGGGAAAATTTACTGAATCAATACATTTCTAACATCACATTTTCATAAATTTCTTTTATTCCGTTTGTAAGAGGCCACTTTATTTTTCAGTTACAAGTTACGAACTTTTCTGAGAATTTCTCTCCTTCTCTCTATCTCTCATTCACTCTCTGATTAAGAATATATGGAAATCATGAGTTTGTAATTACTCCACCACGATTTCCTTAACTGTTAAGATGCGGTCTGAACTTTGTAATTTATCGCCAAAATTAAGTAATAAAAGTAACAAAAAGTGAAAAATATTTCTATTATATGAAAAATATTTATTTATATATTTTATATATTAGAAAGTGAAAAACATTTCTATTATATTAAAAATATTTATTTATATATTTTATTATGATTTTTATTCCACAAATATTCAAACAACGGTGTAGAAAATCATATAAATTTTTATCAGATCATTATGAAAATATTTTAAATATGTATATTTAATGTGGAAAAAATTTATAAATAAACCTAATTTTCAAAAAGAAATTGAATTTGGTGTTTATTAAAACTTAGGAAATAATTAAATAATTAGATAATAAATATTTTAATATATATATTAAATACCAAAATAATTTTTATTATGCTAATGGTAGTTAAACGAAATCTTCTTATAAATATTTATTCATAAATTTAAATTATTAACTAAGCATTGCTCATTACTTCTAATAAATATTCCTTTAAATACTACAACTGCAGGTTAAAAATTTCAATTTACGTGCTCAGTAAAAATTTCCGTCTTTATATTTTATTCATCTTTTTGGATAATTTATTTATCGCCTATTTTATTACCAGAATTATAAACCAAGTATCTCAACCTGGAGAGGAAAAACATTTTTATACTGTTTCCGGATACTATTTGATGGAAGTCTGTCAATCTCATTGCGTATACACATATTAAACAGCCCAAGATATAGCCTTCCTTTGTTGTTAGATGAGGAATTATAAATGGTTAGATGTCAACTTTGTCACTTATCATGGTTTAAAGCTACAAAATATTTCGGTCTATTTTGGTGATTGGTTGATTATAAGTAGCAGCTATTTTGGTGATTGGTTGACTGTAATTAGCAATTGAAAATAATAATTAAAAAAATGTTTTAAAAAAAATTAAAACCACTAAAATTAAACTAAAACATTTTATTACAAATCACACTTCACTCCTCTGTCAAGGTATCTTTCAGTTATTTTATTAATTTTCTATAAAAAATCATAGTGACTTTTAAGCAAAATTTTTATTGCTTTCGTAAGAAATGTCAATTAATCTTGCACAGTCTTACAATTTTTTTTTAATTCTAATATCATAATATCAGCTAGTCTCAAACTGATGCACAAGTTTGTCTTCTTCGTCTTTTCAAAAGCGGTATCCACATTTTATTTTGAAAATTTTAATCTCTAAAGTTTTTCATTTTAGAGAATTTCTAATAGGAGGTAGTGATTTTAAATTTATTTGTAAAAGAGTGATTTAAAATTGTTAGACATTATTACAATTACAGTTTTTTAACTATGATCTAGCTGCTCATTGGACTAATATATATAGCAGCACAAGATAGTCCTCGACAATACCTAAAGTTTAACGTGTTTGGAATGCTCTCTTATCACCAAGTACCTCATAATTTTGACTCCGATAATGAAGTCCCGCCTAAGCTGACCCCCTTTCTCAACATTTATGTTACACAAGAGAAAGGACTTCAGGTGTCCCCGATTAACGTGAGTATGTCTTCAATCCACTGAGCTTCAGCAACCCGCTGAGGAGGAATGTGGTCACCTGCCCAATCATTACCCTCGATAGATGAAGTTAATACTTTGCTTATCTTATCAGAAACTGCGTGAAACTACTGAGAAATTGGTGCTCAGCTCCTTTGACAGAAGCATTTAAAAAAATCAATAATACACAGTTGTATTAGAAAAGATATTCCAATAAGGGTTTTAATGACGATCATTAAATCATTAGTGAATTTGATTTCGACGATTACCAAAATAGCCATTGCCATTCAATCTTGACCTTAATAAGCAGTTCACCTTACAGACAAATGTTTTTGATAGTGGCATGATAATGAATTCAGTACAATAAACAAGCCTTTTATATTAAAGTAAAATGTTTACAGTGTTGAAAAAAAGCTGTAAAAGCAAAAAGTGTGCACACTAATTATCTTTGATTTAACAAGATGAAATACAATTTATATGGACAAAAAGATTACAAAATGTGACTAATTACTGTATCTTAGAGTTTGAATAAGTGAAATATTGAAATAAATAATCAGTTATTCGCATAGTCACTTGCAATAAAATTATTTCTTATAATGAAAATTATTTCTCTCATATAAAAATATTATAATAAAAAAAATTTCTTCGTAAGAGAAACTACTATAAAATACATAGGTTTAATTCACGCTTTATTTCCTGATTAGTAAATTGTTTATAAGAATATAATTGTTGTTTATACTTTATTGTATAATATTTTATACCATTTGTGTGTGTGTGTGTGTGTGTGTGTGTGTGTGTGTGTGTGTGTGTGTGTGTGTGTGTGTGTGTGTGTGTGTGTGTGTGTGTGTGTTAAAGATTTTTATTATAAATAAATTTTTAATAAGCTACATTGTAATTTATCTGTTTATATATATATAAATATAAGAATTTCTTAGCTTATGATATCGAAATTTTATGAACTTAGATGTTGTGTTTCATAGTAGAAATTTATTCTGGTAGAAATTTCTAAATACAATTCTTTTCATATATTGTGCAGTTATAAAACATTTTTACTGTAAAATATATTTAATCTTGTTTGCAAATGATAATAAGTTAAAAAATATTAAGAATATTTGGAAATAAAATTAAAAATTAATAAGGAAAATGAATATTTTTCAACTATGTTGGTGCGATACTAATGAATGTGGTTATTTTCCTAATTAAAAAAATAAATACGTACTAAAAATTTTATTTCATGATTATTTTTAGAATTTATTAAAGAATATATTTAGACTTAAAATAAATTAAAATACACAGTAAGCTGCCGGAGATAGGGTAAAATTCCTGAGTGCAGCAGACTTTGAAAATATTTTTATTTTCATAAGAAAAATTAATTGTTTATCACCAACCATGCGTTTCCAAGCAAATTTGAACTCAGTTTCTTTAAGTAAAAGAATCAATTGCTGATAATTGTAACTCCACATGGGAATTGTAAAAACTAGAAAAGCTAATGCGTCGATGTTGTAGATAAAAAATCCATTCAACGAATGCTCTAAAGTCCCACACCAAGACGTGGTTTAGACTCCAGTAACATGTTAAAGTATCTTGCAAATAGCTAATTCAATGAATTCTGCAGAGTAATTTATAAATTTATAGGAATGCGAATAGATGGAGATCTTTTCTGGATATCATATAGCGAATAATAACAGGTATATGTAATAATACACATGCTGGAGTTTTTATATGACAAATGTAAATAAGAAGATTTATCTTGTATCAACGAAGATTTAATTCTTGATGTGGTAGTTCACATTGTCTTTCTGAATTTGTTCAAGTCCATCGAAATACACAATGAGCATATTGATATAAGCGAATATTTATGTATCTCTTGTGAAAAGACGTATTAATAGATGTATGAGATTCGCTATAAAGCAATCTGCTGATATTTCATACCATAACATAGATTTCACGAGTCTAAATAGTCCTCTAGAATATGTGAATAGTTCTAGATCCATAGATTCATGATATTTCTTCTATACCCTCTTATATACATCCTTATGATGCAATTGGAAACAAAACTCGTTAATGTTTTCAGTCATCGACAATACATTACTTGCACCAGTGGACTTAGGCAAAATTTAAGTTTGCCATGAGTCACCAGTGATACATGTGTTAAGCTATAGTATCAACGAAGATTCACTGAATTGCTCGCATAAAGATTCTTATTGATACTTCAGCATTAAAACCTGCAATAATTTGAGGTAGTGTTGCTAGTCTATCTCGCTTAAAAACTCTCTTTTGTCTTTAATGATTCCGTTCTTTAAATGTTTTTTACCAGCAGCACCGCTTTCTAATATATTTTTACCAGACAATCAACATTCTCAACATAATAAAAAATGTTCACAAGCAAGATTCCAGATTTCTACACAATATCTAAATTGCTTTATTTCATTTCTCACGATCCAATTCAAACTCACTGAAGTTTTTACAATTAGTTATTTTAAAGCTTAAGATGTTCTACCAGCTTTTCCAGTCACATATTTTATTAGATAGGCACTGTTTACCATGATGAATATCGTTGACTGGTTCCATACCATTTGACAATGTCAATTAGTTTTAGTTCATATACATTGAGTTGGCAAGAAAGTAATTTCAGTTTTTAGTGTGAAATAAAACTCAAAAAATGAACTTCAATCCGTCAAATATCTTCCATTCTGTTCGATGACCTTTTGCCATTTTTCTGGTAACTTCATGATCCCACACTCATAGAAGTTTTGCAAATAGCAAAAAATAATAGCAAAAAAAACTAAACCAAGTGGGTTTTCCTTATTACTAAAATTTTTACCATTTAAGAAGTTTTGTAAATTTTTATGTAAATGATAATCTGATGGTCGGAACTATATGGAGGATACAACATCACTTCTCAATCAAGCTCCAATAGTTTCGTATGTGTTACTAAATAAGTGTGAAGCCTCGCATTATCATGGCGGAGAAGGATTGTTTTACGATTTGCCAATTCTGAATTTTTCTCTTTGATTGCTTCTCCGATTTCAAAAATTGTTATCAGTAAACATCAAGATTGATCGTTCAGTTGTTTGTAAGAAACTCAAAATACACAACACCTTTTTAAACTCATCAAATTGATAGAATGATCTTTTTTAATACAACTCAGCTTTTCATATAGTTTGTGCTGGATCATCTCATGCCTGCACTATAATATTTTATGATTAACATTATAGTAGATTATTCCTTTTTCATCACCAGTAATAATTAATTTCAAAAAGAGTTCGATTACATTACATTTAAAATGCGTATCGCATATATTGATTCATTTTGTTTGGTGAATTTCTTTCAATTCGTGTGGAACCCATGTATCAAGCTCCTTAACAAAATAAAGACGTCTTACATGATTTTCTCTTGCTGTGCGTAATATATTTGCTGTGCGTAATATGTTTTATAATCTCTAAAAAGTTATATGTCGATTAGATTTTACAATGGCTTTCATTTTGTCATCTCCAACTTCAAATGGTCGACCAGAATGCTCATCAATTTTCAGTGAGAAATCTCCAGAATGAAATTTTTAAATCAATTCTAACGCACTCATCCTGTTAAATAATCAATACCATAAACTTGACATATCTCTGTGTGAGCCACATTGGATTTCTTGCCTTTATTAAAATAAAAAATTTAATTGTTTCGAAAATGTTTATTTTTGAGCTCTATGTTAAAACTGACAATTGTAAGCAAAATTATACAGAATTGTATAGTAACTGAAATGTATCGACTGCCAAATTTCAAAAGGAAAAAATTTCCAAGACTGTGACAAAAAAGAATAAAACATAACGCTATTTACTGGTGTAAACTGAAATTATTTTCTTACCTATCCAATAAATATGTATACATAGTACAATTTGAATGTTATCATTATTATAGTCAGCTTCAATTTTATTTATTTAACACAATATAGAACTAGATATAAGAAAAAAACATGATAGTTATGAATAACATAAAAGAAAAATTATTTTCATTAAAGTCGCGTTTGTTAACCATTCTTACTCAAATATTTTAAAAATAATATTTCATATAGTTATGCATTTATTGGCGTTAATAGAGATTTATAAGAAATCAATAGATAATTTATATTTCATTGATAAAATATAATCCAGTTTCTTACTTATACTTTTAAATTCTTAGCTTTTCTAGAAGAAAATTTAAATTCCATAATATTTAAATTAAAGGAATTCTTCAGACGAGAAATATTCTGGTTTTTAAAAAATATTCTGCTTGTGTTAGAATAATTTGCTCCATCTGCTTCATTTACAATAAATGACTTTATCGAAAAAAAAAATGGAGAAAACTTCAAACAGAATTTTCCAATGAAATAAACGCAATGATCTGAAAAATGGGACCCATACGATTAAATAGAAAATTTTTTATCAGAGTGATCTTCATTAGAAAAATAAACTTCGCAAATATGCGAAATTTTCTGAACAAGTTTAAGAATTTATCAAACACTTTAAGAAAGATAATAGTAAGAAAAACGATTAAGACATCATCAACCAATTTTTCAAGTTAAGTTTTGAAATCTTTTATAATAAATTGAAACGTAATCGAGAAAAAAATCAATAAAACATAAAAAAAATTATATAAAGCGTCTTTCTCTTTTTTCAGATCAAAAACCAAACATTTTCTTTTTTTATTGGTGTTTATTACTAAATAATTCTATGATTACACGATTCGTACTATAATAATCATTTTCACTATTTTGAGAAAAACAAATGGATGTTTATATTTTGAATTAAAATTTAAAAAAATTATATGAGTATAGAACGTAGAGTATTATACTGGGAAATGTTATTTTTATTCAAATTTCAGTTGAAAAAAATTGGATATACACAATTTTCAATCAGGAAAATATTAAGAAATGATTACTTTTATATTTTAATAAATAGATAGTTCAATTAAAATAAAATGAATTACAGAAATTAGCGAAAAACATACTTCAACCTATAAATATTCATGATTTTCTTCCAGTGTAAACATATCTCACTTATATCGTAAATATTGCAAAAATTGCATTTACTAAAACCCAAGTCATTTTTTTCAGCAACAAAAACGGCATAATTAATTTCGATTTTGTTCAAATTTCACCCATAGAAATGTAGAATTTACAAAATTTGAAGAATTTATAAAGCAAAACTTTACTTTGTTGTTCTTGTTTCAAATACCAGATGGTGTAGCTAAGCTAAACAATCTCCATAAAAACTAAAATTGATTAAAAAGCCAAAAAATAAAATAGGATTCTCCAAATTCTCGTTCACAGTAAAATTCAGACAGTCAAGAATATGTCTCGGGGAGGACTGATCAGCCTTGCACCAGTGACACTCCAGAAAAACTTTCTGGACCTGTTGAAAAGAAAGGGAAAAGAAAAGGACTTTGTTGAAAAGAAAGAGAAAAGAAAAAGACCCTGTTGAAAAGAAAGAGAAAAGAAAAGGACCCTGTTGAAAAGAAAGAGAAAAGAAAAGGACCCTGTTGAAAAGAAAGAGAAAAGAAAAGGACCCTGTTGAAAAGAAAGAGAAAAGAAAAGGACCCTGTTGAAAAGAAAGAGAAAAGAAAAGGACCCTGTTGAAAAGAAAGAAACCTAATGTGGCCACTCAAAAAACGTGAAAGAGCAGTCTGCTGCATCCTAAGGATACTAAGCTGGTTACATGTGTATGAAAATTTTACTCTTCCATTACTCTCAAAATAAGAACACATAAAGATGTGTAAGTAAGTTTTTTATTGTACAAAGGATATGGAATAATTTTGTAAAAAAACAAAATTATGTTGTTTTTTTAATAAATGTCTAACAGAATTTTTGCTGTTAATATCACTTCCTATTCATTGAATGAAAATAAAGTTTTGATGGTTAATTTGCAAAACAGTATCAACTTAATTTTAACAAGTTGGCAACTGAATGGTTAGCTCTTTGACCAACAGTTCAACACTTTGTGGCTTAAATTTCCGCTAGAGACGTAGTTGTTTCCCATAGATCGAATTCCACTTTTTTAAGTGCTGTTCTAACTAATACTCGTATGTAATAAATGAGAGATAGCCAACCAACTAGCATTTTTTTCTTAAATTCCACCAGAGTCATAGTTGGCATATAATTATCAAATAAAAACGATATCATATAAAATATTTCTCAACTATCTTTCTAATCATTTGAACCATTTCTAATCATCCAACTTTTTATGTTAATGTTTTATAATTTTCTAGTATAAAAAAAATTAAATAAAAATAGAATGATAAAATGTGAGCAGAAAATTGCTTAAGAAAAATGATATCCATTGTAAAATTAATTATTGCTACTAAGCAATTTAAATTAAATGGAGTTTAAATAATAAAAAACATTTTCATTGATTCTATCTTAATTGATTTTCATTGATTGAAGTTAATTGAGATTATTTAATGAATATTCTCCTCTAAAAAATACCTTAATTTATTACAGATAGATTTCACGTGAATTTACACAACATTTAGAATTGAAAGAAATTTGACTCAATACAGTTTTAAAATGTGATATTTTACTACTATTTCTTCCTTATTCTTACACCTTTATTAAAATATTTTTAAAAGCCATGATATTTTTATTAAATTTCTTTGAATTCGCTTGTAACAAACAATTATAATGGTTTTCAATGATTATTTTTAATAAATCTATACAAAAATAAAATTTGATGTAGGTATTTAAAGTAAGTAATATATAAAATTATTTTATTTTTATTTTTAAACTGAGGGGAACATTTGAAATTCAATTAAAAATATTTCAAAATATTTTTTCTTAAGTTTTCCTGAAAGTATTTAAAACTACGGTACATACATATATTCGTAAGCTTCAGTAGAATTTTTTTCTCATCACTATTCTTTGTCGTAAAAAATTTATAAATTTAATTACATATAATATTTAGGTAAAGAAAAACTTGATACCTATCAAAACTTGTTAACTATCTTCACTTTCTCAACAAACACGCTTACTAATTATAAATACTTATAAATTTTTAACTAATTTTTATTCATTATGCCTTAAATTTTTTTCGACTAGAAAAAGATACACAATTTAAGAATAAAAAAGAAGGAAAAATTTACAGTTCTAATATAATCTTAATTATAAAATATTTTTGCTCGCTCATCATTGACCACATCTTAATATAATTAAATTCCAATCTAATTTGCTTAAAGTTCTTCCCAAAGTGTTGATATTTTTCTGAAATTGTTAGCAACAGCAAAAATTTGCATTCGATCAAATAGCATACAAACTTGTTTAAATAAAATTAAACTTTACAAAAAAAATACAATTTCTGATGGGAAATCAACTGTAATCCAATCACAATACGTGTATGCAAATGATTCAGTTGTGAGAATCAAAACAGCTATTTGAATCATTAACTGATGATGCAAGTGCTCTGAAATATATTTAATCAATTAAATAAAAAAAAACAATTTTTTTAAATTGTTTTTTTTTAAACTTAAAAGAAATTTAAACTTGTTTCTCATAGTATTTATTTCTTTGACTGCATTCATCAATATTTCATCTCAAATTTTGTATTTTTCATAGATATTATTTGTATTCAAAAATTCTCAATGAGATTTTTGATGAAACATGAACTTCTTGC
This sequence comes from Latrodectus elegans, assembly GCA_030067965.1. Lineage (NCBI taxonomy): Eukaryota > Metazoa > Arthropoda > Arachnida > Araneae > Theridiidae > Latrodectus > Latrodectus elegans. The sequence continues at coordinate 56,620,578 of CM057816.1, forward strand.
TAAAAAATTATGAGAAAAAAATTCCATTTTATAAGTTATAAAATAATTAAGAAATTAATTATTTTCTAAAAATGAGTGTATTGATTTACATATATTGTCCACAAAAATACCTGCTATTTATTTGGGCAATACACAATTTAATTAGATCTATTTTATACAATAATGTAATCCAATCATCAAATGTTATATGTCTTTTCAGTGAGCAAGAAAATTTAATATTATAGAGTGAATAATAAAAACCAAAACAAATATGCTTCTACTCTTCACAAATAAATATCATATATAAAAAAAAACACTCTAATGAAATAGAATCTCATTTCCTATTTAGAAATTTAAACAATTAGGTATATTAATTTGAAAAATATCTTACTTTTTTCATGATAAAATTGATATTTTAAGATAATGATAAGCACACTTTCGTTTCTTTGTCAGAAAAAACTGCACTTAACAAAATTTTCAACTTATTGTATGTAATTAACATTTTCGAAATTTAATAATTTAAATTTAGCAAAAAAATAATCTTGAGTAAAGATAGAACCAACAATTTAATATAATAGCTTTTAATATAATATTATTATATCGTATTTCAAAAATTTCATTGACTTTACTTATTAATATTTTTTAATTTAATTGTTCTTTTGATCAATGAAGGAGATTATTATTAACGCAAATTAAAAAATATATAATTTTCTTGAATTAGAATAAAAAGTTTAAATTAAAAAAACAATAAAATTAACTGCTTTAATTTTTTAAATTAAAATAATCTATTTTATTTTAATTTAAAAAATTAAAGCAGTTAATTATATTTTAATTTGCAAAAATTTAAATTATTTATTTTAATTTGTAAAATTTTTCGTGACTGAAATACTAGATTTCATGGAACTTCTAAACTTCTGGGTTATACCTACTAATCCATCAACGGACTCTAACTTTGAATTTCAGATTCTGAATGCGATCGAAATCAAAACTATTCTTGCATGCGATAATGTATTCGAAATTGCTTGGGAAATCAACTTTCATCATTCTTAAAATATTCCACTGCAAATCATTATCTGTGATAAGTTACCAATTTGCTTTAATACAAGAACTGCTGCTAATGACATCAGACTAGATAATTCATTAACTGGGATTGTAACTAGAACATTCAAATCCCACAGTGAGAGTTATTTTCCCTCAACAGACATTAGAGAGCAATATAAGTAGTACACTATATGCTATGAATTTATGAGTTGTTGTTGAAAAGTATATTGATGTATTTCATGTGATCATCATAAATACTAATTTTAAGATGTAAAAATTAATGTTATGGGTTTTAAAAGAATAAAAAAGAAATTGAATTTATGATAAAAAAAATAACTAAGCGAATCTAATATTTTAACTAATATTTTTAAGAAATAGTGGAAACGTCAAATGCGATTTTGATGTTTTTCATTGTTCGTTATGATGTTTCTAATATCATTCTGTATTTATAAACACATTTCAAACATAAATATAATTTTTCAATTCGTATTATTTTTTCACACTCTTTTTTTCAAATTTTCAAAAGCTAATAAAAAAACTCTTTATTCATCCACTCAGGTTTAAATAGATTCCCCGAGTGTAAAAGAAAGCATTAAGAATATGTTTACTTTAGTCCACAAATACACAAGGTAATGGTTTTCAGGGGTAGAGAAAAAGAAGACACTATGAGCATCCAGAATTGGAAATGGATAATAAGGTTAAATGAATTGTTCTAGGTTTTATTTTTCACTAATGGAAGTTGTCAAAATTGGTGAGAACTCCACGAAATTATGAGCCCCACTTGCCTTATTCGTTCCATTCAAAGATTAGTGGAAATGTCATGGTATGGAGAATCTTCTGATTCTATTTCAATGATGTTTTGATGTTCCTCAAGTCTAACAGCAGTAAGATACATAGATATATTGACAGATTAAATGTACTCTACAATGCTGCATTTTTATTCTGATGACAAAAGAAACTTTATGGACAATAATCTAACTGTACATCGTGTTAAAAATTTTCAAAATTGGCTCACTGAATATCAGTCTGACTTATAAAAATTTCCCTTGCCACAGCAAAGCCCATATCTTAACCCCGTTGAAAATGAATTCGATATAAGGGAATGACGCATATAACAGCACTCTCCTCTTCAATCTAATTTATAAAATCTCAAAAACTGCATTGCCAATATATAGTAATTTCTGAGTATAAATCGATGTTATGATTTAAACAAACAATAAATGCATCCAAAAATTATGTGGATTCAATTAATAAATGAATAAGAGTAATTTTCTGCGAAGAAGGTGGTCCAACAAAATATTGATTTGAATTTCTAATTTATTGACTTGTGCATATGTATATTATATTCATTTTGATCTAAAACACACAATGGACGTACTTCAATGTTCATATAATATTTCCGCTCTTTTCCCTTTCTTTGATACAATATCTTATTTCTTACCGTTTCTGATGATACTGTGTCATTGAAATAGCAAAACAAGAAGTATGAAACTTTACAAAAAAATCAAGAGACTAATTAGGATTATAATGAATGGATGATTGAACAAATTAAGTTAAAGTCAAATCTAAAATTTAAAGTAAAGGCTTATTACAAATTATGTTAATATTAATAAATATTATTACAGAAAACAGTTATTAGCATTAAGCATTTCTTGTGCTAACATTAAGAAATAGTTATATATGTACTAAAGTTATATGAATTCTTTTTGATTTATCTTATTATATCAAGATAAATATTCTAAAGACACATATGTAAATTATAGATGCATTTTAATTAGTACTGAATAAAAGCTATTTTTATTCTTTAAACTAAACACTTATAAAATAAGGTATTACATATAAATTATCTTATTTTGTATATCAGCAGTAATTATACGAGTATTTCAAATAATATTGATATTTATACCAAATAAAAATATTCAAAAACAATCGTGCAAAAAAGTTATTTTTTTAATTTTGTTTGTAAAGTTATTTATTAGTAATAGCAACACATTGAGAAGCCACCCCCGGGTTCTGGGTCTTAATCCCTAAAAAATATGTTGAACATAATGAAACGACGCATTAGACAGCAATTTTCTTTTGCATCTAATTTATAATACATCACAGCCAATTCATAGTACTTTCTATGTACTCAAGGAGCATGAAGGCTCAATGATCAAACAAATAAAAAACATCTTATTAGTGCAAACATTAGTCCATAAAATATTGATCTTGGGTTTCTAATTCATAGGCCCCAGTGTGTTATTACTTTCTCGTTAAACCATCTTAAGCTTAATCAAAGTTATGAAGACAAAATAGAAAGATCTTTTGATTAAAAAGTTACAGGTACGTCCACATTACTGTTGGAAATGGAAAGAAATGTTAATGTTTGTTTTTTGTTGTTTAATTTCTGATTAAAAGATTTCCTTAAGATTGCTTCTTTTTACTATAACTTAATAAAATTTCACTAACTTTAAAGAAAGATCTCTCGTAAATCAGCATATAATACATAACTACGAAAAGTCTAATATCAATTTTATTTATTTGATGGTGCACTGTATGGTGTCACAATTTTAAAATGTTTATAATCCAAAAGAATATCAAAACTTATATTTACTTTCTAAAGCTTACACTTTAGTTTAAGCATATGTCACTCATATTAATTTTAATAAATGTGATTTATACGATTCCATCGATTATAAAATACTGAATATAGTAATATATTCAGTATTTTACGTAAATTTTCTCTTTAACAATGTAAGAAAAACATTTCCTAATTCATACTTTTGTGGCAAATAAAATAGATAACTGAGATTTTAATTTTTTAACAGCGGTAAATATTATCATCTCATTTCTCAGAAAAATATGTCACGTAGAATATTTTTCATCAATCTTAAATTTATATAAATGATTTATTTTTAAATGCACTGCTGGCAACTGTAAATGCAATACTCTAAAGGAAGCCTGCAAATAACATGAAATTTAAAATATGGATTAGCAGTGGTGATATATGCAAATGATTATAATTTCAGCGCAGATACACATCACGTGCGCCTGTGGTGCCATTTGAAAGTACTATTTAAGACTTGGATATTTCGATGACTTCAAGATCTGTAATTGTGGTTTCTTGTGTTTTTAAAAAATTAATAATTAATTAGGTCTCGTAGAAAGCAATGATCATTTTTGATCAAGTATCCGAGTTCAACCGAGGAAGGATTGTAGCCTACCGAGATTGTGGATTATCTTTCAAAGAAATCGGTAGTCGTGGTGCACGAAACAAAACAACTGCAATGCGGATATGTGATCGTGGGATGCAGCAGGGTATGACGGACTGACTTGTTGGATCGCATCCACCTCAGTGCACCACTTCACGTTATGACTGGCAAACTGTGAGCATGGCAGTGACAGATCGATCATCCACATCACGAACCATAGCACAGTCTGCAATGTATAATCCAGTGCCTGCACCTACGACGCAGTCTACAGCAGAGTGGTCTATCTGTAAAATGTCAATTGTTTCGTATATAAATTGAGGCAGAATCACGGGAGTGTCCACCATCAATGTTACAATGAAAGAAGGGTGTGAACGCTATAATGGACTGAAATTGTCTTTACTGGAGAATCACGCTTCTGTCTGCAACACTACGATGTTTGTATTCGAGTGTGAGGACACCGTTGAGAGAGGATGTTGAACAATTGAGTTATACACCAACACGCTGGCTTTGTTACGGGTATTATGATATGGGACGTTATTGGATATCAATCTTTTACTCATCTAGAATGCATATTGACAGCACTTTAAATAGCCAACACGCTATATCTCCGATATGTTAGATCCAATTGCCCTTCCTTACCTTCAGGGCTTTCCCACAGCCATATTTCAACAGGCTAATGAGTGACCACGCGTAGCACGCAATGTCCAATGGTTTTTCGTCAATCTCTATATCGAATTGCTTCCCTTGCCGACTCGCTCTCTGCATCTTTCCTTCATAGAAAACATGTGGTCTATTGTTGCTCACGATTGACCCAAACTGCTTTTTACTACCACTGCATCTCCAACATCCACACCAAATCAATTTTGGCAACGTATGGAAGCTGTTTGAACTTCTGTACCCGAAGAACACATTTAAAGTTTCTTTGAATCAATACCGAGGCGTGTGGCAGCGGTGTCTCCAACAATGAAGACTACACTGGATAGAAGATTTTGGCAGGAACCATACTTCACAGGATTCTATAAATTTAATCATTTGATACTTGGTTAACATGTTATCTACAAAATAAATTTTGTTGTGATATTTCTAGTCTTTCTGGGTCAGCAGTATAAAAAAGAAAGATACTCATAGTTAATATTTTCAAATTATAAGCAGAATCCAATAAATGCATTTATGCATAAGGAATTAAGAAAATATGGGAATGAAATCTTTCAAGCGTTTTACATATAAAAATATTGATCCATAATCAGTTATAAACAGATTTTTCTAAGCATTTTGCTTAATTGTCAGCAGAAATCCATGTTTTAAAAGCATGTAATAAATAGTTATCTATAATAATTAAAACTGAAAACAAAATAAAGTTTGAAAGCGAATTTCAGTACTAAAATTACTTCTTAAATTCAAGTAGAGAAAACTGTTTCCCAAAGAAAAATTTAAATTTGGTTAGTATAATATTTTAATGACATTAAGATAAAATACGTTACATTTACAACTTTAACAATGTACCAAAAATAGAAATTTTTAAAAAAACTATCAAATATACCTGAAATTTTTTTTTATTTATTTCTTGAAAAAAGCCCATGAATCCCCAAATAAAAAGTCTTTAAAACATTTTCTAATTTTGTTTTTAAAAAAGAGTCTCAGCGGAATCCCCAAATTGAGATGTTATTTGAATGAGCCCCTAAAGAAATTTAGTGCCCTTTGATATGTTTTAGATGAAAAACAAAATGAAACTCAGTTTCATAGAAAAAAAGAAAAAATATTTTTAATTACATTAAGAAATTATAAAATTTCTACATATTTCGAATTGAATACATAGATTGCATGTATTAAACAGATTTTTTTAAGCTGATTGAACCGTATGCCATTAAAATTCAACATGTTTTTCTGAATGATAACTCAAAAAAATATTTCATTAGAAATCCCGACTTTAGTACACATCAGTAACAAATTAAATTACTGCTATAAAAAATTTTAGAGTTATTTTTACTAAAGTAATCTAAACAAAGTTGTGAAAAATTGTGAATATTTCTATATTACAAAATTCTTAACTCATTCTTTAATGCCAAATTTAATTTGAGCTACCTCTATAGAGGAGTTCTAATACGATAGAATTAAATAAAAATGAAATAACAAGTTTTTATTTCTGATCAATATTTATTATCAAAAAATATTTGAATGTATTCCTTAATATTTATTTAAAAACATTTTGTGGTATTCACAGGAATGTAAATTCATCACATTTTAAAACTATGAATGTTGGGTGTATTTCAATCTGAGAAATTCTTACCTAGGAAATTTTCTTGTGTAAAAAGTATCATTAAAACCATTTTTACATTACACAAAATACATTGATTTTAAGCAATAAGTCCTCATAATACTTTAATTAGCCAAGTTGTGTCTTCTTATATATTGATATCCAATAATAAGATATGTTGCAAGTTGTTAATCAAAATAGCAGCTAATAATTTTACGAGATAATTTACTTTACTTTATATTGTCCATATTTTAATAATATTAAGAATTCTAGTTCACTTTTGCCTACTAAGACCTAGTTCTTTGAAGGGAAATATTTGCATATTCAAACTTTTACACTGTTAGTGAAAGAAATGAATGCTTTCCTTCACTTTTTGGATTGCATGTCTTTGGGAGGGAATACTGGGAAATATTTCAAAATATTTTGGCGTGCAAGAACCGAATTCATTCTATTATTGATGCAATGAACTACAGATTGATTAAACAAATTGTAAATTAAAAAGACTTTGCCATAGCTTTCAAATTTCAGGTTAAGTACTTTGCACTACGACACTTCGAAATAGTAAAATGACAAATAACTTTATTCCCCACGTTGAATCACATACAAAATGTTTAAGCATTTCTTATTTGAATATGAGTACTGCATATGTGCTATGCATTGAGCATTATGAAAGGCAAAGCTGACGATATTTAAAAGCATTAAAAATATCATTTCATGGTAATTTTTAAAACAATATATGGATAATAAATGTTAAATAAAATTTTACTATATATAATAATATGCATTTGAGGGACTGCACAGTAAAACTAATGGAGGAAAATAACTTTTGATACTAGAATACGTATACATTCAAAACACATTTAGCAGTGTAAGGGAAATCTAAACTTAATCCCTTATTTTCATCATGACAAATTTAATTAATCATGAATGTGACGTCGTAAAAGGATTCTATTTGATCGCTAAACTAATTTCCCCGCCTACTTATTTATTGAGAAGATAACAAAAAGATTCTCTGATTGCAGCAGCCGATATACTTTGTCTCACTTGTGGGATCGGTACTTTGATATGCAAAGGAAAAAGCAAACTCTATTCTTACTTTCGAAGACGATTCAATTATTGACATATAAAATATTTCTAAATTGAAATTCTATTGGTATTTCCTGTCAAATTACGTATGCATTTGTTCTTTGAGAACATGATTTACGAATACTAATTTATTCCGAAATGACGGCTTTGCGCTTGAAGATAATAATTCTTCCTAATTTACCAGATTTTCATTTTTGTCTATGAATTCAAGCGGATTATTTTCTAAGAAATAGCAGAATACTTGCGAAAATTGAAATAACTTTCGAAGGAAAATAGCTGCTATTGGTTTAAATTTAGTTGAATGCTTAATTTTCATTTTTAAAGATAAGAATCAAAAATGTCATTGGCGAAAATAGTTTATAAGGAATATTAAAAACAATAAGTACAAGACAATATTATTTTATTGCAGATCATCTATTTTATTTCTTAGACAGAACACAAACATATTTGTATGAAAAAGAATTTATTTTCTATTGTGTTATATTGAATGAATTTATAAAAAAAAAATTAAAATCATTTTGTGTTAAGAAAAGCCATTAATTAAATATCAATTCTTTTTCAGAAAATAAAATAAAAATAATTCTTTTCATAAAAACACTTATGGTTTTTAATTTCATAAAAAAATTAGATGCAAATAACATATTTTTGTGTAATTTTATAGTAAAAAATATATTTTGCAAATGAATGTAGAAAAATTAGAGGTGTACACGTTCAAATTTATTTATAATGTTTTATTTAAAATTATTTATAATTTATTTATTATATAAAATTACATTATATAATTATATAATAAATTATATAATGAAATTATATAAATTGTTTAAAATTTATTTTAAATTATTTAATGTTTTTAATATTGTTCATGTGTGTGTTTTTCTTAGACAACCCATTTTGTTTATCATCCAAATACATGTATCTCAAATATTTAAATTAAACACTGATTTTCCTTAGAAAATAAGCTGGATATTTAAATATATCTACAAATAATAGGAATGTTTAATAATTGAATTAATTGTTTTATAAAAACCAAGTACATACTAAAATAATATCAAACGTAACAAATATAATATACACTTATTCAAAGAAAATGCGTTATTACAATCTTTATTTATAGAGAAAAGTAAAAAGATTAAAATTTGCAATTTAATTAAAATATTTAAAAATGAAATTTTAATATTATAAAGTAATGAGCATTAGTTTTTGTTTTTAAGAAAACATTACTGAATACTTATTAATAATAAGTATTTAAACAGTATTAAATATGTTCTCATAACCAACCGAAAAATATCTGTTTGTTAAGTAATCATTTTCTTACAATTACTAGAATTCTACAATATATATAATAAAAGTACTAGATTAAAAATTATTACATGCCTTTTTTTATTGATATGCTTCCAAGTAAAGATGCCTTTAGTTTCAATATTTCTTAGTCAAATGCCTTTTTTTAAAAAAAAGGTCTTATCTTTCATAAATTAATTTCTCATAATTTCATTATTTATTCGATGTTAGAAAATATGGCAATTTCAATAGAAGAAATCATTCGATTTTGTGGTAAACAACGATAAAACTGAAACAACTGAGTTTTTCCAAAATTTAAATATCAGCTTTTTCTTTTCAATGAATAGAAACCAATTTAATTTTGTAAAGAATAAAAGTGAAGGTTTACAAGTTCAAAAATTTCCACAATTGGTGAAGGAAAAACTCATTAATAGCAGCAAATAGAATCAAAGTTCTTCGCAATAATATTTCCATTAAGGAATGGTTCAGCTTTAGCAAAGGAATCTTATCGTGTGATATGTTAAAACAATCCTCAGAAATACCCTCTGTAAACAGGCAGGATATTCACTGGTGCTTTGAGTGAAGAAACCCGATAAACTCCAAAGTATTCCTTTCGAAAAACATTATTACAAAAGTTAGAATCTCAGTACCAATCTGCCCCTTTATTTCGACATGGTAAGTATCAAAATCAAGACTTTCCAATCTGAAGGCCTCAGGGCTATTACTAAGCCATAATAATCTCAAGATACGCATTTATAAAGCGTTCACCACCATTGCTTCAATGGTAGGTATATTTAATAAAAATAGTTATTTGCATATACGATTTCAAACATGGCTGAATAAAAGAATATGTGCATGGAATTTTCGCGTTACACAAGTACATGTGATATTATGATTCACAGTTGGGTAGGGATATTATAAAGTGCTTATATAAATATTCCATAGTTAATTAATTATTTTTAACATTGTGTTGTAAGATATAATAATTATTTATTACAATATTTCTCAGATTTAAACCTGTGAAGTAGAGAGATTGAGATTTTATTATATATATATATATATATATATATATATATATATATATATATATATATATATATATAAAAATATTTGTTCCTTTTGTGTTTAAGGATCTATTTCAATATAATAATTCCTCTACTAAATTCTAAAATTTGTTGCATGTTTGTTACCTTTAAGTTATTTGTATATTTTAGTCGTTTTCAACCAAATACTTAATGATTCAAAGACAGATATATAATTCTTCAACTAATAGGTTTTATAATACAACATTCTGTTCTAATTTAATGGCAAAGATTTTTACCTTCAGGAGGAATATAATCAACTATTTTATTCAGATAAAAAGTAAAAAGTCCTCTTCAAGCGATCTGTCACACGCACAAGATCTCATATCTATATATCTATCTATCTATATATATATATATATATATATATATAATATCAACTCCAATATATTCTAAATAGTTCTTATTCTATTCTGAATACTGAATTGTTAATAAAATGTAACTTTTTAAGAATCTGCAAGAAATTAAAATTTTCGTCCCGTTACATTCGAAACTTTTCAATAATCTTCAGTTTTTTTCCAGACTTTTTCAACATTCTCTTAGTTTCATTCTTAAAATGAAATTGAGGCATGCAAAACATATTCTTAAGACAGGAAAAAATCTAAGTAATTTATTTGACCTTCTTTTGAACCACAAACTATTTACGCTGAGTTTTCCTCTTCGTCTAAAAATCGTTACCTCTGTTCAGAACTATAAATCATTACTTTTTTAAGTTACAAAATCGCATCATTCATCAACGTTTCCATTAGTCGCTATTGCAAAGAAAGAATTTTTCAAAATATTTACTCAGAAAAGAAGAAAAAATTTTTTTCAAATTTCTCCAATGTATTTCTAGTTCAAAATGTATCCAAAAGGTGAAGAGAAATATGTTTGCATATGTGAGCTGTTGAATTCTTTTGACTTAAATTTTTAAGATAGAAAAAAATAATTTGTAGAGTAATTTATATAAATTTTTTTTATATTATGGAATTATATTTTAATTTTTCATTAGTTCAATTCTTTTTCGCGATTAAATCATTTTGGAGTAAAAAACTTTCCGCAAAATATTTTGAATTTTTTATGTAATTATTGAAGAATTATGTGGTATGAAAAATTTATCTGATGTTTAAAATTTTTCTCATCTCAATTACTTTTAATTCAATTATATTAGATTTTAGGAGCATTAAATAAAGAAATGAGTTAACTTTGTAACAAATATATTATCAGTCATACTTATTAATTATAATAATACTCAACATCTCTACCTTGAAATTTTATAATCAATGCTATTTTCATATCTTTGCATCAAGCAAATCGCAAGAATGTAAAACAAAATAACTAATACACCATTGGTCATAGAGCTATCAGTTTTCCAAACAAAAATTAACTTAATTTCTAAAAAAAAACATAATTTCTAATATCTATTACAGCAGTTTAAAAAGTTTATAAGCTACAACTTTTTTTTCGAAAATACCACTTATTGTATTGTGTGCGTCTTTTGATAAAAATGGAAATTTGAAAGATAATAATTATCATAAGTTTGATAAGCAGCACTAGAACTTGATTTTAAACTATTATAAAGGCCATCATGGCGTGGATGATTTAAAGATTTTATATGCTAATTTACTTTTAATATAACCCAAAACGATGTTGCATATTTTTTTTCTGTTTGCATGATTAGAAATACTTATTTTTATTGGTGCATGTGGAAAGAAAAAACAAATTTTATAAAATATAACAATTATAATTTAATAAAAGACCTTTCTATTAAATACTTTTATTCTTCATTTGTAAAATTTTAATTTTTACAAAAAATTCAAAAATTTTATTTGTATACATAATTTCAAATTATTTTTGATTTCCAAAAATGTATAGAAGGCATTAATTTTACAGAAAATGAATCTACTAGATATTATTATTGAGAAAACTTTCTTTTTTACAAACAAACCTAAATAATTAGTGCAAATAGAAATTTAAATCAAACTCTATACAGTATGAGCCATCTATGTTGCTTACAAACTTCATTATTTTATAAATTATGCCTGATTTCAGTTATTAACTTTAAATTGAAGGCAAATTTGTGAAACATTCTATAGCAATTATTTATAAGTGGCTGTGATAAATTATTACCTGCAAGGATAGCTCATATTTAATCATCAGACTACTAACTTTATGCTGTCCTTTGAATGCATTTCAATATCTCCAGCACAAACTATTTTACACGATATTCGATCAGCGTAGATATTGGAAGTGAAAGGCAATATCTCTTTATCCGGTAAATGATTGATTGTAAGCACAATCTTAATCATGAATATAACTGCTTTCAGAGTTTAAGGAGCATGTTATCTAAGGAATGACCGAAATCTCTCATTTATGCATGAATTGCAATAGTATAATTGACAATATTCAGCAGATTGAATTGACGGACATACCGAACAGAGGATAATAATGTTCTTCAAATATTGCAATCAAATTGGAATTCTAAACACTGATATTAATTACCACAGAAGACGTAAAGACATTATAATGCATTCTTGAACAGAATTTGAAAATTGAACAAAGTATTTAGATTTAATATTATTATAATCATAGATTAATTTTGAAGTGCAGTGCAGTGTGTGTGTATTTGCGCGCGCGGACAAGTTTGACTTCAAAAATAAGACAATACTCTGGAGTTATAGCTGAAAATTCCAATTATGATCACATGAACTTATCAGCTTGATTATAGAAGAATAATAAGCACTTGGGTTTGATTTGTTTGATAATAAACTATTATTTTTTCTCACTTCGTATAATTAACCTTAGACATACATTGTAAAGGGATTCCGAAACATTACAGACATCCTAGCTTGGTTGGGATTCCAACCTATGACCTGCCAAACTGAAAGACATCTCGAGACTGTGAGCTCGGCAATAAATTATCGGGAACTCAAATTGATAAACAATAATTGAACAAAATAAGCTGCATTTTTCTTATTTCCTAAAATTAAAATACTTATGATTTTTAAAATGTACATCTAAATACGTTAAAACAGAAGTAGGATTTGAGAAGCGTTCTTCCCAAATTCAGATAGCTCCTAAAATTTCATACTGAGCTCTCAATGAATGTAGGATGCAACAGGAAATTTATTTTCCTATTTTGATATTAAAATATTTGATTCCATAAATACACTCAAGTTCCTCAAACAGCTTTCCTATTGATTCTTAAAACGTAACAGATAGCTTGCTCCTTTTTATTATTTCAAAAATAGTACTGAAAATACATACTTAAAAGGCTCCTTGATTCAACAACGCAATTATATGAATAACCTTAAGTTTTCTGTTTGTGCCGCGTGGGTGTATGTGGAGTTTAAAACAATTCTCATAATTGAATGTTTAATCAAAAAGCATATGAGTATGTCTTCAATATTTTCATTAAAATAGTAAAAAAAAACTCTATATTTTTTTTCGAAAAACCCAAATAATTTCAATTTAAAATAATGTTGAAATTCATTTTTTGTCTTAAATAAAAATCGATTAGAAATGGAGCATCTATTATATATATATATATATATATATATATATATATATATATATATATATATATATATATATATACAGTTATTACTAATAATTAGAAATAAACAAAATACAGGGTTACAAATATTGGGAGTTCAAAGCAATTTTAACCAAGAAAATGAAGAAACACTCAAACAAAATATGAAGTTAAAAGGAAATTCAGCTACGATTAACAAGATGAAAGTGATCACTACTAAAATATGGTATTCATATTTTGAAATAATTACAATACATATAAATGTTTCAAAGGAAAAAACATGGAAAACATTTAACCCATCCTCACAGAGCCCATTGATATCCGAAACATCATCCCTATCTCACAGATTTTAACTAGAAACAATTTTCCCCATCAATATGGAAATAAAACATTAGATATCTTTAAATGATAATCATGATAAAAATTTCTGCCAAAATTTTATACTCAAATCTTTTACATTTCGTTTGTTGCCATTCAATGACTATGTCTTAACAGATGCAAAGCATTTTACTTGTTATATTTTTCAGAGGCCTTGCTATATTCTCTGCGTCGTTAAAATTTTAGTATATGTACACCCGAATCTGCAAAGAGCATTTTAATGAAAAAGAAAATGAAAATAAAATTACTATTCAATAAACCTATGATTTAGCGGAGATTTATTTAGTATATTTGCTAATAACTGCCAAACTTCGATTAAAATAAAAGTTTTCTATCGATTATCTTATGATAGAAAATATTTCTACAATATTCCTGAGATTCTATTATAAGCTGAACAAAAATATATTTCTACGATATTTTAGGACAAATAGATTTCTATTAATATTTCTTTTATTGTTACTTAATTATGCATTTTGTTGAGATCTATTTATAAGTTTGGTAGTAAAAACTTGTTAATTTATTTCATATAATATCCACACTTTTAAATATTTAAAAAATATTAAGCAATTAATATTTAATTAAAATAAGACTAAATATAAAAATGAACCAAATAAATGATATTCAAGAAAGTGTACTCACTCTTTAGAATGTAATATTGTTTTCTTTATTGGATATTATAATTGCTTCTTTAAGTTTTTATAATTAAATTAATTAACTTAAGAGAAATTCTTCTAAAATCTGATATAAAAAAAATTCTAAGCTACAGTAATAACAGTGAATACAACAACTTCCTTTAAATTTTTTAATGATTTTAAGATTTCAGTTAAAGATATTTAGAATTACATATTTTTATACAATTTAAATATTTTTTTTTCAACTGAAATATTATTGAGAACAAAATTTCAATTCTCGACAAAAAAATCAAAATAATTTCGAATACTTTTAAACTGCCATTAGTAGAAAATTTCTTGGAAATAATTTGAAGCCTGAAATATGCACCTAAATGGTGATTTAGAGGCGTGCTACTACTACATATTGTGCTTTGAAAATGAAGTAATTAATTTAGCAGAAAATGGAACACGCAATGACAAATTTTCTCTTATCTACGCACTTAATGGCATTATTAAAGGGAACTATAATTTTCTTTACAATTGCACGTTTTTCAAATAATTAATAATAAGAATTTTTCCAGTGAAAATTTTAGTTGCAGTGCAAATTATTCACAAATAAAAAATTGTAAAATTTCAAAAGTTTTATTGCATTTTCTATCTGAGTAGTTGATTACAATTTACGGTTTTGAGTAAAGACTTCATAAAAAATCATTATTACGTAATTTCATTTAAAAATTTTCTTGCTGAATAGTTCATGCAGTTTTAAGATAAAATATTAATTTACTAAGATATTATAGTTAAAAGAAATTAAACAGTTGTTTAATTGAGAGTACACAACTGTTTAATTTATTAGTAATGATTGTTGTATTAGTAAAATATGTTGTATAGGTGATACGAATGCTTAAAAATACTGATAACTTTTGTATTATTTTGTATTTATTAATTTAATTACAATATAAGAATTCTATTTTTACAAAAAATATGATTTTTTTTATCATACAATAATAATTTATTGGTATCTATGCATGCAAGTAAAATTTTGAAAACACTTCTTTTTTTTATGTAAGAAGATTTTAATTGATGTCTTTGTCCAGGAAAATAGTGCAAGCGTTATAATGTTTATTGATATAAACTTTTTGTAAAGAATCTATTCTTTTACATCTATTCTCTGTACAACAGGTGAGGAGTAAAACAGGTGATCTTGAAACTTTGGAAATTGTAAATTACGTTTGGAATCAGAAAAAGAGTCTGGAAAACAAACCTTTGCAAAAGATCCTGATATCAGTGTTCAGTTGAGATGGCATCGTTGACCGGTAAACAACACGCTTTTGCTATGAAAGCGTTTTCCAAAAACAACAACAACTCTGACCACGCTACATGTATTTCCTGCTCATTACAATATTTCACGTGATGCCCCAGTTCCGTGGCTCTTGCTATGAAATTGTGGGTACAGAACTTTGAGAATATGAGTAATTTGATGAGTAAGAGAGGAATATGTATGAAGCACGTGTACTCATCAGAAAATGTTGAAAGAGTGGAAGAAACCTTCAGCCAAAGTCCCAAGCATTCAGCACTGAAGCATGCTCCGTAATTTGATATACTGGACTGCAATATGCAGCGAATATTGCACAAGGAGCTGCATTATCACCCATACAAAATGTTAATAGTGTAACAGCTGAATGCGGATAACCTCCAAAAGATTCTATGTTTTATCTGGCAAGATACTATGCTTTAACTCATGAATGCCTACACAAGCCTGTTCGGCAATCTAATCATAAGCAATGAAGCCGATTTTTATGTATTAGGCTTTGTTAACAAGAAAAACTTTAAATACTGATCACAAGAAAATCCGGAAATGCTTCATTAAAATTCACTTAACATTCAAGTGTAGTGTGGTGTGGCATATCATCATTTGGAATCATCGGGTCTTATTTTTTAATAGGTTCAGAAACATCAAGTCTTATTTTTAAGACAATCTCAGTAATTTTATTTCTGTGAATACTAAACGTTATGTTCATATATTGAATCATTTCCTAGAACCACAGCTCGTACATCTTCCTGTAACTGCAAACACCATTTTTCAACAAGACATGGCCACATGCTAAACCTCTCACATTTTCATTAACTTGATATATAATACTTTTCCTGGCTATCTCATTTCCTAGAACGGGGGCATTCCCTGGCCTCCAACATCCCCTGATTTCTTTTATTGAGGTCATTTTAAATCTGTGACCCACCATACATCATCCAGGGGGCGGATCAAATTCGCGAGGAAGTTAATCAAATATCAGTACCAGTCCTGCGAGATGTGAAGCCTGACTTTCGTAAGAGACTTGAAATGTATGTCCATGAGGAAGGGGATATCAATGTGATATCATTTTTAAGTGATCGTCATTTTGGCGATTTCTCTGTGCAAGATGTCTAAGTTGTTCAGAAAAATTCCTGACATTGTAAATTGATGCTATAATTCTCTTATATTGCTTAGAATAAATTTGTACTTCTGGTGAAGGATTCAAATTTGCCCTTTTCGTTGCCACAATTATGATTTTCATTCATTTCATTTGAGTTAAACATCATGTTAAACATATCAAAGTTCTTAAAAAATTGGCTCGTAGTTCACAAGCTATAGATTGAAGTAATATCGTTGATTAAATTACTGTTCTAATAAATCTTTAAAATTGTCTTCTATGTAAAAAAAAATCAATGAGACTTCAACTTTATATATCTAATTAATTCTCTAAAGAAGTGTATTGTTAGTTTAAAGTTTGAGAAATATATATTAAAAAAAATAAGTAGTTCATTCAAGCTTTATAGAAATCTTAATTCTGAGAATATGCTATAGTAATGTCATGAAAACAATATGAAGAATGCTTGAAATGGCATAATTGTATTGAAAATAAAGCAAATATAGAGTTTCAGAAAATTTCATATGTAAATACAGATCATTTGATGTTTTATATTCGTTGCTTTTTTATTGAAATTATCATTATGTTATGCAATTTCATAGCTGAAAACCAATAGATTAAATTGTTAAACAACAGAAAATCACCTTTAGCTACAAAATTATGAAATATTCATTGAATGGTATATTGGTTTTTCTGATTCAAGGTTTAATAAAGAATATGCTCTTGTAGACTTTGTAAAATAATGAAGTTTCTTCGTCTTCATTCCGATACACATATTTCTGATCAGTGGTATATTCAGAAAACCATAATTGCATGCACTGCTACAAGCGAAAAAAATTAATTTTTCAAAAATTAAAAAAATGTTAAATACCATTAATTTTTAAGGAATGACATTGTGAAAATGTGTGAAGACAAGATTTCGTGTGTGTATTTTCTGTACTTCCATGGGTAACGCATAAATGACAGTTTTAAAGGTGAAGAACTATATGGCTTATTCTTGATGCAAAATCAGTTCCGGCTTAGAATAAAAGATCATTTAAATTATTTACATTGAAGCACAATAGTAAGTTTAAATGAGTATTAATTATGATTTAAATTAATAACAATCATTTTAAAAAAATTTTCAAAAATATTCATTAATTTTATTTTAAGTTAACTTCTGAGCAATATCCTATTATATACTATTTATATTTTTCCACATGCATTCAAACTCAATTCCACTCTTCACGAGAATTTGATGGACAAGATTTTATCTACATAAATAAGTAAAAGTAGAATTTTCTAAAAATTCCAAGAAAGCAAAAATTAACAAAACTTTAGAAATTTCAATATTTCAAATTTTATTTTCCTTATATTATAAAAACATATTTCATTACAAAAAAATGTGATACTGAAAAACAATAAAAATACAAGATATAATTTATAATAGGAATTTCTAACTTTTCAGGATATCTTAGCTTTGAATTTGGCATGTTCTAGAGTTTTGTAGAGTATGACAAAATGAGAGAAATATAGAAATTTTCTTACAAATGATTGCACCTTTAATGAATGTTATGACGATGATAAATATTGATGATACTCCTTCCACCTGCCATTCATACCTTCCCTTACTCAGTTGTTGAAATTTATTGCATCTCATAAACGGAATACGAGATAAGCACCTGATTCTCAACACGTGACCATATAAGACAATTCCTCCGAACATGAAGGCAGTTTAAGTGATTTAGTGGATGTGTTCAGGAAGAAATTCACAAAATTCTGCAAAGTATGAACCATAAAGATATGTTTTTAACGATAAGATTCAATGGTTAATTGGAAATGATTATCGATCATCGTTTCCTTCATCTTGCGATATTTCTGATAACTGCATTCTGGTGTGTGATTATAACATCCAAATAAATTTGTGAATTGGATATAAAAAGTTTTTGATGTATATTTAATGTCGAAATAGTATACGCATTATTCTATGAATGGGAGACTATACTGTTAACTATGAAAACTAAAAATTTTCATGATCTTTGATTTTATGAAGTTTATTTTAAAATTTTCCTTAACGTCTACGCTATCTTTTATAAGCTACTTCATTCCTTCACATAGAATTGATTTAATAAACAAGATGTTATTGTGCAAATCTATTTTAACAGATTTTCTCCTTCATTTTTTCTGTTTCTGATATATTTTAAAATTTGTGCTACCTCTAAAATGAGAAAATCAGTTATTCTGCAAATTATTTACGTTATGTACAGATTAATTAGGGTAATTCGTTTAAGTGCAGAAAATTATTTCATTTCCGAAATTTTCTGGATAATCTGAAAATTATGCAGATAATCTGTCACTAAATGGAAAATAATAATACATAATGAAACTATTTATGTATTATTATTTTCCATTTAGCACTCAGTAAAGAGAAAATAAATCCTTTGCTATAAGAAACAGCTTATTACTTGTTTTTAGATATCAAAGAATTTAATAGAACCTAACAACCAACATATTATCATATAGATATAATGATTAATGGATTATAAAAATTATAGTATAAAGAATCAAGCAGCTTAAAATATTATTACAATTAGGAAAATTAAGTGTAATTTAATTTTTGATGTAGTTAAAGAATCAAGTTGATAGCTTTAAATAATCAATAAATTAATTGATGGAATGAATTCTTCAACAACTTTTAAACTTTAACAGAAAGAAAACTGTTTATAAGTGCATTACTAATGTAAAATATAGAAATTTCTTAATTCCGAATGTTATGGAGTAAATCAGTTAGCTACAGAGGTAGACAAAGTGCACATCATCAATTTTCAAACTTCAACAGTAATATATATATTTAAAATCCTGTTTATTTTACAAAAGCTAGGCTATTTCTCTAACAATAGTATAACATAATACTAGCACTTAAAATGTATTGCTTAAAAATGACTAGCTCTTGCTTGAACCAAATCTCTCACTGATGAGCATTTTAAATTTATTCGAATTTACTTGGGTTATTAAAAAACAGAAATATCAATAAAAGTGAATTGTATAAAAATATTAATTTGAGATTAATGAAATCACACACAATATAGACTGCAAACGTTTCTAGCATAATATTATACAATTTTGATAAAGTAATTCGTGAATTCAATTATTTTTAATCAATTATTTTTTATTACATTAATTGATTGATTAATCTAAAATTGTTAGTCAAATTCAATGAATTTCT
The DNA here is from genome assembly GCA_030067965.1 of Latrodectus elegans. Taxonomy (NCBI): domain Eukaryota; kingdom Metazoa; phylum Arthropoda; class Arachnida; order Araneae; family Theridiidae; genus Latrodectus; species Latrodectus elegans. Next base: position 56,640,605 of record CM057816.1, read on the forward strand.
GTTGAATTTCGTCTACTGTATGTTGAAATAATGAAATCAATTTTATTTGTCCTTAAAATTTAAATGTTTTTATGTCATTAATAATTTTAAAATTAGAACTTTATTCCAAACGATTCCTTTAATCTCATGCAGGAGGGTACGCCGGACTGAAGTGTTCGATCGCATTTACCACAGTGCACCACTTTACGTGGAGACAAAAAAAATTGTGAACATAACAGTGACGGATCGCTCAGCCACAACACGAACCGTAGCACAACACATTCAATCTGTAACGCATCATTTAATGTCTGTGCGTACCATTCGACTCCGTTTACAGCAGAGTGGTCTGTCCACAAGATCTCCATTACTTCGTATACCCTTGACGCAGAGCCACAGACGTCTCCTCCGCTAATGGTGCGATGAAAGAAGTATGTGAACAGCAGAATGGAATGAAATTGTCTTTAGTGGCGAGTCAAGTTTCTGTCTGCAACATCACTAGGGTTGTATTCGAGTCTGGATACACCTTGCAGAGAGGATGATGAACAGCGGCGTTTTGCACTATCACATTAGTCCTGAACCGAGAATTATGCTATGGAGCGGTATTGGATATCACTCTCACTCTCCTCTAGTACGTATCGCCGTTACTTTGAGCAGGCAGAGCTACATCTCGGAGATGTTGAAGCCAGTTGTTCTTCCTTATCTTCATGGCTTGCCCACAGCCATATTTCAACCGGATAATGCGTGACTACACATGTCACACATTGTCCAAGGTGTCTTCGTCAATCCCTAGACTGAATTGCTTCCATTGCCAGCTCGCTTTCTAGATCTTTCGTCGATAGAAAACATGTGGTCCATGGTTGCTCAACAATTGACCTAGATTACATTCCCAGCTGCCACGCCAGGTCAACTTTGGCAACGTGTGGAAGTTGCTTGGTCTACTGTACCCCAAGAATACATCCAAAGTCTCTTTGAATCAATGAAGAGGCATGTGGCAGCTGTGATCTCTAACAATGATGGCAACCCTGGCGCCTGATTTTAGCAGGAACCACTCTTCACCGAAGTCTATAAATTTAATCATTTGATACTTGGCCAAAATTTTAACTCCAAAATAAATTTTGTTGTGATATCTCTTATCTTTCTTGGTATTGCAATTTGGGTGGACAGCAGTCTAAATAGTCCACAATTGTATACATATGCAAACTTGTATTCATAAAGTACAAACTATTCATGAAGTCAGTTATTCAATAAATTATTTATAAAAATATAAAATATTTGTCTAGAAAGTACATACTAAATGGGAACTAAATTCCTATTTTATAACTGAAATTAAAAATCCCAGAAATGAGAATTTCTTATTTCATCCATTTAGGTGTATGACAATTAACTAGTAAGCTAATAATTTCCAGTAACATGTTACAAGATTGTAACATAACAATTTTGTAACATGTTTAATATTAATTTATAGATTTCAGAATTTGACACATCTATTATCAAGAGGAATTATGAAGGTAGGAAAATATTTTAGCATATTAAAAAACAAATGTTAATTTGGTATCCTTTTCTCATTGATTATGTATAAAAACGATTAAATTAAAATTAATAACTGTTTTCTGAAAGCACAATAGCTTATTTTAATTTTACGATTACTTAGGATGAATTTAAGGTAATCTCTAATTTTAAGTGCATTAAAGAAAGAAAGAATTTCTGTTAAATATTTTAAGCTTCATACATCAAATTTTTCTTATTTTTATTTAGAATAAAATTATAATTTGAAAATATTTAAATCGTGACAATATTATCGGAATTTGGGTGATAATTAATGGCAAATCAAATTTTAATTTATATAATAATCTTTTTGAAATACTCTGAAAATATCACTTATTTACTTTAAATTTAGTACTCGAAATTAAATTTATATAATTGTTTTTAAATTATATACATATATTCATTCAATTTTTAAATAATTATAATTATTGTATAATTTTTTAATTAATTTAAGAACATTTATTGTTGAATAAAGGAATGAAGCATTGAAGTATAAGCATTTTTAAAGATAAAATTTAAATTCCTCTTGTGTATTTTCTCCTGCTGTGAAAACCAGAAACTCAATTACTCTCATATTTTACTTTTTTTTACAACTCTTTAGAACAGGAATATTTCGAAACTACTTTAAAAAATGTTTTCGCACTCGTATTCCGAAAATTTTAAAAAGTACTTTCTATACCTATATATATATATATTTACAATGCTAACAAATGAAAATTTCTCCCCATTCCTACTTCATTGATTGATAGCATGACTGTATTCTGAAAAAAATAATATTGATTCATGGTTCTGTAAAGTGGTTCAAGTAATGAATCCGGAACTTCACATAAATAGTGCTTGATTAGAAGGATCGCTAAATAAATTGCTTAAGGCAGTTTTTCTCTTCTTTTTTTCTTTTACACAGAAGAAAATTCACATACTTCTATTTCTTACTTAAAAATCACGTACTAGAAAAAATAATGTGTAGAAAGTGGAGGACTTTGAAATGGTATCCTTAAGTTTATATTTGGGTGTTGCGAGATTTAAATTAAGCGAATAAAAAGCATTATTTATATGTTAGTCTGGAATTAATTCAATTTTTATATACCATTAAGATTTCTATAATAGCACAAACAAAATAATATCATATTACATAAGTATGATTTAAGTATAAACATTTATGAATTCTTCTTATTTATATTAATTTTTATAGAACACATTGTAATTTTACTATATAAATATTCAAAGAAATTTATTAAATAAGGTTATATTATATTCAATCAAAACTAAATATTCATAAGTTGGAATTCATCGAAATATATGTTATTAAGATGTAGACATTTTGTTAGTATACACTTATGGCCATAAATTGAGGATAATTCAGAATCACACAAAAATTGAACTCTAAAATAAAAATTTCACATGTAGAATTATCACACACGTCTTGAAAAATAATATGCAAATTACAAGAAACCATCTGATGGCGCCAATAGTATGTCACAGTGATGAAAGTGTAAGAGAAGGAATGGTTGCAAAGAAGTAAAATTGCTCACAAGTGCTTTAAATGCCTTTCAGTGCATATAGTTATGCACAAAGGAAACATTTGGATGATGTTTTACGTAGTAGAATTATTACCACGTTACAGCACAGGTCACACCCTAGTTACAACGTCGAATGAGGACCGATATTTGGCAGTTACTGCCAAAAGGAAGACTGAGCACAGCATCTGACATGTCTCGTCAGCTCTCTTCAGCAACTGGTACGACAATTTCAAGGCAGACCGTGTACAGACGCTTAGAGCACATTGATCTACATGCTCGTAGGCCTGTCAGATGCTTTTCACTTACCCCAACTCACTGTCGTCTGCGGTTAACCTGGAATAAAGAACATGCATCGTGGATACTGCAACAGTGGTCTTGTATGATATTTTACTACGAGTCCTGGTTTAGTTTCAATTTGATTCTTGCTGGACTTTCATATGGAGAGGGAATATTCATATGGTACACCTTACCACCATGAGAACACCATTGAATGACATCGCTACGGTGGTGCAAGATTGCTCGTTGGGGAGGAATTATTCTGGGTTCCTGAAATAACTTGCATGTTCAGAATGTAACTATGACAGGCCACATCTATTGAGATGTCATTCTGGAACAACTTGTAATTTTGTTTCGGGGGCACCATAGGGGAAGAACTGTTTATGGATGACAATGCCCGTTCCCATCCTGCAAACATTGAAGACGAATGCCTTCAATCGGAGGATATTACCCGTATGGACTGGTTAGCCTACTCACCGGACTTGAATCCAACAGAGCATATGTGGGACATGCTTGGCCGACGAGCTACATCCCGTCAACTCCTTCCCACATATCTACTAGCACTTTGGAGAGCATTGCTTAATGAGTGGTGTAATATTCCCCAAGATCAGATCGATAATTTAATACTCAGCTTGCCAAGGCGCTGTACGGCCTGTATTGCATCCGCTGGGTGGCATATTAAATATTAACCATTATACCAACAATTTATTAATGATGTCAATCATGTAGCATCTATTTTGCTCTTTACATTTTGTTTAATAAATAGACTTTATAAATAACTTACATTTGTTTTGCTTTTGTCTCTTTCTTTGCCTGAATTTATTATCTTTAATTTATGGACACGAGCGTATATAGTACTCATATATAAAATTCTTATTTAAAATTTATAGGAATTATTATTTTAAATATATTATTTTAAAAAACAAACTAGTTATTTAAAACAGAAGCGTTGTCCATGACATCTTTAAAGACAAATTTAAGATGTACACTCAATTTTCACTTAATCACTGTTTAATATCTTCCTAAGTATTTTGAAAGTAATTATGGAAATTCTTTAAATCCAAAATTCAGAAATGAGATGCCATGCATCTCACTTTTAAACCTAAACCAAAATTCTTTAAGGTTTTTAGTCTTATTTATTCATTTAGATTTAACGACATTGGACAATTTTTCATCTCATTAATGCACTCTTAATGGGCCTTTATCTTAATTACTTATCACGTAGCATCTATTTTGCTCACAAAGTTTTTAATGGTAGTTAGAAATTCCATTTTATTAAAAGGCTTTCAATAACTGTGCATGAATTTCGAAGCTTATTTTGATTCTAGTCTGAATATTATGATTTATAATTTGATAGTTTGCTTTAATAAAAACTTATTGTCCTAAGACTTGGTTAAGATAATTGATCCACTTACTTATGTTTTATTTTTATACACTGAATTTCATTAAAAATTTCTACTCATTAAAAACATATTAAAAAAACTAGAATTTAACTTATTTTTTTCAAGCTAAAGATTCTCATAACTTTAAATAAATGATTACAAATAAAATTAATTCACAACAATTCTAAATCTACAGTAGTCTAATAAAATAATCATGCTCCCTGAATTAGTGTGCTTGAAGTCCGATCCTATACAGCGTTGAAAAACACAATGAAATGCCATGTTTCTTGATTTTTTAAAACGAAATATCAAAGTTATTTCAGAATTTCTCCCGATCCAACACAAAAGAGTTAGTGCATTATTCAAAAAATAGTTTAAAGATATGGCAAAACGTTGTGGATCTCAAAAAGCTTTATCAAAGTTTTCAATTTCAGTAGGAATTTGGCAAGAGGATGATAAACAGACACGAAAAAAATTTTAATCCATTCATTGAAAATATACTATTTCGTTTTAGACTGAACATTAGAAAACTGATAGTTATTTTACTCTGTGGCTGCGTACACCAACGAAAATATCCATTTATTGAGTAAAGGCCATGTTTGTTTCAAAAATACAAAAATTTTTAAATTATGATATATTTTTCTTTTAAAAATAATACATGTAGCTCAGAAGGACTTAAATTTGAATGAAAGAATATTTAAAAGTACAGAAAGATAATTTAAAAGATTTTTCATAGTTTTATGATAAACATTAAAGTACATTGTTATTTTGTTTGCTAAATAATTAAAAATAATTATAAAAGAACACATTATTACATTTTACTGGCTATATTCCATCATTTCTTTCCCAAATAATAACTTATTTTATAAATCTGTATTTAAATAAATAGCAGAAACATTTAAAAACAAAACATCTATAAAACATTCAAAAACAATTATAAAATAAGAAAAAGTTGTAATTTAACAGTATAAAAATATGAAAATTAAAAGTTTTAAAAAATTGAAAATATGTGAGCTATTTAATTAATCTAAATCTGACTCATCAGAATGAATTATTTTTCTTTTTTCACCTTTTTTTTTAAGTAATTCATAATTGTAATGAATTTTTATCAGTATTATACTGAATTCAAAAATATATGAACCTTCAACTGCTTTAATAATTATTACAAAGAATATTAAATGAAATACTTTCATAAATAATTATGATAGTTAATAAATAATGATAATTTCAATAATCACCTAGATTGCTGAAAAATTTTTCACCCATCTTTCAGTTCTGGATAACAATACTGTTTGTAAAAGATATTAGAACTCATCCTTATTAGAAACACCATCATCGGCGGAATATTTTTGAAATTAGCTCCTAAAACCCAGATATTATTTTGCATAATCATTAAAAATTTTCAGTTCTATTTCTAGAGGCTGAAAATTCTCTTAATTAAATACTACCATGTTCCTTACACTCTTTGGCAGAATCTCCGTCATATACCTTTTCAGCAGTGGAATTTTCCAGATTAAGATCTGAAAATACTACTTGTCATTTTTCTAAGTATCAAAATTTGTCAAAGATTTGATATTTAAAAATATCCAAATTCTTTTTATATCAGAACTTTTTTGCCAAGATCGTTCATAATTTTCTTGAACCACAAGATAAGCAATGTGCAGAATTTTATCCTGTATCCTTCAAAATTGTTCAGTTTTTCAGGCTCTTTGATTACATTAAAATCAGCAATCATAATCTCACCATAGACTGATGGTTAAAAATTTTGTAGTATTAGTTAATGAAACAATTCAAACAAGATTGTAAGGTTGACATCTAACTGTCAGTCAATTTTTACATTATAATAGATTAATTTTAAATAAAAATAGAGAATATGAAATAAAAATGGAGATATTTATTAGCACTTACAATCATAAAACAAAATAACATGCAACTGCGCGCAAAAAAATTTGGGATAAATATCAAATCGATAACACACAAACATGCGATGTTATTTTTAAATTATACTTAACTGGTTGCAGAATTGATGTTATCAACAAGAGTTAAATTTTTTGACTGTCATTTTACATAGTTAAACAATTTATCATGGGAGACATGAAAATCCAACAGTACACATTACTCTGTTGCTTTTAAATCAGTAACAAATATCCATAGAAATAAAATGATGTTAATAAACACAAATAAAATGTTATTTTTTATAACAAACAGTAAAATTTGATTCAAAGTATAAAGCTCCTCAACCACTGCTATATTTAAATAACAATCTTTACTATTCTTAATATATTCTGCAAATATTGCAATGATTAATTTTATCCTATTTTAAAACTTCTGATATTATTAATAAAATTTTGCTTTTTTTTTTTTTTTCAAATTTCTTTAGAAATAATTTTAATTACTTTTATTAAATTATATTCATAAAAATGTTATAATATAAAAAATACATATTAAATTTATAAATATCCCATGGAGACTTGTCTAGGAGTTTACAGAGAAAAATAACCAATTAATTTTCTTTCAGTCTATTTAGCTTCATAGATTCAGCTGTACAAATGAATCGAAACCAACTACAGAAGAAATGCTCAAATTTTCAAAGAGTTTTCCTCTTACATATGGGAAATACAGGAGTCGAATTCGACACCCCAGTTTTTTCCCATAAAAAGTCTTTTGTTGTTTTTTTTTATCTCCCTGATGTAGGAAGACCTACACCAGATTCAAAATGGTCTGAGGCTTATATCCTTAAAGATCACGATCCCTCTCATCTCACAGCTGCCTCCAGGAGGTTCCTGAACAATTGAGAAGATGAGCAGGACTGGCAGAGAGGGACCAAAAACGATGTAAGAAAACTCTCTTCTTATTCAAGGATCTCAGCAATTTTAGGCTCAAAATGCCATTGTTCCATCTGGCTTACGACAGTTTATAGCTTCTTTTTGGAGAAGCACTTCAGAAGACTGACTTGAACTCTGAATTGACCTACAGCCGTTTGCTGAGCATAATGTAACAGCTTTCACGCCTTGGGTGGCCCTTCCAGGAGAATGATCTTGCAACATATTTTACCTGATCCACCAGGTATACACTCTAGTCCCTATAAACCTACTGCAGGATTTGAAGTGGTGTCAAATATCTATTCCCACAATGTCTAGAATGATTGCACATGTCGCTTCGTTCTTCAATACTATAAGAATCAGAAAAATATCAGATTATAAATAATATAAAAAGTATCTGATCATAAATGATATACTAAAAAATTATTATATCATAAAAAACCGAAAAAGAAAAGTATTTGTCAGTTCTCAAAAAAGAGATTTTTTGATATTTTAGTTCGTCAATAAAACTTAAAACTATCACTGCATTTATGGTACCAAGGAAAGAACTAGCCCTTAGTTCCTAAAAATGTGAGTATTTATAAATTAAATGCTCCTAAAAACAAGCATTTACTGTATTATTTTTTAAGGAATTTTAAGTTTAATTAAATATTGAAATTTGTTCTGCCTGTAGATCGGTATGTCAGTATCTGCTGGTATGTCAGTATCCTGGAACATCAGTATCTGTGTATATGAAAATAAATAAGATAATCTCTTTATGTAATGTGAATGTGTAATATCTACTGGCACCCATGTTTTACTAAAATTGTCTAATGTAAAATTTAATACTAATCCTTAACCTAACATTTTCGTTTGGCTATTTAAAATATTATTGCTTATAAATAAAAAAAATATGATCACTCTTTGCTTATTATAAATTTATAACAAAGTTCTATAAATTTTATCTAAATCACAAAACATTTCCTATATTTCTATACTTATTTACAAATAATTAGTATTTAAAAAGAAAAATTAAATGTTTAAAAGGAAATAGATGAATAAAAGTTTAACATATTTATGTACCAAGAGAAGGACCAAAGCATTCCATAAATTAACATTTCATAAGTAAGAAAAATGTCATAATTTATAGTATTGATGTTGTTTTAGATGCTGTTAACAGAATCTACAACTAATCTGCAATGCTATTTATTTACCATTAGATATATTAATAATTGCAAGATTACATATTATTAATTTTTGTTTACTAAAACTATTGAATTATCAAATCATTTTTAAGGTAATTTCAACTTTAGTAAATATTGAAAGTGATTCGACATGCATGAAATTTCTGTTCTTTGAATGCAGAAATAAATAAGAGGTTAATTTCTATGTATAATATTTCTGTGTATGTGTAATCCTAATATCAGTTAATGTTAATGATTGTAGTTTTTTATGAAACCAATAGCTCCTTACAGTCATTTGAAATTCCTGTACTTTTCTTATTCCTATTCTATTCTAATTTCTATACTCTGCAGATGCTCAAAAGGCTCAAGACTTCAATTATAATAAGAAACTGAAATTTAATGCACTTTTGTGCATTTGATTGTATTAACTGTGAAATTCAGTACTATATTTTTTCAAAATGGAGTTATAATTAAAAATATTATTGAAATGCAGTAGTAGATGCTTATTTTAACGAACTTTTAATTTACGAACTCAAGATTTTATTAGCTAATAGCTTGGCCCTAAAATGTCCTATAGACTAAGCTATAATTATATTCCTATTTACGAACTAAAATTTTTTTTAATTTACTTTTTGCAAACTCATTTTTTCGCAATTTCCGTTTGCAAATTTTATCTATATTTTACATTTTATTTTTATTTTACCATTGAAATACTAGCATCAACGTTTTTATTAGAGAAACTTAAATGCTTCTAAAACTATCGAGATAACTAACTACGCTGAAGATGTTCAAGTGTGAGATATTTTTTTAAGTAGCATGTGTGAAAATCTCTCAGCTTAATCTAAGTGCCGTCTTATAACCCTTGCATCAGAGTATAATCAGTAATTTTAAGCGCAATATTGCAATATACATTTGCAAGCAATGATCATGGATTACATTTATTTTATAAAATATACATTATAAGCTCGATATATTTATGATTCATCTTGGCATATAAGATTTGTTCAAAAGACAAGCATAACTGATAACAGCCAAGAATTTTTATCTGATGACTTGAACTTCGAAGAGAAAACCCATTGCAGAAAGAAATTTTCTCTCAGTATTTTATCTGTGGACTCAAATGTAATTTGTACGTAAGAAATATCAAATGTGTAAATGATTGAGAACTGCACAATTAATGGACAAATATGCTTTCAAAAATGTAGTTTTAAATTGACAAAACTAAATGAACACTTTCCCTGATTTTTTTAACAATAAAATGGAATTAAAACATTTTTTAAACATGAATTTTATTTTGAAGATTTAATATTTAGTTTCCTATGTTATAAACTTTTGATTTAAAGAACTTCTTCATCGGTACCTACGAATTCATAATAAGAGGCATCTACTGTTCCTTAAAAAATATTTCATGAAATAGTTTTGAGAAATAATTACAATATTCTTCTGTATAAATTCTCTTACACATGCTTATTCACCACTCAAAATAAATATTTATTCCCAATTTTTTTTTCTTGGTAAGTTAATAGTTATCTTAATTGTCTTTCTACGTAAGTCTAGGGAAAGCTATGGTCTAAGGTTTTTGTGAGGTTTGCTAGCCGGAGCCATTTACCTCTGTATGGTTGAAATTTGGGGGTACCTAAGACTTGTATACTGAATGTGAGGAGCTGAACATAACAAGCTGTCTAGAGCCATAAAGCTGTAGAAAAAATGGTGTACTTACCAAAACTGTGCCCTGCCCCCTAGAAGAAGGAAGAAAGCGTTTATTGATCTTTTCTCAAGAATTTACAGGATCTTGCAGAGCAAGCATTTGTTTACATTAAGGAAATTACATTTCTTAGGTGCCACTGGCACATTTTGAGGCATAATTATAAGCCAGTTTTGGCAGTTACATAATAATTTATGAGTACAACATTTACAAAACAGAGTGCTATTTACATTTACATAAATTATAGGAAGCACTCCCAGGGGTGTTATTGTGATACACATGATGACATTTTTGTTAATTTCATTATTTTACATGGACAGAAGTATTAGCGAGAAATACTGCAGTAGGATTTGTGGCGCCATCTATCGACATGAGATGTGGTTAAAGAATAAACTTTAGTAACTTTAGTGAATAATATTTTTTGGGTTTGTTGTTTTAATCAGGAAGGACAAAAGAAGCAATTAGGGGTTTTCTGTATTAGGTCTGTGTCTTAGGACGGCTCTGGGTCTGTGTATGTTTGTGTTGTGGCTAATGTCATAGTTGGGGATGTTTTGTATACAGGCATTATCAATATTATATAATCTTTCATAGAAGTCATAGGCCAAGTGTTTAATGAATATATTGAGAGTTACTATGCCTAGATTTTTTCTTATTAGAGCGTTCCTAAAATACCATTCTGCGTTGGCAATTAATCTTAAGATTTTGCTTTGTTGTGCTTCTAAGCTGGATAGGGAAGAAGCACAAGCCCCTCCCCAAATTTGGGACGCATACGTCATAGTTGGCCTGATGTACATTTTGTAAACAAGGATTTTATTTCTGGTGGATAGTTTTGAATTCCTGGCAATTATTGAGTAAAGGATGGGAGTTTTTGTTTTGGTTTTGTTAATGACTGTCCTGATGTGCTTATTCCAAGTAAGCCTCCTATCCAGGATTACTCCTAGATATTTGGCTGAGTTGTCCCATTTAATTTTTTCACCATATAGTTCAAGAGGTTTGCACATGTTTATTTTCCTCGTGAACATGATGGCCGTAGATTTGTTAACATTTATTTTAATTTTCCATTTCAATAACCATGTTTCAATGTCTTTTATGTGCCTGCTGAGGTTATTGCGTATTTTTTCCAGGTCTTTACTGGTTGAAAAAATTGCTGTGTCGTCAGCGAACAGCGCTAGCATAGTGTGGTAGTTCTGGGGGATGTCATTTATATAGATATTAAAGAGAAATGGTCCTAATAGGGAGCCCTGGGGGACCCCAGCCTTAATGTTTTTCCTAGTGGACAGAGCCTCGCAAATTCTGACCTGAAAAGTTCTGTTGTTAAGATAGCTCCCAATTAGTTTAATCAGATTGGGAGGAAATTTGTATTTGATTAACTTATACACAGCAGACCCCGATGCCAAACCCTATCAAACGCCTTTTCCACGTCCAAAAATAGAGCTCCAGTAGAGCTTTTATCACTCAGGGAGGCTGCTATTTTTTCGGTGACTCTCAATAGTTGATGTGAAGTCGATAATTTGGCCCGAAACCCAAATTGGTGAGGGATGATGAGATTATTATCACTTTCATGTTGTTGGAGTTTTATGAGGATGAACCTCTCAACTAATTTGGCTAGTGATGGTAGCAGGGAGATAGGCCTGTAGCTTGCGGGGTTACTTGGGTTTTTTCCCGGCTTCCTAATTGGAACCACTAACGCATTTTTCCATTTATTCGGGAAATATCCAATTTTCAGAATGTCATTTATGATATCAGTGATATAACAGATGGCTGAGATGGGTATTTGTTTAAGCATTTTGTTGTTGATATTATCATCACCAGGGCTCTTTTTAGGTTTGAGTTCCATAATGGCAGTTTCAACTTTGGAAGTCTTTATGCTGTTAACATTGGTGTCATTTTCCTTGTTAATGTTCACAAAATAATTTTTAACAGTGTTTTCTACAAATTTTTGATGGTCATTGTTTCCAATGTCATTGAGCTGGAATTGTGATTCCAAACTATTGGCGAGAAGCTCAGTTTTTGTCGTGTTTGTTTTTGCGCTGGTGGCTCTATCTGTTAGTGTGGGGAAGAACTGAATGGGGGAATTAATTTTTCTGATTGCCTTCCAAAGAGATCCATCCTGAGCTTCTAAATTTTGAAGATATTCGTGCCATTTGTTTTCATTATGGGAGTTGATTTCCATTTTAATTTTGTGTTTTAATTCATTTATTTTTCTTTTTATGCTAGGGATTTTATAAATATTGTACTGCTTCCTCAGTCTGTTTCTTTCCTTGATTGTGTTTATAATGTTTAGTGGAAGGCTGTGAGCAGATTTAACAGTATGTTTTGTACTGCTTAACTCTTTAGCTTCAAGCAGGGTATTTGATATAAAATCAACTTTCCTGTCAATGTCTGCTGTGGTGTTTACATTGTTGTACTTTGCGTTTTGTAGTTTTGCATTAATGTTTCGGCGAAATTTGTTCCAATTTGTTTTGGTTTTAACATATTCATTAATGGGGTTGTTAATGTCTCCGAATTGTGCTAGAACTGGAAAATGATCAGAAGGGAGATCCTCGATAGTAGTGACATTATTTGGTGGGGGAACATTATTACATAATATTAAGTCGATGAAGTTACCGAAGCTGCTACCATAGTGGGTACGTTTGTCTGGGGGGTAGAGTTTAACAGTTGTTGTGTCTAGTATACTTCGAATAATTTGACCGGCTTTGTTCCGGTAGTTACAATTCCAGGTTTGATGTTTGGCATTGAGGTCCCCTGCAAGAATACTGTGTTTGTGAAGTCTAAGTAGGATTTTAATGTCATTTTCTATAGGGGGTTGTCCCTTGGGGGAATGTAGATAGATGAAATGTTAATATCCAGATTGGAGTGTGTGTGTACTTGGATGATTGTGGCTTGTATGTGGTCCAAATCTGGTGTTGTAATGTGTGTGTGAGGAATTTTGTTTTTGATCAGGACAGCAGTCCCACCCTGGGTTGTTGTGTGGTCATTTCTGTAACATGAGTAGTTAGGTATATTGAATCTGTTGTAGTTTGTAAGCCTGGTTTCTTGAAGAAGAATTACATCAGGACAGTGCTCCCTAATAAAATTTTTGAATTCAGCAAGTTTAGAAAGTATGCCATTGGCATTCCATGTCATCAAATTAATGTTTAATTTATGAGGTCTGGTGATTATTGGGGTTATTTGATCCTAGAGCCTTCAATAGAATATGAAGTTTGTCCGTCGGATGCGAGGCTTTCTCCATGATGGGTACTGCATTTAGAAGGTTAGGAAAGTATGAGAAAATTGTATTAATTTCATTTAATAGTTTAAGTATATTTTGCATATTTCCTGAGTTAGTAAGGTCTAGTAGGGATTGGAGTGCTTGGGTTGTGGGTTGTTTACTATTGTTCCCTGCAACTATTTGTGCAAATGAGGTGCCAGTCCTTATGGGGTTCGAACCCGTAGCCTTTGGATTACTTGTACTTGTTTTCTTTTTATTATTTGGGTTGTTGGGGCACCCAGCGTAAGAAGCTGTGTGATTCCCACCACAATTGCAGCATTTTGGGGTTTCTATTTTGTTGTGGGTACATTCTCTTGACATGTGACTTTGTCCACACTTTACACATTTTGGTTTTAGAAAGCAGACAGATGAGTTATGTCCAAATTGTTGACAATTATAACATTGTATCGGATTTCTGTTGACGTATTTCTCAGTTTTAACTATAACGTTTAATATTTCAGTTAAGTCAAATATTTTATGGGCTACTTCGTTATGGTTTAATGTTACAAGAAAACAGGGAATGGGGTTTTTGGTCCTATGTTTTTTCATCACTGCAACTTTTTCCACATCGAACCCTCTTTCAGTGAGTTCTTCTTTCACTGATTCAATAGGTGTTTTTGGATGCAGGCCCTTAATAACTGCCTTTATAGGCTTATATTTATTATAACTTAGTACTAGGCATTCAATGTTGTTTTCTGTGAGGTATTTAGTTGTTTCTTTATGGGCATCTGTACTGGAGGGAAATACCTTTAAAAATTCTCCATTGAGCTTAGCAGTTAATTTCATGTCAAAGTTATTTTTTAAAGTTTTAATTAGTATATTGTAGTTTATGTCAAACTTAATGTGGATAGGTGGGATAGTATTCTTAACAGTTTGAGCTTCAGGCTCAGGATTTACTTTACTGTCATTTATGCTAAGTGCACTAAATCTATTTACTTCAATATGGGTTGGTTGATTAATTAAATTTAAATTTGGTGCAGTGGCTGACTTTTTAGGTTTTTGAAAACCCTCATCGTCGGTTTCTACTATTTTAGATCTCTTATGTTTAACTGGCGAGGGGCTTTTCATAACTCCCTCTCTACTAGTGGTGGGCACATTAGTGTTAACAGCATAAACATTATTATTTACAGAAACATCATTAATGGAGGAAGTGTTACATATATTGTTTACATTGCATAAGTCATTTTCATTATTTACAACATTTACATTAATCATCTTATAACTATCATTATTATTACTCATTTTACAGCTATTTCTATTACTCAATACAATTGCACTATCTACTTCTTCAGAATCAGAAGAATTAACACTTCTATTAACTTTATTAAAAGATTTTATGGTTTTAACATTAGCATTTCTATTAATATTTTTCCTTTTATTTTTAGGTTTACCAGTTTTAACACTATTACTTTCACTAGCATTTACATTACAATTGTTATTTACATTATTAACAACAATAGAGTTATTTTTAAGCATATTACTATCAATTAAATTGTCATCATGTAAAGTACAATTTAAAATTAAGCAATACCCCATTTGGGAGTACTTACCCAGTAACATCTGTGAAGCTTTAAATGCTTCCTGGTATATTCCATTGTGATGGTTCCAATAGTTGATGTTGGTTCTTTCGAACATGTTCATCATTGGCTTTTGAGCCGTAGCACATATTATTAATAACTGGCTGCTCGTTTTGAGCTCACACAAGATTTTGCATCTCTCGATTTAAGTATAGGGAAAGGTGTGCGTACTTCTAAAATAAAATTTAAAAAATATTAATAATATATTTTGTACTGAGATAAATAAAAATTTATCAATACGTTTTTAATAAATTTTCCTTAAATAAATTGCTTTAAAGCATAAATTTACAATACAAACTAATTAATCTAAAAATTAATAAATTAATTCTAAAGTGTCTATATATTGGTCAATGAAATGTACTTATACCAATGATACACTATTAAAAGTATTGCTTTCTATAATTGTTACGCTCAATATTACTGAAGGGTTTAAAATGTTTTTGCTTAAAGAAATTAGAGAACAATTATAGTTTCTTTATTATAAGCAACATTTATTAATAAATTAATCTAAATAAACATTCTTTATACGTTAGTGATTTTGTTTCCTTACACAGTCATATTTTATATGCTGGTCAATAATTTTTTAAATTATTATACAAAATTTTTAAATAGTATTAATTACTGAAAATATATAATTTTAACAATTCAAACATTAATGTTAATTTGTCTAACATGATGAAAAATTGCAAGAGATAGATAAATAAAATTTAAGTGATTGAAGATAATTTCGATTTTATTTATTCCCAGATACAAAATACAAGAAAATTAGAATACAAAATAATTAGATTAATGAATTTCTCACAAAAGATTATTTTCTTTATTTTATAATTTTATCAAAAATTTGAAGTTGTCCACTTTAATGTAACAAAATGTATCTTATCCAAATTAACGAGCCAAAGTTTAGCATCTTTCAATCTATTTCTTAGTTTCTTCGATCAGACTTTATACTTTTGATCATCTGTGCATTTTCCTCTACATATAGCTCTCGATTTCTTTCAAGCAACTACCAGCTAGGCAATCGACTACGTCAGCAATATCCTCTGAGAGTGGATCATCTGCAATTTATCAGTTACTTTATGGTAAGCCTGAAATTCATACGTTTTCAGTGTTTCCATTGGCAATACCATTGAAAATTTGTTTTTGTTTATCGTTCTCGATTAATTCGTTTCCTTCACGGATGTACAAGTGTTCGATTTTTTGAATATTTCTCATTGATAATTGCGGACATTCAAACACTTGACAATTTTCATATTTCATAAAATACTGATTCTGCAGGGTGGATATTGTGGATTTTAATTCTCTAGAATCATATTGTTAATTAGAAATGTCGTCAATCGCATACGTACAATCGTCTAAACCGAGGGCATCCCCGTCGCCTGCTCAAATACAAAAGGTTAATGATTTCTGTCTAGTTTCTTTTTTTATTCATGTCATGGAAATTCTATTCTATTTAAAATGCTATTATTCATGTATTTTGCAATTTATTTTTTTATTTATTAAAACTGAATTTTATTCATATGTTTTAGTTGCAGTATAGAATTGATGATATTTTTTTTTTATAAACTTAAATGAGAATAGTGTTGGGTCTAATGCTTTGTTTCCTAATTATTTTTTTATTTCTTATAAATTAATTATCCAAATGTCATGTGCCCAAATTAAAGTGAGTCTTACAAATGATCTCTTTTCTTGTCTTTATAATTAAAAATCGATAAACTATTATAAATTGCAGTTCACTGAAATGAGAAATTTGGGCAAATCACAATATATAATTTAAATTTATGATTTAACATTTAAAAATAAAAAAGTTTTTATATTGTTTGCTATTCTTTTTCACCATTTTGCTGTGTAAAACCTTAAAAACTTCAAAGTGGAAGTAATAATTTACCGAATATGTTTTATTGCTACAAAAGTGTAAATGGTTACTTTACATTTTTCTGTCTGCATTATTATTAAAGACTGATCAATTCTACTTGAAATAAATATTGGCATGAGTAATGCCACTTCTAATCTTTTTATAATTAGATTATTTGGTATAAGTTATTAGTTAGCTATAAGTTTAGCATCCCCATTTATATGATTTCTCACTAAATCTGGCACCCTTTGTTTTGGTAAATGTCTAAATAACATACAAAGCTCTATGTTAGATTATGATAAGAATATTATGATTTTTGGATAAATATTTGTTTTTCTTTGTAATTCTTATATTAAATCTGATTTAGAATTTTGGATTGCTATTATTTCAGTGTGCTTATTGTTTCTCTTCAATTTTATACTAGTTTTTGAATATGTTAATAAAATATTTGTCAAATTTATGTAATTTTTTTAATTATTCATCATTGCATAGTGGTTACATGTTCTTTTGTTTCATCAAACAGCACAGAAACACATTCCTTAACAAAATATTGTTAAAGTGGCACCCTGAAACATGTTTTTCCCAAAATTTTCAGTCAAGCCATGTGTTAAAAAAAAAAAAAAAAAAAAAAAAAAACATACATAAATTCAAGAAATGTGAATTTGATTTCATTATTTTCTGTACTACTCCTTCATCAGGGTTCATACAACTCCTGTAATTTTACATTACCTTGATGTGTTTCTTTTTTGTTAAAAAATATTATAATTTTTCATTTGAGTTTTTTATTTTAATATTTTAAAATATTCAATGAAAGTGTTTCTAAAATCAAATTGAGTATCAGCTCTTAAATGTTAACACTAGATAGTGATGCAGTCAATATTAGATCGTATTTATAACTGCTAGCTAAAATAAAAATCTAATTCAGTCTCAATAGATGCTTGTCCAGTGGATCACCTGATCATGATAAATCAGTTCTGTCAGAACTTGAAGTAGTATTTAGATTTATGTGTATGAAGTCAAAAGTTATTACCAATAAAATCATGTGTTGTAATCAGAAGGGAGATTTTAATTTGTTTTGTTTTTTTTCTGTTTGCTTCTGTCTTTTATATTTTATAAAATTCACTGAATATTGATATTTAAATATAAAATTTTTGAGTTTAAATATACTTTCTGTATCATCTAATTTGAAAATTGCTTAAAATTTCAGTGAAAGAGATAAATTTGTTTATCAATGAAATGAAAGCTAAAAAAAATTATTTAATATACTGGTGGAAGGTGTAATTTCAATGACCAATGGACTCTGGAAAAGCCATGCAAAGATTGACATTTCCTGGCTTTTGAAAAAAGGAATTTCATAATTTTATGGAAGGGTTTAAATTATCATAATTATCTATAAGATTTTATTCATGAGAAATTTGATCCTGTTAAATGTAAAAAAGATACATTTTGTTTAAACTTACTGACAAAATTACTGCTTATGGAAAGTAGTTAATTTGCTTTTATGATAAATGACGACAGAACCGTATGGGATTGGCACGATTTCAAATTTTCTCACCAAGCATTCTACAGCTATTGAAATTGTGCATTTTTCAGAATTCCAAATATTAAAAATTTTAATATTTCATTATAACTAAATACTGTAGAAGTTTAAAAATTCTAATAAATAGAAACAAAGTTTTTAATATATCGAGTAATGGCGCACACCTTAAAAAAACATCAGTGCAGCGTTACCTACTACAGTGCCAACTGAGCAATAAAAATTTCATTTTTTGTTTTAACTCGAATTTTAATATAACCAGCAGTTACGCCCACATTAAAGAAATATAAGTACATGGCACATTCTAACACTAACATGAGAAACGCAATACACACAACTTAAACATTCATTCACTTATGGAAACATTCATTTTTATATAAACTTTAATTTCTAAATATGAATAAAATTGTAATGAAAAACAAAAGAACTTACCTAATCTTCATCGATCTCTAAATCATTACTTTTTGGCAAATATACTATTTTTATTGCTTCTAAAAAGTCTTCTATAATGTTTTCCTGCTGATTCTTTCATTATACATACTCACCAAAAACATAAAGTCAGTATATCCTCATCCATACTTATTAATTTTTGCAAGCAACACAAAAACTCCAAAAATTTAATATCGAAACTCAATGCTTCAAGATTATTCTGTAATGGTTTCAAGGGTTACATACAAAACGCACATGTAAAATGAAAAGCACCTCAAACCTACATAATCCAAACCTGTAAACCAGTTTGGCGCGCTTTATTGCATTCTTGGCGCATATGTCTAGCGCATTTTACTCTTATACAAAATTAGAGAATATTATGATTTTCCAGTAAAATATGTTGATCAAAAACCCTCAGCAAATTTTCATAATGCTTCCAGTTTTCTAAACTTTAATGTTTGCATGATATGCAGCTGGTAGTTTTGGAACATTTTCGAAATGTCTAGACATTAAATAGTTTTTTATGAAAAACACAGTTTTCCTTTTTCCATTCAGCGCAGCTTGTCCTTATCTGGACCCTGCACCATTAAACCAAACCAATCAACCTTTTCCCATTCAAGTTGGCTGCATGCAATATTGTTATTTTTATTTTTGAACTCCATTTCATTTATGACTTTTAAAGCTAAATGTTGTTTCGTGTAAGCAAAACTGTCTCATCTGCATTGGACCTTTATTTTGTATTCAAAAGTTTCCATTCAAAATCCGAAATTTTATTCTCAATTTCATTTTTTACGCACAATTTTCTAAAACTTAGTTTCTGGTGTTAAATTTTTGGAGTCAACCATCTAATGCAATGAAATTGTTTTTTATATTCATCTTCAAAGTTAGGCAGTTGTAAAACTATACTTACCTTACTAACATTACCATAAACAGAAGTGTTCAATGGTCTTATTTTTCTCAGATAAGTAATCAAAGCTTTCCAGTTTTTGATGTTTTGCTTCTCTACAATATTTTTGAGAGGGAGCACTTTTGTTTGTACTGTTTGCTTTCTCAAGGAATTTTTTTCTGCATTTTTAAAATTGTCGAGAAGCTGTTCTTTAAAATTTCCTACCTTTTGCCTCTTTTTTTTTATCTTATTTATTATTTTTCTATCTACTTTTTTATGATTTATTTATTTTGCTTCATTTGTTAAATACATTCATTTCTTCAAGTACAATAAATTTTCAATAAAACTAAAAGGAATGAACTGACTCAACAAAGAAAACATAAATTCAAATATTTAACCAATATGAAATCAACTACAGAACAACAGAATTCAAAGTTTTTGAATTTATCAACCTTTCTATGTTTTTGCATATGGAGAGTTTTTTCCCCCTTTTTATGTTCTTACGTCTCTTAAGAGTCTAATTTGACTGCGTAGTTCTTTCTCATCAGAAATCTGTTCCCTTAATGTCTAAAGTTCCTGCATGTGTTGCTTCTTTGTCCAGGAATAAATTAAAATCAGATATTATATAAAAAATGAAATAAAAAATATTTAAAAAATATATCATAAAAAATAAAAAAGCAGAAAAGAAAACTATTTGTGTGAAGTAAAAGTTTGAAAAAGAAAATTTTAGTTCAGAAATAGCAGTTAGAATTATATCATTGTGTTTATGGTGTCAGGGTAGGGATTAACCACACATTTGTAAAAACATGAGTGTTTGTAAATTAGAGGTTTGTTAAAATGAGCATTTACTGTATTAACCAAGAGAAAATTAAATTTTTGACTGTAAAACAGAGTAACTATGACTCATCTCCTTTGAAAATTAATTTTGAAAGTGTACAACAATTTAGATATCTTATGATATCAGTAATATAAATTATTGTATTTTCTTGTATATAATCCATGGATTATGTGTTTAAGTTACAAATTTTGCTGTGTGTATTATATGCTGCTGCAGATAATCTGATAAAAAAAAAAACACGGTAAATGACAACAGACCTGTATGGGATTGGCGCAATTTCAAATTTTCATGCCAAGCACTCTATAGCTCTGTCGCCAACCTAAATTATGTCACTACGCACGATAGCCGTCAACCAATAACGATCGCGTTCGAACTTCAGCTTTGAAATTGCTCACTTTTCTGTATTCCAAATATTAAAAATTTAAATATTTCATTATAACTAAATACTGTAGAAGTTTTAAACTTTTAATAAATAGAAACAAAATTTTTAATATATCAAGCAATGGCGTCCACCTTAAAAGAAAATCTATGTAGCGTTACCTACTACAGTGGCAACTGGGCAATAAAGCTAAATTTTGAAAGTTAACGAATTTCATTTTTTTAATTTAAACTCGATTTTTAATATACCGAGCAATAGCGCCCACCTTAAAAAAACATCAGTGTAGTGCTACCTACTACAGTGCTAATTGGGCAATAAAGCTAAATTTCAAACATTAACAAATTTTGTTATTTTATTTTAACTCGAATTTCAATAAAAAGAGAAGTTACGCCCACATTAAAGAAATTTAAGTATGCGGCACACTCTAACACTAACATGAAAAACGCAATACACATGACTTAAACATTCATTTACTTATGGAAACATTCATTTTTATAAAAACTTTAATTTCTAAATGTGAATAAAATTGCAATGATAAACAAAGTAACTTACCTAATCTTCATCAATCTCTGAATCGTTACTTTTCAGCGAATTTACCGTTTTTATTGCTTCTAAAAATCTTCTATTATGTTTACCTGAGCATTCTTTCTCTATATGTACTCTGCAAAAACGTAAAGTCAATGTGTCCTCATCAATACTTATTAATTTTTGCAACCAACATAAAAACTCCAAAAATCGAATATCGAGACAATACTTCAAGATTATTCTGTAATAGTTTCAAGGGTTACATACAAAACACACATGTAAAATGAAAAGGACGTCATACCTACATAATCGGAACTGGTAAACCAGTCTGGCACACTTTATCGCATTCTTAGCGCATTTCACCCTCTGTACGCTTCTCTACTATTTTAGCAAAAAAACCATTCTGTATCAAAAAACTTACAATAGAGTTTTGAAAAAAAATACTATTTATGTTTCATAAAATAAATAACATGTGACATGACAATTCAGATAACTTATTTCATCTATTATCAGCTTTGTCCAGTTGCTTTCAAGAATGAATTCAGTTCATTGTAAAGATAAGATAGTTGCAAAAATAATTGCTGCTATGATTTCAGATTTTGTCTTGATATGATTTACTTCATTCTGAAAATGTATATACATTGATATATCACCGTATGGAAAAAATTTTAAGTTACGCAGTAGATCTTAGACTAAACACTATAGAGAAGGGAAATAAAAAATAATGTATCCATTACGCAGTTCAAAAATAATAAATTTCTTTCATTTAATTATTAATAACATTAATTTTATTTTTAAAAAATATGTCTAATCTTGTTTTAAAAGTTATTAAAAATAAAAATGTACAAATTTTACTAGCTTCTTAAAATTTATCATTCTTGATTGATCATGTGCTTTTTATTTCAGTTTATCAAACTTTGCAATGAGGTTGGATTCCACCAAATCTTTTTCATAATAAAAGCTTTTTATTATACTGTACAATTTATTATATTTTTAATGTATTTTTTTTTAATTTTATGTGACATCCACATTATCAGTTGCATATATTTTCGACTATTCAGCCAAAAAATAATGTATCTAATGTGCTATACCTGTAAATTATACACCTGTAAATTAAAATTTCTGTTGATTATATACAATAAAATATGGAATATAAAGAGATTAAAATAAACAGTGAGTTATTTATGGCTAACAAATACATATGGGTTGAAAAACCAATTCAAGTTCAAATTTATTATTGTTAAAACGAAAATTGATCTATACAAAACCTTAGATATGTTTGTTAGTAAGGGAATGAGTGTTGGCCATTAAATAATTCTAAAAAGGATTATCTGCTAAATTTTAAAGAAACATGCTCTTAAAGATCTTGGAAGTAGTTAAGAAAAATGATGTGCATAGAATAATCGTGAAATCTTCAATAGATTTGTAAAACTATGCGTTGTTAGAGATATAAAGACTCTCTTCATTAAATGACTAAAACATGCTTTTATATGCAATGACTTAAACGCAACTAAATTAGTGTCTTTCAAAGGGTTCAAGGTACATGGAAAAGAAGAATCCCTCCCACTTCAGAGGTGTGTTGAATTCTGTTGAGAAAAATCTTAGAGATTTTGGAAACAATTCATGGCAATCTATTGCTCCAGATAATCAGATAAAGGAGATTCATGGAGGCAGCCTTTTAGTGCTGTTAAAGAGTATGAAAATTAATGAGTATAAGAATTTGAGAAACAACATATATTTTTATGATTAATTCCTTTTAGAAGTTAACACTTGGAGATAGCCTAGCCTTCTTACCAAAGTTTGTTTAGATCAGATACTTTGATCAGAAATAACACAGTTAGTTCAAGACGTTAATGATATATTTAAATATCAGTTATCCTAGAAAAGTAGATTATAAGCAAAATAAGACAGGATTAAAAATCCAACTTAAAATACAAATCCCACTATAAAGCAGTCCTCATGCAAAAATTGGTTATTGAGTAATAGACTACATGAAACTAAATCTATTATACTTTACTTTTTCACTTTAGTGAAAGTACAACTTTCACTCATGTATCGTGATCAGTCATGTATGAAGTATCTTGATGATCAACTTCATCATTTTTTAATCATGTGTTTATGTTCATCATATACATATATAACTCTTAAAAGTTTTTCTTTTGTTATATCATTTTCATATATATATGTATAAATATCTATATATAATATACTTAAGTAAAACATAGGAGTCAGTATGGGTTTGGCACAATTTCCAATTTTTGCCCAAGGGCTGCATACTTATCTCACAAACCAAAAATATGTCAATTCACGTAATATCTGATTTTCAAAATCTTGAAATATTGCAATATTATGCTATTTTAAATTTTTGAATATTTCATTATGATTACTTACTAAGAAGCATTAAAATACTGAAAACTTATATTTTAATATATTTAATTATTGTGAAATTAGTAGATATTAATTTCACAAAAGTTACTAGTATAAATTAAATATCACTTAGTCTGCAATGAGAGACTTTGAGGTTGGCTTCCGACTTAAACAAACATCTGATTGAATGCAGTCTAATACTGAAGAGAAGCAAGTAATAAAGCTAAATCAATAATGTAAATAACACATAATTATAAAAAATCTCAAGTTTGTAATTTTATTTTTAAATATACATTTTTATGAAAACTTGAGTTTAAGGATTACAATTCATTGTAAACCTAAATATATATCAAATCTTTCTGCACAATATTCAATAAATTACAAAAATTATTTAATATAAAAGCAATTTTTAATCAAATAACACATAAAGTAAAAATACTCACCTTATCATCTCTTGCAGAATTAAAAGAAAAGAAAAAAAATTCAATTTATCACTATCCATACTTTTCACTTCCTATACACTAATACTAAAATACAAAATTTTCAATTTGATTTACACTTTCAAAGCAAAATATAGATACTTAAATGTTAGCAATAAATGAAAAATGCTTTAAGAAGTGCTAGATTTCCAAACAAATTTCACACATGCTGACATCAATTTACATTCTAAAATTGCAAGGAGACAGTTCAACATGTTAAATGCTGTTTGCCATACTTTCTTCTAGGATTAACCTATATTTATTTAGAATCTATTGGTTTACAATTTAATATAAAAGCAGTCTGCAATTGAAGGACAAGATTAGGGAAAAGATAATTTCCAAGAAACTTTTTATCTAAAGAATAGCTGCTATTGTCAATCTTTAGCTTTGATGTGAACCTCATCTTTTTAGAATTTTTATGTTGAATTTTGTATTGGCTCTACTTTATATAGAAGATTCTACTAAGTTGTTTAGTGAAAAGTCTCAAAAGTTTGCTTCACTTGAAATTTTAGATTAGCAATCAATTATAGTATTTGAGTAAAAGTATTTGTTAATTTAACATTGTAGTAAATAGGCAGTGTTTAACAGATAACTTACTTGATTATTTCAATTTAACATAACTTATATATAAATATTACATATATATAATTCCTACTTTGGATTTCATTTTATATTTAATATTACTGAAAACTTGTTTCTTTATATATGTATATTGATGTTTATATTTCAATATTTTCACACAGATGTTAGATGAAAATTCTCAGCTGATTCAAGCCATTGTGGATTATCAAAACAAAGGAAAAGCTAATGAATGTCTGAAGTGAGTAATATAAAATATTTATTTTGTAATTTGCCATTTTTATTTATATAATTATTCTATAAATATTAACCTATAATTCAAAATTTTGAAATCTTCGTTAATAATGATTGAGTAAATAATCTTCGGTAATGTTTAGTCATAGTATTAAATATTCTTTATTACTTTATATTTATAATTAAACTAACTTTATTTAATAATTCATTATATTTTCATATTAATATTTTAATTACATGATTATATATATATATATATATATATATATATATATATATATATATATATATATATATATATATGCAATAAAAGTTCTAAAGTTATTCTGGAGTAAATTATTTTCAAAAATCTATTACAATTGCTTTATAATAATAACCATATAGGAAAACGAAATTTTTTAACTATAAATTTTTTACTTAAAAATTCACCTGTTCATGGAGAGGGGTTTTCTACTGAAATTGAATGAAGAATCTACCAAAAATTTTTGTATATAGCCATGAATACCTTTGAAAAATGTTGCAGCTAGTGTAGTTGTCTGCAAACATGCTCTTTGATTCTTTGAGTGTGTTCTGCAAAATTGCATTTGAATTAATATACCATTCAATGACAATTTTAATTTAATTGTAGAAATGTAATTAAGTTTCAAAATATGATTTTTCTTGATTTTTAAAATTTGATGATTTTTCCAGTAAATAAAATAAAATTGCTCCTAACTACTGAATTTAGGCAACATAAAATACTGAATGTTTGATTGTGCATATAATATGTGAAAAATTTTTTTATTGGAGATGTCTAAAAACTAAAAATTTTGATAGAAAAGATAAATATGAAATTTCTTTTTTATATTATTTGATGTATCAAGTTAAAACTCATTGTACTTATTCTAGTAAGATTTTTATTAATGTGTTGATTAATGGACCATTGCACAAATTTTAGCAAAATTGTGTCAATAATTTATTATCTCAAAAAGAAATGTTTGAAACTCAATTAGGCTTTTAACCTGCCTTATTTCTCTGGAAAAATTGTGCCGTAACAAAAATCAAGTATAAAATAATTGACAGCAAAACATGTGTATTTAGTGTTAAATAGCTATTTGTGGTGAAGGAAAAAAAATCAGATCTTATTTAGTTATTGTATGAAATCTTTCTATGTTGTTAATGTTTCAAGATTTGTGGTTAGTCATGAGTTGCAAAAAAGAAAAACAGACAACAAAACATGTAAACAATTTTTGTAAATACATCCAAAGAGCTATTTTGAGATATCAATTTTAATTTAGATCTGCCAAAGCAGATATTACTAAAAAGAAAAATGTAAAATAGTAATCATTGCCTGTAAATAGTCGAAATTTATTCAAATATAACCAGTCAGCATGTCCTAATATATTAAATAGGTTTCAGTTTTATCAATTACTGACAATTCATGTGACATAAATACTATGATGAAAGCTGCACTTTTTGTTTGATTTATTTTATTTGCAGCTTTTAAAAAACTACTTTAATCATTATTATAGCTCAAAGAAAAACCAATTACAAGATACTAGATCTTAACACGTATGATAAAAACATTGAAAAAAACAAATGTACTCTCTCTCTCTCTCTTTAAAATTTACTGCTCAAATGGTCTGCTTTGAAATCCTTCATCTATCATCTTAGTTATAAATTTAATCATTAACTCTAAATAAACATCCATTAAAAATATTTATGTTTCTAGATCAATATTTTTTAGTAAAAATTTTAATTTGTCATTAAAATTGGTTCTAAGCAAATTGTATAATAATTTCTTTTATATTATATTTTTATTTATTTATTATTTTGCAATGTTATTTCATTTTCAATAAAGATTTCATCTTTGCATTTAAATATTTGTGAAATAACTGCTTAATTTTTTTTTAATATCAAGTATTTTTAAATTTTTTTAGTTTTCAACAAGCTCTTCATCGAAATTTAGTATTCTTGGCTTCCATTGCAGATGCTGTTCCCAGTGTTTTGCCGGTTGGTACTTTTATTATAAAATACTATCATTGAATATTATGTAAATAGGTTTAATCATTCTCATTAGAAATTCTCTCCATAATTTATAAATATTTCAATATATATTTTATAAACATGCAACACTTGATGAATTTTCTTGTATGTTTAAAATATATCAGCAATTTAAATATTGTGGTTAAAAGAAAATTCAACTACATTCTAAACATTTATTTTAATTACTAAATAAATCATAGACAGTTATTAATCTAATGTACTTTTTTAATATTTTATTATATGAAAAATCATTTATGATAAAAATCCATTATTATTAAATTAATATATCCTTTTAAATTTCTTATAAAAATTGTCTTAAAACAATGAAATGTAAAAAATTTTCTCTGCTAATTTCATTCATAGCTAAACAGCTTTTCTTTAAAAAAGCAATTATCCATCTTTTCTTGTAAAAAATGACTAATGAGTGATAAACAAGCTAAAAATTCAAATAAGCAAATGGTAAAAGATGTGTCTAATTACATTAGAAGAAATAATATAAACACAAATCTTGAGCAAAAATTTAAAAACTTGCCCAATTTTCATGGTATCAAAAATTAATAAAACAATTGTAAATTATATGCTGTAAAATTTTGACTTTCTGAAATAAAAGCATTGGTTGATATTTTAAAATTTCTGCTTGTGCTGGGAGAGATCAATCTTTAATTTGCTCAAATCATTGTGTAACTCTGTTTTTTAACTCATTTTTAAATACATAAATAATTTATTGATAAATTTTATTAGCTATGTTTTAACCCTTTCAGGTGCGCTACCAACTTAAAATTGAAATATTAACAAAAAAATTCATAGGTTGTCTATTTAGGCCTATATGAGTATACAGTGAAAATTTTGTAAAGATTGTATGTACCATTTTGATTTTGTGGGTGTTCCATCGTATGGAACATTGCGTCGCAAAGGTCGTAAAAAGTAAGCATTGCAGTGAAGCCTGATATACACATAAATGTATTTGCATATGAATGAAAAAACAGTGCATTACACCTGTGTAGCAGATTTAGTGTGGTCCTGGGTGCATCACAAGAAAACCTGCTACTCTACACCAAAAAAAATAATAAATAAAATAAAGATTTCTGTACAGTTTTCTTAGTTATCCAAGTCATGTTTTGGGGCTGCATAGAGAAGCCTTGTTGAGATAAATCATTGCCATCATTTTCACTAGCATCCGAGACAACATTATCAGTCTGAGACTGATCAAGTGGCTTAGGAACATATTTCTATATTACTATCACAATCCATATATTATGATTCACTAACAGAGGGCAATTTTTAAAGCATTTTCATTGCTTCTGAAGGACTAAGACCTCTACATGCCATTTATTTGCAATTAACAAATTTAAAAAATTAACTAGCATAAAAAAATTAAGTTAAAATTATATTTGCAAAAAGTAAAATAAAAATATATAAAATCAAAAATATATATACACAATATTATAAAATGTATAGCAGAGCTAAGAAAAATTAGGAGCACAAAAATGCTTTTCTAATTAGGATATGAACTGATATAATCCTATACCACACTGAAGCTTCCCAATTCAAGAGGCCAATAAGGATGTAGAAATATTATCAATATAAGTAATCCTTCCTTGTACATTCCTCAACATTAGTTTATTTTACCCCCAAAAAAGAGAAAAAACAGTAAAAAACAAACACAGCTGTTCCCCTAAGCATTGAGTTAAGGCTAATCACGTTCTAAATCATATAAAGAAAAAATGCTCTTGCTGCGCAGTGTTCCAGGTGATGGAACACCTAGTTTTTATCTGATAACCCTGTGTATACTTTATGCGTAAAAAAATTTAAAGTAATATAGAATCAATAATCAAGGTACTGGCAACAAAATAACACAAATTTCTTTTCAAATAATTAATTTTGTATTAAAAAAAATTGGAAATATTCCTTCAAAATAAAGGGATTTAAATGATCTGTTATAATTGAAAATTATTTATCTTCTTACGTACTGCTGCCATCTATTATCAAAAAGAGAGTTTAAAGAACATTTTAAGCCAAATTTAATCTATTTATCATAAAATGCAATGATTTGGTACACTGAACTGCAAAGGGTTAAAGCAATTTTAAGCCTCCCCTCTCCCCCTGCTTCTACAAGTATGCAAAAATGAGAAAATGTCATGCCATTTATTATAATTATATAAAAAATTTCTGTATTTTTATTTTTATTTTTCTGATAACATATACATTTATAAATTAGCATTATTTTTATATTAAGAGTATAAATTACGGTACATTATAATTTTCATAAAATTTTGCAAATATAAATTTGTTAAAAAATTATGCTTTGAAATGTTTGTCTTTTTATGAAATGATCTATTGAATCCTTTTACTTATATATGTCAAGATCTGGCTCTATGGATTCGTTTTTAATATTTAATTTCCATGTTTCATCTTGAAAATTATAATTTAATTTTTGAAGAAAAAAGAGAACTTGATTTGGATACTATTGATTTTATTGAAAATTAATTTTTTTTTATCTATAATGTAATATTCTCTCTCTCTGAGTACTGCTCTATTAAATAAAATATATTATAAATAAAATTTGACAGATTAACTAATAAATTGTCTTAATTTATTTTTTGTTGAAAAATATATTCAAAATTTTTGAAATTATCCTTTAGTTTAATAAACAAGAAAATTAGTCTTACAGAATTTTTTTTTATATTTTGAGTTAATTTAAAAAATACTAATTTAGTTTTTAAGAAAATATAAATTTCTAGTATTAATTTGGGTATTACTTCATTAAAAACTTATTTACACTTTATAAAAACATAATGAATATTCTTTTTGACTATTTACTTAATATATTTATTGTACACCAACATAATAATTTTAATAAACTTATCCTTATACCAAAGTATGAATAAACTAATAACTATAAAGTAGCAGATAAATAGTAATTAAAATTTTTTTTTCAAGCTTCCTGTTTTTTTTTTGTTTTTTTTTTTTTTTTTTTTTTTTTTGCATACCTAGGCCGTCATACTCTTTTTCTGACTACGCCGATTTATCCATTTAAAGTAATAATCCATTTAAGTAATATTTTTATAAGGAGACGTACAAATGTTATATTATACATTTTTGATGAAGGGTTACAATTCACTTATTTTTATGTTAGTAAGAAAGAGAGTTAATGTCAGCCATACTCAGTGAATAACAAAAGAAACAGGATCCAAATATGAAATGATATAAAGTCTCAATGTTCTTTTTAACTAGTCTGATGTGTTATATTTAGGATCAAATAGTCATTTTTAATTTGCTATTTGGGATACATTTGCTGCTTTTCTAAAACTTAGTGTGGAAATAATCAAATGAAATAAAAATATTCTATAGGTTCAAAAAATGCTGTTTTTTTTTTTTTTTTTTTTTTTTTTTAAATAATTTTCCCCTCTTTTTTTTACTTTTTATTTTTTCAAATGCTTGTACTATTATCAGAATAGTGTAAGATTTTTATAACAGGATTTTACTTTTCCAGAATCTTGATGAGATTAAATGGATTTCTTTCCTTATAACCTAATAATGTAAAATAGCTTGTATATGCCGTTTTTTTTTTTTTAATTTTTTTTTATTTATTTATTTATAGCTTTAATGCAATATCTTTTATGTAACATTTTAATTTTTTGTGATAATCTTTAATTGTCTCTTAATAGAAAGAGCAGGCATGTTGATGTGATAGTTAATAGGGAGCATACTCAGTCAATTAGAATTATCCTATGGGATAATTCAGAATGGAATTTTATTAAATCCATTCTATTTTACCATCATGAAATTGTTTCAATGGACATTTGTATAGCTCCAAATATAGAAATTATTATTCTATATTATTGTTCTTATTTGATTTAAATATATTTGAAATTAATGAAATTTTGCAAAACTTAATGCAGAAAAGATGAGCTACAATAAAGACTTATTTTTATACTTCCATCAATTGTATGTTCTTTTAATACAAAATTGATAATAGAAAATGATTTGTTTGTTTCAAAATTCCTTATCATTTATATTAAAAACTTGCTTTCTTTTATTCATTGCAGTTCAAATATAATATCATGGATATCCATCTGAATTCTTATGAGAAATTCGTAGTATCAAATTAAATTAGGCAAGATAATAACGATTTCCACTTTTATTTTATGTTACATTGAAGCTCTTTTAATTATCTTTTCTCAGGTGCACTTAGTCTTTAATTTCTAAATTGAATTATTTACACAAATGTTAGTTGCTGTATAGAAAACAAAATAGTTACAGTTTTATCATTTCTTTTAAATGGAAGCTATTAAATCTAATTATTTTCTACTAATAAAAGTAATTTCATTGTAATTATCATATTTAATAAATACATTTTTCAAAAAATTTTCTGTTAACAATCATTAATTTTAATTGTTTTACTATCATATTTCCTAAATTCTCATAATAAATTTATCTATTTTTTTTTTCTCCAAAAGATTTATTTTCAAATTTTTTTAGTGATCAAGAATTGATTTGACTTACTTATTTAAACAGAGGAATTCACCTTAATGGTTTTAGGAGTAAATTATTAAAAAAGTCAATTGATGTTTTTATTTTAAATTTTTTTTTTTTAATTTTAAGGTTGTTCCTAGTTTTTATTAGCAATTCATTTCAAATAATGGATTTACATTTTCTGTTTTGTGAAAATCTTTATATTTAAGTACTTTGTTAAAAAAAAAATGATATAATAAAACAACTGATCATTTTAATATAAGTTTTAATGTCATTAAAGAGCGAAAAAACAGGATTTTGTGGATTTAATTTACACTAGTCAAAAATACAAACTATGCTATGTAAGCATTAAGTTTATTTTAATATATTTATTTAATCAATATTTCTTGTGTATTTTTATTAAACACTCCATATTATTATTCTAGATAAACATGTATGCAGTGTAGTAATAACTATTCTTATAGTCTAATATTTATTGAACTATAATTATTTTTCATTAAGAATAATACTTCCAGGAACAAATACATAAAAGTTTTAAATTTATAGTTTTGTTAAAATAGTGATGTTGATATTGCATTTTAGTAATAGGAAAATAAATATAGGATAATTTATACTTTTAGTTTTAAAAAAAGTTTATTTAAATCTTTAATTGAGACATTAATATTGAGCTAATCAAAAGTTGTATAACTTTGATGTAGGAAGCTCAGACATTTGCTTTTGTTAGTTACAAATAAACTTCTTACATTATTTCTTCATATTTTAAATATCCTTTGATTTGTGAAGAAATACTTTATAAATGAGAGGAAATTTAAAAATAATTAAAATGAGAGAAAACTGTAAAAACGAGAGAAAGCTTAGTTAATATACTATCAGAGTTTAAGAAAACTGAAAGTTTAATCATTACAGAGTAATTGCTAATATGCTGTAGAAATTTTCAGTGAGGTCACTGCTTATTTCCGTTATGGCATGCAATGAGGAATCTTAATCTGTCACAATTAAAAGTTGAAGCATTTACCTAATAAAAATAATATGTAATTTTACTAATTGAAGAAGAATACATAATTATGTTCAGTAATACAAATATTGATAATTCTTAAAAATAAGTTTTTTAAACATTTTATTGCTTTTTTACATATTAAATTTGGGGTTCAAGTTTTTAATTATATAGAAAGGATACTATTTCATATGATTGTTGAAGTATGTTCTGAAAATGTCCCAATATTTTTCTGTGTGAAATCTATGTCCTGGAAAAAATAAGAAAAAACATGTAGCTATTCATAGCTTATTATTTGTTCTGATCTTAAATAGAGGAATTAGAGGAATGCATATTATTTTGTTGCCTTTATATATATATATATATATATATATATATATATATATATATATGTATATGGTCAGAGATATTTTAATTTGATGTTACATTTTTTTCTAAATGCAAATATATTAAAAAGTATCTTTAAAAAGGCAATCTTCAACACTAAAAAAATTTCTTTGATGCAACTTTATACTATCTTCATTTACTTACAATTTACTGTTTTCTAAATAAATTGGAAGAAACATGATGTTTTAAATGCTTTGGTAATTCCATGCTCTTGTTTTCAGCCTCCTCCTAGTCATCCTGCAATGCATGGTCAGCAGGTCTTAAACAATGAACCTATGTTTCAAGGACATCAGTCTCCTGCTGGAAGTATGAATCAAAGTAAGTTTCTATTTTTATAATAGAAAACATTAATTCCATTCAAAAAAAATATTAATAATAATTAGCTTAAACTAATTGCTGATAATATTTTTTAAAATATTGTAATTTCTTATTTGATATTTCTTGCTGTTATTTCAACCAAATATACTTAGCTACTTTCCCAATAAATTACTAAAAATAGCATTTTTTATATTAAAAATTTTCAATAAGAAATTGAGGTCTGTTGGTTTTAAATAATAAAATTTAAATATTGAAAAGAAAGAATTAAAATTGTTTGTCTCATGTCTTGGAAATAACTTGTTACAATATTTTAAGAAATAAATTTTTGACTCTTAGTGAAAAATGACTAGACAGCATTTTCAAAACCTTTGGTTGTGAAGGTCTCTCCTTTCAATGCTATAGATGATATTTAATGATCGCAGAAAAAATTGTCAAATTTTCAAGTTAATGTTAAAAAAAAATTTTTTTTTTCAAAAATTTACTTTTTTTTAAAGAAAAATTATAATGCAAACTAATTATTTAGTTAAACTGTAAAAGTGATTAATAAATATTTTAATTTGAAATTTTCTGTCATGTAATTGCTTAAAGTGCTATTCCTGCATGTGATTTTCCACAACTAATAATTCTCTTAGCAGTCTCAAATTCACTTAGAGATTTTCTAGAAAGTATACTAATTAAAGTGTTATAAGTTATTTAGCCTCTTATATAACATAATGGATGATGTTGAGCAAATGTGTTGTAAAATCAAATTGAAATTTTTTTATTGCAGAAAGATAATCAGATGTATAAAATTAAGTATTTTTTTCTTACCTAAGTCCAAACAATTCTCTTGTGCTGTTATTCATCAAACAGAAAAAAAACAGGACTTGTAATATAATATATATATATATATATATTCTAAAATAATAGGTGTTCCATAGCTCTGAAATAAAAATGGGAAATATTTTAGAACTAATTGAGAGGAAATTGTTTTTAGACTGAATTATTTAATTAAATAAACTGTCAGTAGTTTTAGTTCAAGATGGTCTTAGTTGAGAGAAAAATTTCTAAGTTATAAAGGGATTGTCAAACAATAACAGTCAAGTTATACAAAAGAAAAAAAAAAAAACATTTACATAAAATTTGGATTCTTCTTCTTCTCTATATTATACTTTCATAATAGAATTTTAAAATATTTAGATTCTTGTTTAAGAAATAGTTGAACCATATCTTGTGTAACTAGCTGTTTATGTATCAGATTCACTATTAATATGCAAAATATTCAATGAAAACCCTTTAAATATTTTGCAGAAGAATGAATAGGTAGAAAAAATTGCTAGCTAAAAATTTTTATCATATTGTACCTTATAATAATTTATAATGACGGAAACAGTTCTATGACATCTTTATAGTGACTCTTTAAATTGAAAAAAAAAATGATTAAGTGATTAATAAAGTTCATCTGTCAATTCAATTTTATAAATTAACTTCTATTAAATTTTTTTTAAATTTTAAATAAAAAACAATTACACAGCAAATTCTTGCAATATAAAAAGTAACAGTGTAAAATTGCTTAAGGAAAATTTTCTACACTATATGAATATCTGTATTTTGTTTTAAATTGATAAAATGTTTTTTAAAGAATGTTTCATTAACACTTTTTAGAATTTAAATTGTTTGCAAAAAGATGATCAAAATACATCATCATTAAAAAATTAAGGTGATTGGATATCAAGCATAAAGTATAAGAAATCATTATAGTAACATCCAGGTGATTTTTATTTTTAAAATAAATGGATATTAAATTATGCCTTCTACTTCTTTAAAAATTATTAAATAATTTGAGTAAAGAATAAAATTTATGCTGAAAAAATTATGAAATTTATCTTTATTGTATTATTGAATGAGAGAGTTAAATAGATATTTTCATTTCAATATCTGTATTGTACTATTAAATTGGGAAATGTCAGGATTGAAAGAGTCAGTTAAAATGTAGAAAATTCTCAATTTCTTCAAAATGTGAAATATAATTGCAAGTTTGTTATTGTTAATGAACTGTAGATTTATGTAATCCAATGCTATCACTCAAGGTTTTGTTTCTTTAAGTTTTTACTTTTAAGAGGTATTAAATTGAAAATGTGTATCTTTTTTATTAGTAAATGAAGCCTTGTTAGTCTTAAATTTTAGGTTGAGTTTTCCTCATTTAATGCCAGCAAACTGAAATTTGTATGCAATCAAATCTATGTACTTAACACAGGTTTGAACTGTACTATTATATTGGATTGGACAAGGATTAATATTCAAGTAGCTAAAATATTAGCTTTTTCATTTTGTATTAGAACATAATTAATTTATTTATTTTGTGGAAAGTGATTGCATTAAATTAGATTTTTAATCCTAAGTAATTTCAGTATGCTCATAATTACAGCCTCTAAAAAATCAGGGCTCAAATCTTATCTGAATGAATTTTAACAATGCTGAATCTCAGAATTACAATGTTTTGTGATGATCAGGTAAAATATTATAGAGATGATGCACTCAAAATGTCGTAAGAAATCTTATCAGTCTCTTGAAAAAATTTCATTAGATATCTTATTAAAAAATATTTTTAATGAGCAGGAATTGTATTTCTATCAATTTTTTTTTTTTAACAGTTTAAAATCTTTATATAGTTAGGAGGAAGACAAAACAGAATTGACTTTCTGTGGGCAAACATCCATGAGATAGGGTTATAAAATATTAATTGTTAGATTTCATGTGACCTTTTGATTAATTCTACACTGTTCAAAAAAAAAAAAAAGAAATTTCAGTCATTTATTTATTTTTTACTTGATTTTATGATTTATAATTAAAATGTAGTGAATTTACCTTTACTTAATAATTACTTAATATGACTTTCCATTTAGATAAATGTTGTTTATTAAAGTTATGAATGCGAAAGATTAGATATCACTTTAAACTTGAGTAAATTTTTTTTTTTTAAATTTTAGATCAATCAGGTCCTGCTGGTAACCAAGCCATTCAACCTCATAGTCCTGCATCTGGCAATATGCAAAACTTCAATGCAACACAGCAACCAGCAGTTGCTCAGCCACGTAAGCTTTTATTTTTCTGTGGCATTCTTATTCATTTTTCTTTAATGAAGTGGATGATAAGTATTAACTTATATTGACTAAATTTATTAATTGCATTATATTTTTATTTTTTAATAAAATATAAGTTTCCTATTAGTTATATACTATTACTAATATTAGTTTCACTAATTCACTGCCCATTGGATCTATTGAAAATATTAAGAAATTAATGATCATATAAAGTTGAATACATTAAAGGTTGAGGTATTAAATTTATTTTCTCTACAATTTTTAAAAATTTTCAATAATACTATTTCAAGCAGTTTCCCATATATGTCAGGAATCGGTTTTAAGGAAGATAACTCATCACACGTGTGACTTCCTGTATGACAAGGGATGTTTGCAGTTAGTTATGGAAGGAATGAAAGGGGTGTTCGATTGTTCTAGTTGAATGAGAAACTGGTTCATTACTGGTTCTAATTTAGTAATTTGTTTTTCTCTCTTGAATGATTTTCAAGTCTCAGAGAAGAAATTTTGATATTGATAAGTGAAACATTTTAAAAAAATGGCTAGTGACAATGAAGATGAAGTTCCTCTTTTAACTACATTTGAAGTCTCTTAATCTGATGATGATGCTAATTATGTCAGACAATAGTATCCCATGAATAATGAAACTCCAGCCCCACAATGTTTTTCATTAACCATTTCTCCTGGAATAAAAGTACCAGCTCCCGACCCTGAGGATTTGTTTAAATTTTTTGAATTATTTATGAATGACAATCTAATTAAAACTATTGGGGAGGAAACAAATATTTATGCTGCAAATTATTTACAAGTGAATACTCTTACCTCAAATTCAAGATCACGTCAGTAGTATCCCACTGACATTCAAGAAATGAAAATTTTTCTCGGTCTTTTGATGTTACAGCGAATAATTACTAAAAATAAATACATTAAACAAATTGCATAAAATTTTCACTGCTTCAATTATACGGTACAAAACTGCT
Organism: Latrodectus elegans; assembly: GCA_030067965.1. Classification (NCBI taxonomy): domain Eukaryota; kingdom Metazoa; phylum Arthropoda; class Arachnida; order Araneae; family Theridiidae; genus Latrodectus; species Latrodectus elegans. Next base: position 56,678,189 of record CM057816.1, read on the forward strand.
AATTTTTTATTTTCAATAAAAAAACTTTCATAACCAAGCATATTTTCTTTTGAGAACAATGTGGAAGTTTAGATCAATAAAAATTTTAAGTAAATCTATAAATAAGCACTTTCCAGTCAATTTTTTATGTTTAAAATTTCTAAAATGCAAATTTAAAATCTAATAAATGAAATTCTAAAAAGAAAATAAGCAAAAATGAATTTCAGATGTAAACTGTAAATAATTTCTTATTTAAAGGAAAGAAAATTTTTCATAAAAATATAATTGAAATATTTTTATGAACAATAGTAAAATAAATATCTTATCAATTAAGAAAAGAATAAAGACGCAAAAAAATTTATTATTCTTTATTAAAATTCAAATTTTTAATTAAGAGACTATATTCTCCTATACAAAATCCCTTTGAATTTGAGACTTTATTAACGTTTTATATTTTTATTATTATTACGTTACGAATGAAAACATTTTTATAAAAATGCTTTTTATAGTGAAAAAAAGAATTCTCATTATGTTATTAGATATTATTTTAAGTAAATTGAATCACACACACACACAAGTTCACACACACACAAAAAGAAAGTAACTCATTATAATTTTATCATTTCTCTTTTGCACTTTTGCAAAATTAAGTAAAGATTATTTTACTTTTTATTTTAAATTATATCTAAATATAAGTTCACATACACTAGGAAAATATAGAAAAATAATTCAAGTAATATATACTCGTATAAACAAATCTATTTAAGTTGAAATGCATTGACCATAACAGTTTAAACTACTTAGTAAATGCATTGAAATTATATAAAACAGATTAACCAATAAAATTAATTTTCTTGTCAAATATTTTAGGAAAAAAAGTGCAAGTGATATTTTATCTAAGATTGATCAGTTTCAAGTTGGGAAAAAGTAATTTAGCTAATAAATTTCTGTCTTAACAACTTTAAATAAGCAAAATATTACTTTTAGTAATCAAACAGAGCATAAAAAGTCCATAACAATGATTTAAGGGTAATTGTTATCATTTGTACTTCGTATTATTCACTAAGTTAACATGAAAACACTGAAAAATTTCTTTATTTTAAATTACACTATAAATAGATATTTATTATTTTCATCCACATTTATTTGGATTTACAATTCATTCTAATAAACTGCAAAATATATGCAACCATACATAGGGTAGTAAAGTGGAAATTGACATCCTCCTCCCAAATTCTCCGCTGTGTCAGTAAGAAATTTTACCTCTGAGAGCAAAGAAATAACCAATGATTTTTGACCAGCTCAAGAGAAGTAAGTAATGAATGAAAAAGTACATCTGGTTTTGAGGAGGGAACACTTTTCGCAGATTCGTAAAATATTCTGAGACACTGAGTCAGTTAATCAATTAAAACTTAGAACAATTATAAAGTAATTTCATTGTTAATTAAGAGTAATTATATTCTTTTTTTTAATTTATGTTTGATTTTATTTTTTATATTTTTTGTAACAATTAAGAATAACACATTTTGCAGTGTTTTCTAGTAAAATATTTCAAATTCTGGCTTTTGCTGCCATGTTCCTAATTCCTAATTTCCTAAATTCATATTTAATTTCATTGTATTTGTTTTCTTGGTGTAAAGGGGGTTTTAGCTGGGTTTGGTTTAAGGAATGCTATGCATCCCATATAGTTGGCCAAGTGTATCCTCTGGCTGTTACAACACTGGTTGTTTCATCATATCATAAAGGCATTCTCTGGTATTGTCCGTTCCTGCACATTTAACGCATCTTGGTGCCAAATGACACATATCGGCTGTGTGATTGAATCGTTGGCAATTTTAGCACTGTATGGCTGACTTTGGTCCTTTGTAGTGCTCCAAATTAATGCCAGAGTAATGACGTAGCTTTTCCACTTTGACAATATTGGCGACATCTGGTGACGATAATAAGTGTACTAGAAACAGGGGCATTAATTTCTAAAATTGGTCATTCAAAGGACTTTAGTGGCTTAATAGCCTAATTTAACTAAATTTTCAGAATTTCCTCGCATTTAGTGCTGATGGAAAGTCCTCATATAACGTATTTTTTAGATTTTTGATTTTTAATTTTTATCAGAATGTACTCTATTTTGTTTTCTTTGAGATATTTGGTTAATGCTTTATGAGCATGACTACTTTTTACAAAAACTTTTAGGTTTTCATCTGCAATTCATGCCTTGATTTCAACATTAAGTTTTTCTTTTGGATTTTTAAGGAAAATCATGTAGCTTTCGCCATAACTGACTATGAGTGAAAGAATTATTTCCTCAGCCTGGGTCAAGTTTGAATCAATAATCTGCAGCTGTTCGGCTTCCTGGGTGCAGCTTAATTGCTCAAAGGAATTTTGGTCAGTTACTGGAGACACCTGAGGGACTTCAGCAATTACCTTAGCTGTTTTATTTTTGGCTTAATAAAATCCCCCCCCCCCTCAGAACGCTTCTTCAAAGCTCCTTTTTTTATTATTTTTAGTGCCAGCAACATTTGCTGGTTTAACGGTAGTATTAGCTTGCTCAGAAACAGCTTGGTCACATGTACTTGCAGACTTTAAAGTTTCTCTGAAGACTTGTAACTTTTCATCAATAAGTTCAAGGATTCCTGGTAGGGGTTCAATTCCATCAGCAGCTCTATCAATTATCATCTCCTTGAGTTGCTGAATAATACTGTTTTCAACAATTTGATCAATATCCATATTTCGAAGAAAGTCAGAAAGGAAGTTTGGAAGAAAAATCTTCTTTCACGTAAGAAAAGTTTGATTATTAGCAGTGGAAATTGCTTTTAATGTTCAAACTGAAGATAAAAATAAGTCTTTATAGCTAAAGTCAATTGCCAGTCGATCCTAGCACACTGTACGAAAAGGCTCTGCTATCTATAACATGTTAGTCTTAGCAGGAAGATCAATCTGGGCGGGCTGTAACTGATTTGAAGAACTAATAGGAAACATGTCTTGTTACCTCCGCTGCTGGAGTGAGAATAAGTATTTGAGAATCGGTTCATAGTTATTAATTTTGTGAGAGTGTGTGTATATATATATATATATATATGATTTATTTGAAGTGTAAAATTTAAAATTAGATAGCTTTAAATGAATGAGTTGCTGTATTTAATATCTTCAAAAATGTGTATTATTTTCAATGCATTCTTTTATAATCTCAGTAGAAAAATTTCATTTTAGCAGATTAATTTAAAATGAATATTTTACAGTGTATGCTGGAAAACGCATATACGTGTACTTAATTTATTAGTGTTCATTATTTTTGATATTTATTTATACAAGGAACTAAGAACATCTATTTTTGAACAGTAAAAATTTAAGACAATTGCAATTGCTTATTGCAAGCTATAATTATTTTGCAATTTTCCTTGGTTATGTAACATAGTAATTTCAAATCCTTTATTCATTTCACATTAGAAAGAAATTTCTTTCTTTCTAAATATTATGGTTCAAAAGTACAAGCTATTATGTTTTATATACACACTTATATTAAATGCCTTATAAAATATATATATGCATTCTTATGTTGAATCAGATCAACCAATTCCTCCTGGTGGAGTTCCTAATAGCAATCAACCCCATCCTCCTGCTACTGCTGCTTCCAACTTCAATGCTGCTCCTCAAACTTCAGGAACACCTCCTCGTAAGTTATTAATTATGTATCACTTATTCTTTCAGATAAAACAAATTGTAGTAGACATAAACTGTTTGTGTATTTTTTATATCCATTAACATACAGAAAAAGGTTTTTATTTTTGTTATAAAATTATGTATGAATTTAAAATATGTATTACGGATGTGAAATGTGTTTATTGTCATGTCTTGCATTTATATCCAAGTTATTCAAAGATTTTACATTTGTGTAAAATACAAATTCCAAAGTAAATTTCTTTTAAAAGAAAGTTTTTACAGTTTTTCCATGAAATAATTAAGTTTGAGAATCATCATTCTGAGTTTATATAAAGGCATTATTATTGTTGGAGTAACTTTTTTCTTCTACTTAGTGATTTTGAGCTAGACTTTATATAAGTGTATAATAAAATAAATGAGCAAGTGTTCACTACTCTACATTTGTGTAGGTTGAATGAGGTAAGACTATTGCTTTTTTTGTATGCGTTATAAATTGGTAATTGCATAGTAAAAGTTTTGAAGCTTTGACAATATCATTTTCTAGGAATGTAAAATTAGCTTCTAATTGGACAAATTTCTTCTTGAAAGAAAAATCGAATCTTTAATTACGAATGAAAAAAGCTTCTGGAATGTTCATCCTTGTGACTACCTTTCCAAATATTAAATATTTTGTTTTCTATTGTAGTCTATAGTTGGAATAATTTATTGTAGTCCTTTCCTAGTGGCAAAATTGTTTGAAATTTATTTTGTGATAAATAAAAGCAAATGTACACATAAATTGGTAACAAAAAAATTTTCTTCAAAAATATATCTGTAATCTTTTACAAAACAATCTTCATGTCTCAAAAGGTAATGATTTCTATGAAATTTGGGCTATAAAATCATGCTTTATTGCATTGTTTTCTGTTTCATTACTTTCTGATCCTCATCTGTTTCTTTGCCTAAGTCTTTTTGCCTGGCAAGAGTTCCACTTTGGAATTAAACTGCTTTACTTGCTATATATCATTTTTCATATAAAAACTAGTTATAACTTTGAATCACTTCAATAGAAATTTATTTTGTGATTTTTAGATGTTAATTTTCACCAGTTTGTTGTGACATTTTTGATATAAATTATCTATTAAAAACCAAATTGAAAATTTTCTCTTTAATTTTTAAGTATAATTTTATTAATAAAAAAGTATAATTTGTGTAATATGTTTAAAATTTTTCTTAGATCAACAAGTTACAGTAACTCAAAATGCTAATCAACCTCATGGACCTGGGAATGTTCCAACTAGTTTCAGTCCTGCTCCACCACAACCACTTTTGGCTCAGTCGCGTAAGTAAAATAACAATCCTCATAAATGTATTTAACAGCATTTCATTTTTTTATTTCTATTTTTATTCATTTTTTTACTTACATACTTTAATTTTTTATCGCTCTTCTCACAAATTTTTTGTTTCACTGTTTTATTTATAACTTTTTATTTGCAAATTTTGAATTATTAAATGTATGTCAATGAAACTTCATTTATTACACTTTTTAAACAAGTCACACAATTCTTTTGAATGCAAAAAAGAGTAATAAATTTAAAGGGTTGATATTATATCCAAAATATATATGTGCTTAATTTTCATAAATGAGTATTATAAAACTTATTATGTGTACAAAGAAACTATGATCAAATTACATTCCACCATTCCAAATATAATCTATTGTCAGTTTTGCCACTAAATTTCATGTAATTATTAATCTGTATTCTGAATGTAAAATACCATTGAGCATGATAGGTTGTATGCCCACTAAATAATTAGCATATTTTCCCTGTTTACCTAAACATTGTTGGCATTTTTCTCTGAATAATTATTTTTCCAAAAATGTTCATAACTTACAATTTATTTTAAGTAATCCTGATGTAAACATTTAATATTATTTTTCTATTGAAAATAGTCTATTATACCATATCTTACTTTTTGATGTACTATAGTTTTTCACCGTTTATTTATTCATCTTGTTGATTTTTTTCCATTGTTTTTATTTTGCAATTTTAATTTTGCAAATAGTTTTTCTGCTTCCACAATATTACTGGTAAGATAAAAAGTAAATAAATTATAGAAAAGCAAAAAGTGCATGCTGCAATAACGCTGTATACTTGTTGATAATGTTGTTATGAGATACTTGATTTTACATAATTAATTCAAAATAATTGTGTAACTCTACATTATGTATTTGGTACTTAATTCTAAATTTTATATGAGATCACTATTATTAACCGATGGAATTCATTAAATATTTCTTTTTTGATACTCTTAAATAAACTTAAAAAATAAAATAGCTGTAGAGAAATAAATTTTTTGAAAAGCGAATCATCACTATGATATTAATTTAAAATTTAGATTACGATGAAGTTAGCATCCATTTAAAAAAATTTACTTTGTTCATTTTATTAGAAAAATAGTACTTCAAGAATGTTTATATATTATAGCCCTTCTATTTTTTTATGATAAGAACAGTAAAGGGTTTTAAAATTATTGAGAATTTGTCTTATTTGTACTTTATTAAAAAAATTAGGCTTATTTAAAAAGATTAACAATCCCAAAAATTTATCAAAATAGAAAGCAAATTACTTAAAAGTCAATCAAAAATTCCCATACAGTATTTGGCTAATTCAATTTCATCAATTTTTATACAGTTATTTATGTTTTCTTTTTAATCTGTTCTCAAAGCAAATTTAAATTTATGAAAAAAATAGTTTAACTTTTTTTTTTTTTTTTGTTATGTTGCAAAACTTACCAAATTGTTGATGGTTTGTTAGCAACATAGTTTCATGTATGTGTGTGTGTGTGTTATGTTGGTGAATTATATTAATATTATATATTTACTAATATTTTTTTTTATCTAGTGAACCATTATTTTAGTTTAACACTAAAGAAATTCTGAACATCTCCAGACAATTTACAAACATATTACAGAAAATTGAAAGAAATTAAATAAAGAATATTATTCCACTTCATTACATATATTAGATAAGACTGTAAATATTGCATATTATAATTGAATTTTTAATACAAAAAGTCAGCATTTGGAAATCAATGCAATTGAAAAATTTGAATTTATTAACATAGAAAGTAAGCATACTTAGTTAAGTGTTAAAGAAATAAAGGCTCTTAACTACACTATCATATAAATATGTTAATAAGTCTTAAACTTATTAATTTTTAATAAAAACACCCTAATATATTAAAATGGGAATCTCAAACACTATTTATGTCTTAGAATTATAACTCCATCCAAGGTCACTTTCCCTTGATAAACCAACTTAGCACTAAATATGCTAGTCTTGTCTCAAGAATAAGAATATTCCAGCCATAGATTGCTAATCCCCCTTAAAATTATTTCCTCGCTATCCCCCCCCCCTCTTAAATACTTTACTTCTTATATATTATATCTTTCTATCTTTGCCCACTTGTTTTTCTTTATGATCGGAGCAATCTGATTACTGATTGCATACTTCCAGCAAGAGTGAAGACTTTGTCTCTCTTTGTTAACTAGTCTCTCCACATATCCTAATTTTTCATTTGCACTCTATCAGCAGAAACTGATTTTCTTGTAGTATACTCTTGAGTAATCTGTCATTTTTTGGTGTTAGAAATGCACTATCTGTTACCACTATTAATAATACAAAATCGATATCTATTTTCAATTTTGTGAGCATCACAATTCCATAAATATTGATTTTTAATGACACAAACAGTTTTAAAAAATCTGATGTACATAGTATTTTCTTTCTATGTGCATTTATTAAAATTGTGAGAAATTGAAATTGTTCTGTTTATAAGCTATTGCCATATTTATTTTTATTTTTAAAAGTGCATCAAATTTATAATTGCAAAAAAAAAAATGACAAATTATGTAAAATTCTTTATTTTAAAAATGTGTTAACAAATGAAAATAACATAATTTTGATTATTATATTTTGGCACCAAAGTTATTCTAAATACATAATCTCATTCATTATTTTTAATATATCTCAAAAATTTTAAAATCAAGTTTGACTTGATTAAGTTAAGTATGCCCTATTACAAAGATGAGAGAATTGTTGCAATCAACTTAAAAATTTTAAAAAAATTTCATAGACTGTTTTAATAGTAAGGTTACAAATTTATATTTCTACAAATTTTAATGCTACACTCTATGATTAAATACCAACTGACTAATTTTTTCTTCTTTGTGGAAGTATGCAATATGGTAGTATAAGTAAACTTCTATGTTAATAATAAAATAAACCATTTATTCTTATTCTTTTTTCATAGACATTAACATTTCTTTTTCTTTCAATTATTTCTGCTCATTTAAAGCAATAAAGCATTGGTTTCATTTAAAGCATTGGTATACAAATTAGAAATTTTGTTAATTAAACAAAAAATTATACAAGTTGTAAATTGAAAGAGACAACAAAACCCTATTTGTATGCTTCTGAAAATCAATAAGTGTTATTGAATTAAGTCAATTTTGCCCAAATTGAAGAACAATTCTGCAAATTTTATAATTATACTGTGCATTATAAAATTACAAACTTTATCATATTTAAATGATGAATGTTAAATATGAATAAATAATATTCTCTTATAATGAAAATAAAATAAATAAAGATTAATTTTAAATTGATAATGAATAAACAGAAGTAGAGGTCAGAAAATATTCAGTTATTTCAGTTTTATAATTCCTAATCTTGAAATACTTAAATGAATATAAATTGTAATTTATTATCATTTGCTCTAAGTGTCATCAAATTAATGTTATGTTTTTACTAAATTTCGTATTCATTATTGCATTAAAATATCAAATTTCTTTTTAAGAATTCCAAGATTATATAAGTCTTAGAAATTTGGTTGGGCATATTCACAAAAATTTATCTCGGTAGTTTTTTAACCTTTACTATCACTATTTTTTTGTTATCTCATTAAATGAATTGTTTTTAAAATAACATGAAAGTATTAAAAAACTACTACACACTTTTATAATTGTAATATAAAAATATTTTGGATGTATGATTGCTTAGATTTTTAACTATACACAAACATCTAAAAAGATCCCTCACATTTTTAATATGATTAAAAATCTGTTCAGACCTGATTGTATAAGTTTATTACATGTGTAATGTAACTGCTTCTATAGAATTTTAATAAAGATAAGTTTTCGAAAATTTGAATATTCTGTTGACTAAAACAGACCTTTATTTTTGTTCTGACATTTTCACTTTACTGAGTTTTATTGTTAATATCAGTTGATGATAATTTTATTAAATTTGTGTATAAAAGGAATGAGTCAGTTTAATATTTTTAAGTTAAAGCTTTTTTAAAATAAGTTCTATTCTTTGAGATTGATGCCTTTCTACAATTAAAATCATTTCTTAGTATATTTCAAGAAAAAGTATGTAGAATTGAAAGCATAAAATATTGATTGAAAAATATAAGAAAAAGGAATCAAAACCCTGAATTTTGCCATGTTTATTTATTGTTTGCCTTCATTATATTTAAAGAAAAACAATTTTTAATAGATCCATCACAGAGTCAAAATGTTGGTGGAAATGTGCATCCAGCTAGTGGTGTCTCTCAGAATTATAATCCTTCTCCACAACCACCTGTTGGACATTCACGTAAGTAATTTAATTTGATATAAATCATCTTCACATAATACTTAATAAACTCATATTAAATATAGATTACTTGTTTGTTTTATCTTAATGTTTAAGTATTTTCCCTGTGTTTAAAAATAATATATTACTATGTAACTTTATTGTTTAACTCAGGCTTTTACAACAATTTTCAACCAATAAAATATTATTACTAAATCATATCAGTTTTATCATGTAATTAAAATCAATGTTTGATTATTTGTTTATGCATGATTAGTCTTTAAATAATGTTAAGAAAGATCACTATGGCAAAATTAAATTAAAAGTTAAAGTATTCCAAGATATGTTTTACTTTTTAGGACATTTCTACTTTAGTATTTTTTTTTTAAAGTAGTTTGATGAAGATAGCATAGTATTCTCAAAAAGTTAGTCAAAAATTGTTATCTTCTTTTTCTTTATTGGAAGACTTTATCTTGGAAACCAGCCATTGCAAGTAGAATTTTACGTACAAAATTTTTTTTCCCAAAAGCTAATTAAGTTACAATGTAGAGATGTGATTGTGAAAAACTCTCTAAATTTGATTCTCAAATTCAAATGGAAATTGAATAATAAGTGCTCTGACCTTCATTTAATCAGCTTATGAGTTTGATTCCCACTTCATGTTTGGAATTTATAACCCATATCCATTTTAAACTGTAGGTCGCAGTCTGATTAGACAAAAAATGACCATTAAGTGGTAAACAAACAAAACTGAAAACTGCTGTTGTTAGATAATGTTTTTGTTTCTTTCATTTCATTCAGAATCCTTTTGTAATATGAATCATTGTATTTACTAAATAATCTTCAACTTAATTTCAAAAGATTAATATGTTTAACAAATTATTAGACCATTTTTAAATTTTTATAGCTTTACTTTTTTCGAATAAGTGAGTTTATTCTATATTTATTTGTATTACTTTCAAAAAAATTATACATTCATTGATATCAGCTAATTTGATTTGCTTCTTATATGTGTTTAATGGTTAAATACAAAAGTTCAAATAAAAGAATATTTGCTATTTTCAATATTACTTTTGATCTCATTTATTGTTTGAAATTTCATATTTTTCTATCATACCACATTCAGATCTTCTACTACTTGTAAAATAAATGTTTTTAAGCTGACAAAATATTCACTAATCCATAGAATTAACTCGTTTCACTAATCCTAATCCATAGAATTAACTCGTTTTTAATCATAGTAGAAAATCCACTTTTTTTCCTCCTAAAAATTCAGTTGAGAGCTGTCTAATAAAAAATAAAGTTTTTATAAAATAAGGAAAATTACCTCAAGCAACATTACTATTTTAATTGTTATAAAGCATTAACATATTTTACTATAATATTATAGCTGGACCTCATCAACAGCAACAGTATTCCCAGCAAGGCCCTTTTGCTTCTGGACAACCACCTCCTCATAATCAATATAACAGTTCGTCTCCACAAAATTCATATGCTCAGAATATTCCTCCATCAAATTACAATTCCACAACACAGAATTATGCTCCTGTCAATCAGTCACAAAATTATGGGCCCAGCTCTTCTCCTCATCTTCAGACTCTTCAACAGCAATCTCAGACTCCATCTCAACAATCCCAACAACAATTACCATCCCAATCACAACAGCAACTTCAACAACAACAACAGCAGCAACAACAACAACAACAGCAGCAGCAGCAACAACAACAACAACCACCACAACAGCAACAACAACCTCCCCAGTCTCAAACTCAACAAGGACCCCCATCTCATCAGCAACAAGCAGCAAATCAACCTTCAGGACAAAATTATTCAAATCAACCAAGCAATCAAGCTCAAGGTAACTTCAATGTTTCTTCAGCATCTGCTACTCCTCAGCCGCAAGTATATACTACCCAGTCTTCGCAGACTTATAATCAATCTCAACAATACGGACAACCATCCTCTAGTTCTCCATCTCAATGGTATCAGAATCAGAATTCGCAATCATATTCTTCAACCACATCCACTCAATCTAACTACTCTGGATCTCAAGGATATATTGGGCAGTCTCCAAATTTTTCTTCTGCTCCAAATAATTCATACAATTCTCCACCTACAACTTCTCAATCTAATTATGGACCATCGCCTCAGCAATCCAATTACATTCATCCTGGATCAAATGTACAAGGCTCTACTCCACCACCAACTTCTGTTCCCCCTCAAAATCGATTTCCTTCCAATTATGGCCATGGCAATTACTCTCACTACCGACCAGCATCTCAACAACACCCAAATATTGGCAACCAGATGGGACCACCATCAATTCATAGACCCCCAAATAGTAACTCACAATCATATAATTATGAACAAAATCAAGGATATGCTTACCAGCCTCAGTGAAATTGTAAATAAATATATTGTACAATTACAAACTTTTAACAGCAAATAAAGTGAATATTAAATATTTGCCAACTAAACTATTTTTTCCTGAAGGTGCAGTGTACTGTTTTGGCTGATTTGCTTCTGAATATAAATGATGTATTTCACATCAAATATATTAAATAATTTCTTAAGTAATTTATATTTCAGTTAGAGACTAAAAGATTCTGTTAAATGAAATTGTATTTAATTGAGATACAATTGAAAACTTGATTAATTTCTTATCAAACTGATAAAATATTTAGGAAATATACTCCAATATGTAACAATGTTTCTTTACTTAAATTTTCTTTCTTACAAATCGGCAAAACTCTTTTGTTTTATTTCTGGATTAGTAGAGCATCCTTATTGGAATGTTTATTCCAAATATGTGTATTGTAAGTTATAGTTCTTTACCAAAACTTTATTAATATTTTACTATTATATTACTAATATTTTATTAATTTATATAAGTATTATATAACAACATTTTTAAAAAAAAATCTGTAACTTCAAATAATATTTTATCTTGCTTCTTTTATTGTAGTATAATTGAAAAGAAAATGTGGGAACTTTTCATGCTAACATTTTTTATGAGAGGAATAAATTAAAAGTCCTTTCAGCTTTTATTGAATATAAAATATATTTATTTAGTGATTATTATATACAAGCATTTTAATTTTCTGTGTTTTTAAAAGACAACAATTTTGTTATTGTTTATGACTTTAAAACATTTTAAATATTTATTAATTTGTTGTAAAAGATTACTACACTGATGTGAAAGTATTCAAATTCATCTTATGGATGAGTGTTTTCTATTTTAATGTAATCTTATCAATATTGATAAGGTTGATAACTGGATAGTGATGTCAATTTATAATTGTTAATAGTTTTTCTTTTTGAATTTAAAATTTAACTTTTTAAAAATCAATATTTTTTTTTTCAGATTTATTTGGCAAAAAATGCCAAACTAAAAATATATTGAAATGTTAATTTGAAATTATAAGAAGTTATTAAAGATCACTTCTTTAAAGAAAAAATTGTAGTATAGTGTTATTCTTATAAACCAATGTTTATCAGCCTTGTGTTAACTTGTGTAGTGTAAAAATTTTATTATTTTACAAATTTTCAATGAAAACCAATTTTAAAATTCAATTCATCATTTTTTATGCAGATAGACAATTTTTACTACCTTTTCAAATATTGTTTTCAGTTGAACTGATAACAAAAAACTCTTTGTTCCAAAGAAAGAGAATTAAATTCTGCGCAATGTTACTTGTAAAAAAATTTTTTTTTTTGATATTAATTTATTGTACCATAGTTTTCTGTATATAATCTGCATTGACACATTATTTCTAAGCCTTTTATTTAAGTAAAAAACTTCATAATCCACTGCAAATTTTAATGCAAATAACCCCAAATATATACTGTTACTAATAATGTTGAGTCACATGAAATAAAAAAATATGTGGTAGGATTAAAATATGAATATATAATTGTACAAAAAAATTTATTATGAGAAACATTTTGTTGCATCCTTTTTTGATCCTCTACACTGAGTGTGATTAACCTGACATCTATCTCAAAGATTTAGAATCATGAAATTCTAGTTTAACTTAATAGTTTTTTTTTTTTAAGTTTTTAATAACTTTTAAAACATGGCTATACACATTTAAAAAAAATAAATGTGTTTTTTTAATGTTTAAATAATAAAAAAATTTTTTTTTTAAAAAAATCCCCCACTTTTTTTTATATATACTGATTAATTTTTATTCATCTTACATTAATGCCTTGATCACCTTTTTTTGTTGTCATTAACAGTGGGACAAGATGAGATTTTACTGAGGTTAAAAATTCTTACTACAATTAAAAAGATACACCTTCAAAATAAAAAAGAAAATACTATTTTGAATGATCATTAAATTTGTTTAGTTAAAAACAAAACTTCAGAACTTGATTAATCAGACTTGGAAATGAATAAATTTGTTATATTTTCATTTAATATGTTATCTGAGTCAATAGATGACAAAATCTTCTCTGTTAGAATCATTTTCATCAAAAAGAAAAAAAAATCCTATTCTTAAAACATTTTTTATAGTTTTGGAAGCATCAATCCACTCTTTCAAAAGCTATTTGGAGATATTTTCATACAATGCATGCTTTAATTTTCTTGATTTTGTAAAATTCTTTTTTTCATTGGGTATTCAATGTTCCCATTTAATTTCCTAACTTTACATTTAAATTATCTATGAACTCAAACTTAAAAGGCTTTAGTATCTTTGCACATCCTCCAAGTATTATTATTGCAATGTTTGTAAATGTGGACTTCTTGGTGTTTATAATATTCTCATTGAGACTTGCTTTCATTGTGCCAATAATTAAAAAAGTTTTAAGATTAAAAATTAATCCGTTTTCTCTAGATACTCTGTAACAATATAATTTCTTCTTTTGTGCAGCTCTTCTCTTTTATACAAATTTTAGCAAGTTTAGAAAAATTTTCTCTTAAAAGTATTTTTCATTTAGATATAAACTGCATCAATTTCAAACCATTTACAATGCAGCATAAAATTATTGTAAATGAAGTGTCTCCATTTGATGTAGTATTTATAGGAATACTATTTGTTTTCTGAACATTGCTGATTTTGATAAAGGTATATCAAATGATAACAGAAATTTGTCAATATTAAAAATCAAATTCACTGTAAAATTATTTTTAGGAATAACTTTCTTATTAATGTCACAAGTCATCGTACTTTTCCAAGTAATCAGGCAATTTCTGTCTGACTGATGAGCAATTACATACAGCTAAGTTTTTTTTTTTTTTCATAAGCTGGTATTTACCTCATGTGCTATCTAGAGAAGTTTCCAGAACTTATTTCTCTACTTCTAATCTGTGAGGTTTTCCACAGTGATTAAATCTTCATTACATATTGTTCAAAGTTAGATTTTTTCTACAGTCAGAATTATTTCATTTTTCACTGCTAAACAGTCTTGCCTCTTCTAAATTTCTTACTTCCTTAGCCTTCTCTATAACTTATACTTTAAAATCTGCCATGTAACTTACACACACGCACACACTTTCGCTTCAATGTGACTATGTTTGATTCTGAGTATTTTCAAGATAATTTCTGATGAGGAATGTTTTTTGTTAGATTAGCTTGTTGGTGTGTTAAGCACTCAACAAAAATCAATTTAAAAAATAAATAAATAAAAACATTGTATTACATGTAATCTGCATATTATATACTGCAAAAAACTAGTTCCATCAGTCTTGTTGTATGAAAAATGTCATAGGACAACAGAAAACAACTTTATTGTTATCATAAAAAAAACAAATCTATCAAAACATTTTTAAACATGTTGATAAAATATGTAATATTATTATTTTAAGTATATATTGCTACAATTAATGGATATATCATATCTTTGCTAATAATTAAGAGCCTGTTTTTCTACCATGTGTTTATGTTTTTTAAATTATTTTTCTTTCAAATCTGAAGTGAAATGTATTGCTGTGGTTTAAACAGTTTTACTAAGTGTGCTGGAAAGAAAAAGAAAATATTCCCTTTCTTATTACTAATGAAAATTATTAAATTAAATTGAAGAAGCATAATTGTATTCTGTATAAACAAGCCATAAATATTTTTTGAAAGGATTCGTTATAGTATTTGTATGTAAAATGTAAAAGTTATGAATGTTAAGTTTTAGTAGAAAATGTATCTAAATCACAAGCATGTACCAGTTTTCTGTTATGTTTTATTTAAAAAAATAAAATAATTACTACTGCAGTACTTACTTTTATAAAAATTATACATGCACTAATGTAAACTATAGTTTTTGAAAAACATAATTAAATTCTAAATGCGACTGGCAATTTGTAAAGGTTCTGAAAAATACTGCATTGTTAATCTTCATGTCACTTTCTCTTTTTCTAATTCAAATGAATCAGAAAAACATCTAAAATGTAACCAAGCATTAGCTAAATATTAAAATACATTTTTGTAAATAAAAATATTTAAATTATATTGGAAAAATTACATGTATGTCATTTGTTTAATTAGATATATAACAAAATATTATATCAAATAAAAAGAATATTTTTATAACTTTCATTCTATTAGCAAATACATACCTAATATTAACAGTATGTTGTGATTATCTTGCAAAGTTATTTCAAGCTCAAACACACATTTTAAATTATTACTAGAAGAATTTTAAAAATAGTGGAAATAAAACTGTACTGTTAGTTAAAATTTTAGGAAGATACTAACGTTTCTGAATATTTCTTAAAAGGTTGCTACATTTCATTAATGGAAGTTGTTTTGTATTTAAAGGTAACATGCTGATAAAAAAATTGATTAATGATTAAAATTAAAAAAAAAGAATTAACTGTAAATATTTTAAAAAATATATCAAAACCCCTTTTTTTTGCATAAGATTTGAAAATAATTTTATCTTTTTTATGGAAACTTATATTATTTCTTTACCACTAAATTGTATATATATATATTTCTTACTATTACATTACAATTGCAAATATGTATTATCGTGTGTTGTTGCAAGCTTAAAATTTATTTTAAAACATTATTGTAAATTAAGTTTTTATGCATTTCTAAATACATTGAACTCCCAAAATTTTACCCTATATATTCTTTAAATGCAGTCATGTGCTTAGTTTCATAATTAAATGTTTTGTAGTTCTAATGACATGTGTAAGATTTTGTCTTGTATCTATCTTAGTAACTTTTACTGTTTTTGTATTCTTATATGTATATGTGTATCTGTGATTCATATGTATTTTTCATGTTATTAATGTAGAAAATTATCTATTTGTTTCAGATATCCAATAAATTTTTCCTTCTTTAGTTACAATTCTCCTTTTTATTTATAAGTATAACCTGAATAAATTAATATTTAAATTTCACAATTTCCTTCCAAAATTTGTTTTTTAGTTAGGAATGTTGAAATAAAAAATTACATCTCTTTTAATTTATGGGGGAAATGCATGAAACTACTGCACTATTATCATTTACAAACATTTAATTACTGTATTAAATTTTCATCAATGGCTAATTGAAATCGCATGTGACGACAATTAACATGCAGTGTCATAATTTATGCATGAAACTTAATTGTTTTCAATTATTGCATAGTACTTAAAATTTCTATTTAAATTGCATTTAAATCTTCGTCTGTGACTGAATCGAAAATTTATGTTAAATTGTCACTGTCATTTTTTTTTTTTTAATATTTTTATAAAAGAAAGCTTTTTACTGTATAGAAACAGCTTTATATTCTAGAAATTCTCTATTAATAATCCTAATAATAATTCTCTTATAATTTTGTCCTCTAATAATAATCCTGATACTCTAACTTGACTTTCTATATGCCAGATTTCAAATCATCTTTTTTATTTAAATGAAAAAAGCAGCTCATCTCTTCAGGATACAATATAATATTGTAAAATATTTCTATTTTTGTATTTCTGTTTTGAACATACATCATCATAATAATTTTCTTTTAGTGTTAAAACTTAATACTTTTGCCCCTGCCATTATTTTAAAAAAGTAAGTAGAAGTGTCTATTGCTGTGTAAATATGAGGGAAACTTGCAAAACAAAAATAATTCAAACTTGAAAAAAAAAAAGTTACCTGGAAATAAGTGATTTCATTTGACAGGTTATTTAATATTTTTTAAGCTAACATACTAAAATCATTTTTTTATTCAAAAATTAATCTTACATCAGACTAAAAATTAAATGCGCAAGTTTTTCACTATCATTGGCTGATATCCTAAAATCAAATCAAATTTTTAAAAAATATGTACTTTATATTACTTAATTTCTTTATTTTGAATAAGAATTCTGCATTAAATTTAGCTGCATGTTAATTCTTCAATATTTAATATATATTATTTATCAACATAATATTCAGACATTCTCAAATAAAACTGAAAGACAAAATATCTGCCACAAAAGATCGTGAGGAAAGAAAGTAACGCATTTACAAGATAAATTTGGAATACTAATTAAAAATACTGCCTGGAACAGATGTCATACAGGCCGAACTTGTAAAAAAAAAGGAGGGCCAAAGGTGTAAGAGCTCTTACATGGAATAATCCAGTATGTTTGGATATTCGAGAAGATACCAGAGGATTGGCTTACAAGCTTACTTTGTTCAATTTTCAAAAAGGGCGATCCTTTAATATGTGAAAACTAGAGGAATAAGATTTTTGTAAATTTTCTAAAGTTTTCTTTTCAAGATATTGTACAAGAGACTTGTCCCGTATGCATGTAATATTGT
Organism: Latrodectus elegans; assembly: GCA_030067965.1. Taxonomy (NCBI): domain Eukaryota; kingdom Metazoa; phylum Arthropoda; class Arachnida; order Araneae; family Theridiidae; genus Latrodectus; species Latrodectus elegans. Next base: position 56,696,166 of record CM057816.1, read on the forward strand.
GGGCGACTATCAGTGTGGATTCTGTACTGGCAAATCCACAGTGGACCATATATTTGGTCTTTGACAAATGATGGAGAATTGTCATGAATTTGATATTGATTTACATATTTTGTTCATTGATTACAAGGCCACATACGATTCTATAGACCGAAATGAAATATTTAAGGCTATCTTGTTTTTGGTATTCCATTAAAGTTAGTTAATTTGCTAAAAAGGACCCTCAACTGGACTTCCTGTAGGGTCCTGATCCAGGAACAACTTTCTAAAGACTTTTTTGTTGATAAGGAAGTAAGACAGGGACATGCTCTTTCTTGCCTTTTGCTTAAAATCGTTCTTGAAAGAGTCATCAGGAAATCTGGTATCAATACCACAGGTAGTATCTTCAGAAAATCTGTTCAAGTGTTGGCGTTTGCAGACGACATTGCACTGGTCACCAGAAGTAAAAAATACTTTATAGAAGCCTTTGAGGCTATTGAGAGGGAGACCAGACTGGCAGGGCTTGTTAATCAAGTTAAAACTAAATATTTCCCTGTGACTAGAACTCAAATTATCCAAACTCATCTACTCATTGGTGATTGTAAATTTGAAACAGTTGATGAATTTATCTATCTTGGCGCAATGGTTAATAAAAATAATGACATTCTCCCAGAGGTAAAAAGACGTTTAACTGCAGCCAACAAAGGCCTTTTTGGCCTAAGATATTTATAAAAAAACTAAATTTTTATCTCGAAAAACTAAGTTGCAGATCTCTAGAACGCATATCCGACTCGTTTGACCTATGCCAGTCGGAAATTTGGACTTTGACTGTAAGAGAAGAGAGGCTGTTGGGCCTATTTAAACGAAGAATTTTAAAAAGTATCTTTGGAGGTACGAAGGAAAACGGTGTCTGGCGCAGAAAATACAATACAGAAATTTATTGAATGTACAAGGAGCCAGACGTTGTACATCACATTAAAGTAAGCTCTTTCAATTGGGTTGGACATGTTATTAGAATGAAGGACAATAAAAAACTAAGGGTTTTTTTTTCTTGCAAAATTTATCTGCGTAAGAAGAGGAAGACCAAAGCTGAGATGGGTGGATGCAGTCGAAGAAGACTCTAGGGTCCTTGGAACAAAAAAATGGAGGAGTTTGGCTGCCAGTAGAGGTGGCTGGAAGAAACTTGTTCAAGGTCTTGGCTCATCCTGGGCTGTGGCACGCCATGAATGATTATGAATTAAAAATACTGCCGTGATGATATACGCAACGCTTACAACTTTTTTGCTCATATTTGGTAATGATATATTTCCTATAATATTTTTAAAAAATTGTTATGTGTCTGAAAAAGTAATGAATCGCGAACAGCTATTTGTACCTTACAAATATGTCCTTCCTCAATGGCAGGGTTAGGTGGACCCTTCCCTCCTCAAAAAGTTTTAGCCGTGATCTTCCAATTCATCACTCTTAAAATAGCGAGATCCCTTTCTAGGCAATCAAAAGATTTTGTCGACCCCTAGCTCTTCTTTCAGTGTCTGGCTAAGAATATTTTCTGTGATTATTCTAATAACATTAGCAGCAGAATTTGAAATTTTATATATTTGATGATATCGGATTCTCTGAAAGCACGATGAAGTTTTCAATTTGACTTGTACACCATCAAAAACGACTCTTAGCATCCACTACTTCAAGATTGCATACATGTACGTAATTATATATATATAAGTGATATAGTTGCTATAATCACTTAGACAAACAATTATCTAAAAGACTTTGCTGATGATATACTGCACGTAGGCAAATGTCTTTCATTAATAATTTTTTACAGTTTTACTTCGTGTATATAATTCGTATATGTATGCAACGCCAACTCTTAGTCAACAAGTATACTGTGACATAACAATTACTATGATAAAAAAATATTTTGATGCAATTTGTAAGATGTTTTACTATTTAGTATAATCTCATTACTTCAAAGTCATCTCCATTTCATGGATATTTTTTGTTAGTATTATTTCCAATTTTTGAATCGCGATTTAATGCAAGTTTCGTTAAGAAGTCTGTCAAAGATTTTTTTTAAGAATAAACGGACTCAAAAAAGTGAACACGAAACGATAATTTTGGCGTGCAGTAAGGAAAATGATGATGTATCAAGAGACTGTAATTTTTGTGATTTAGCTTATTACCCCTCCCCCAAGAAGAGCTCTGAAGCTCTTATCTTTTTTTAAAGATAATTTGTACTAACAAATAACGTTCATGATTTAGTCATGATATTAAGAATCGCCATTTATATATTATTATTTCTCTGATAAAGTATTTTTCAAAAAAGTTACGACATTTCTTATTTTTAAACTGTTTAAAAATCAAATATAGAAAAGATGTTAAATTAGTAAGATCTAAAAATGTAATTGTTTTTGTTAATAATAAGCAGCTGAATAATAGTTCGTGAAGTGACGAGTAAGTAAGCAAAAAGTTCAATCCTTTTGTCTCTGATAATGTCACCAAAAATAGTTGATTGCTTATTTACTTTATGATTAAGAGAATTTTATCACTTTGCTAACATAATAGCTTTTAATAAAAAATTGCGATATCTTCTATTTAATTAACTTTACTCAAAACAATGTTCTGCTTCACACAATGAGCTCTCACGGATAGATCACCCAAAAGCGAATCAAAGTCTGGAACGCTTAAACATTTTTTTTTTAACTGTTAAGTTATTAAATATTGAATTCGTTAATTCTTTCATCTGCATATCAATATATTTCCGATCGCCAGCTTTTAGCGAAATGCGCAAACAAGTTTCCTCAATAAGCGGGAATAATAATTTTTAAGAAACTGACAAAGCAATCAGATCGACAATCAATCTGCTTTCTAACATTTTAATCTGAGAGGCACAGTCTCCCTTTCTTGAGTTCCGAAATACTGTGTATCACAGCAAAAATAATTTTATCGTGAGTTCAGATCAACGTTAATTATGATTTAAATTATAGATACTACTTTCAAAGTTTTGAAAGGAAGTATAGTTTACGGCTTAAACTAACCACAGACTACCATCCTGCAGTACTGTTTATTCCATTCCTTGAAACTATTCTCAGTTCAGCCCTAGACAAAGAATGGCACACAAACAGAATAAGGATTTTATTTATATAGATATGAAATCTTTTACGTGTACATATTTTATCTCAATAGAGTTAAATAATGAGGTGTTGTGGCAGTTTACTTTCAAATAAAGAGGATGTTACTTGATTTCAAAACTAAATTCAAATGTTTCTCTTTAACCAATATTGATGACCATCTACTTTAAAACCCTATTCATTTTTGGTGTAAGTAAGGGTTTTTAGTAAAATGATCAGAATTGAAGTAACGTCTTTACTAAAACCTTTTATCACTGGATATGGCTAAAATAGAAAATAGTTATTTTTAATACCCTGCAGCAAAAAGTCTTATTTACTTGATTTCTTAGAATTTCATCATTCACAATCATGATCAAGTAAAATGTGATTAAATGGAAAAAAACTTTAGAAAATTACAGATGAATTGTTTGAAATTAATTACGAAAATGGAAAGTTACTGTTATCGAAGGTCATATTTCTTTTATTACATCTAAAATTATTGACGTATAATGAACTATTAAATATGTGTTCCGATTTTTGGAAAGGCTATGATTTGTTTCTTGATGCACTTCATTTGATTCTCCGATTAGAGATTTAAATGATATCTCCGACTCTTTTTGTTCACCCTTAATGTTCTCCATATCCTACTGAGGAATGCTTCAGCGCACCAGTTATGAAATTATTGACATTAACATAAAATTTTAAAATACGGCTGAAAATATTTCATACTAATTGCATCTATCAGTTTACATTGATTAATGTATTTCGAAACGAAATAATATAGGAAAACAAACATGCAGATTGAGGTTATATAACTTATAATTTATGTTTTACTTTTTCAACGCCCACTTAGTCGTCGAAATTTTAATACTTTGCTGAATTTGATTATTTATCTCTTGGAGATAAGAATTGGAATCATTCCAAAGGCGAGAGAGAAGCAGGTTTCCTATAGGCTGCTCTACGGATGCAAAGAATGCGGATTAGCACAGTATCACAAGGATTAGCATGTGATGAAAACTTGTAACTCATGAATGAAAGTTTAATGAGTGAATCCTGCATTTATCAATGTTTTTTTCTTTCCTATAGAACATTTAAAAAATCAAAAAAATTGTTTAGTTTTATTTGTAGACAATAGCCTTAAATTTTGATTTCTCAGGAAAAATGATTATTTATTCTCGATTTCCAAAAGAGACTTTAGTTGCCTTTTTTTTTTTATCGACGTTGGAGGCCATCTCCAAGGAAACGAGCTCCTCCCGCGATGCGAGGGCGTAGCCCGACGTTTCGATCCATATTCTTCAGTACTTTGCATGAAGGAAGTTTTCATCCATCAGAAAAAGACTATTCACAAGACATTGTTTGACTTGCATTTTGATGTTCCATTGTCTTCCCCAATACAATGTTTCCAATTAAATATGAAATAACCAATCTATATAAATAAAACCATCACTTCATTTATCTGGGGATGAACTAAGAAGGTTGTAGAAAGTGGAGTAACACTTAGTTCAAGGAAATAGTCTCTGTCTGTGCGATTTAAAACATTTATATTTGTAACATCTTTTAACATTATGATATTTGTAACATCTTTTAACAAAAATTAATGCTGCCTGGAAGTCTCTGTACTATTGCTAATGACACACGGTATATTGCTGAAGAAATTGCTCTATTTTAAGAACGAAAGAATTCTTTCCTGTCATTTAAAATGGTAACCTTAAGGGTACAGAAAAAATATGCTTGGCATCACACCTCCCTTTACTTAAATTCCCTCATTTTTTTTTTTTTTTTAAATAACGGTACTTATTATTTGTTTTGATGATCTTTGAAATCACGGATCATAGCGAACGTGTTTATGCTTTTTCCAATTCCCCACCGTTCGGGAGTGCAATGGAACGATAATGAAAAGAATAGACTAAATTATTAATTAAAAAGAATTTTCAATTATTAACTAAAAAGAATTTTCAAGCATTCCACATCTCATATTATTCGTTTTTATCTATATAATTCAAATTTCAGACCATTTTTAAAGTTGAAAGCGCAGTTTTTGAAAAAATAAATTAATAAATGAAATAAATTGATTAATTCATCCTAATTCGGGTATGTATACAAGTATAAAAATCAACATTTTACAGCTTATACTCAAGAAATTTTCTGAGGTACCTTAATGTTTCCGTATCTATTCCCGTTTCAAATGTTACTTTTTGCAACACAAATCAATATCAAGGAATAACTAATGAAATTTTAGTTTTTATAAATAAAAATGAAATCACATGATTTCACGAGTCTCTTTCATACATTTTTGAACAACAAACAATAGTTAATTTTCCATCAAAAAACCTGATTAGAATTAAATAGAGTGAAGCTCTCTTTAAATTTAAAATATTATAATACAGTTAACCAATTTAATTATAACGGCAGAAGTTTCTTGATAAAAATTCTAATATTCGCATTTTTTAATGGTGAAATTGAATAAAATTTTGACACTGTGATTTGATTTATTTAGCACCGTTACGAAATTTAAGTTATGAAGACAATTATTTCCAAAACTTAAATGAATAGAATAAGAAATAGGTGTTGATAAAATAAAAATAATTACTCCAAACAATTGACTTTAGCATTTATACTTGCCATACATTTCTTATTTAAAATATATCTTTCACTGGTTATCGTGACATATTTATAAACATATTGGATTTTAGAATTTGATCATTTATATATGACTGACGATAAAATTGATAATGGAATTATATCTAGGAAAGTTGTCAAACAATGTTTGTAATTGCAAATTCTAAATATATAATTCCGGTAACAAATTTTTTTTAACTTATACAAATTGTATGTCTCTTTGATCTGATGATACAACAATCTGCACCTGAATACACTATCATGTTGTGAGAGCTTATAAACATTAAAGTTTCATAGTATTTAAACTAAGTATCTTCGCTGATTAACAAGTGGAGAAGAAACAAAATCTGTTATCACAAAACCTAGTCACTCAGTTGTTCAAAATTTCATGGTTAATAGTTGTATGTAGAGTTTCGGTTTGGAAAAGTAGAAAGGCGGAAACACATTGAAATAACCTAACCTAGGAGTTTCTAAACTACGGCCACCGAAAATCGTATACAAAAACTTATGAAATCGGTGAGGTCCAAATCTACCCTCGCCAATTTCATCAATATTCCTCGCCAATATTGCTTACAGCAAATAGCTTATCATTGTTGCTCTAATTAAGTTGAATACAAAAGCATATAATGATAATAACTCGGTTTTATTTGCTTACTAAATAAAGTTTAAGCAGAGCACTCTTGTAAAATAAACTAATGAAATTATGAAATTGTGGTTTTCCATTGAGATAGTAGTTTGTTGGTTTGCAGTTGTGGACCAATTTTACTTGCCTCAGTTATTAAAGACAGATTTAAGATGTTCGTTGGTTACCTTAGATCTGCAAATATTCTTTGTTGACTGCATCTTGTAGAATATTTTCACACATAGGTAAGTACTATAAAAATAATAAACTGCTTCTGAGCAAATTTATGCAAATTATAAAATTAAACTAGTGGAAGATGTATATTTGATGATGAGATTTAATGCTTAAATTATACCACTGCAATGCAAATCAGACGAACGAAAATCTTTTTTAAGTTCTCTCTATGAATGAGGGAAAATCTGCTCAACAAATTGATGAAATGGATGAAAGATGTTACATTAAAAATAAATCGTACAAATGCACTAAGTAATTAAATCAAGTAATTACAATAATATTTGCAAATATATTTTCTTAACCACTTGACACACCTTATAAATAATAATGAGCAAATGTCTTTTTTCTCCCACAACCATAATCAAAAAACTGAAATCTTTTGTTTTATTATTGATAAAAATGTCTCTAAAAATAGCTAATCAAAAATTTAAAATTGTTTTATATCGATTGTATATATATATATATATATATATATATATATATATATATATATATATATATATATATATATATATATATATATATATATATATATATATTTCTTACGAAGGTTAATAAGACCGCATCCATAGTTTATAATAGATTCTCAGCCATTATAAATACCAATGCCAGTAGTGAGGTTCAAACCCACGAACTGTTGAAGCCATTAACTAACTATTCGAGCTCCATCTCGGCATGAACTCCATATCAACTGGCTTATTTATTCAGAATGATTGTGATAGAAAGTTTTGAATTCATAGAAAGGGAAAAGATTAAATAATATTCTACTTAATACGCTTAAGTATAACAATTTAAACTTTCATTTTATAATTTCTTTAAATTTATTTAATATTTCAATCAAAAATATTTTTTTTATTATCATCAAATTTATGTAGAGACTATTTCTTTTTACTAATTAGGAAGGGATTCCCAGAATCTTAAACCTACTAATCACAGCGTTGCGGCTCTGTTGGACTTGTCAAAGGCTTTCGACATAGTTTGGAAGCATAAACTCATCATTAAGCTGCATAATACTTTTAATATCCTAGGTAATACATTGGCTTGGATTTCTGATTATCTCCATCAGAGGTATATATGGGTCAAATATAACAAATCCATCTCAAAGACTTCTCAACTTGGGCAAGGTGTTCCTCAGGGAATTGTTCTCAGCCCAACACTTTTTTCCTTATATTTGATTGGTATTGAGAAGACTATCTCTCCTGACACGTTCATTGGAATGTTTGCTGATGACATAATTCTCTGGAGCTCTGGAATCTCCATTCCTGAGATAGAGTCTCGGATTAACAGTTCTTTGGAGCCCCTTTCCGAGTTTGCGGCGGAGTTCAGGTTGAGTTTTAATCCAATCAAATCAGTTACCATCTTCTTTACTACAGATAAGCACTTATATCACTACCAACCTTTTTTGTTACTTAATCATCAGAAACTTACTTACGAGAAACATCCAAAATACTTGGGATTCATTCTATGCTTGGAATTTATATGCAACAAACATATCGAATACATTACCTTGAAAGCCAGGAAACGACTACGCATCCTGAAATACATTGCTGGTAGAGAGTGGGGAGCGGATGCAACTACCATAAGAGCTACCTACCTAGCACTCATTAGGCCCATTTTATAATTTTTTTTAATTACGTCCTTATGTTGGCTCTTTCGAGCATAATAAGTCTTGCAGTCCAATAAAGAAAAGAAATATCTCCAGGAGTGGAGAGCGTCTTGAAATGTGAAGAAGAGCGGGCTTCCTGTAGGGCAGAACATTTTCAAAGATGCTCGCCATCCATGTCAACATGTTCCCTACATAAAATGCAGTTAGGTATATCCACAAGCCCTATGTGACATACGTGTTTCTGGAGAAAATCATGCCCAGTAAGTAACCTGAAGCAAGAGACCCCTATAGATCTAGGTAGATCTCTGGGGATACATGAGGTCAGTAGGGTCCTCCAAGAGGCATCAGCTGCTTTCTCTTTGTAATAAATTTTTCGCTGGTGATGCATGACCCGTTTTAGAAGGAGTTTGACATTTCTCAAGCCAGTAGGAGTATCTGGAGGGTTTAAAAAAGAAGCCGCTTTCGCGAGATTGTCTGCTTTTTCATTACCAGGCAAGCCGCAATGGCTAGTGATCCATTGTAAAGTAATTTCCTTTCCCGCAGACAGTAAAGACAAAGGCTGTAACAGATTTAGCTTTACCCAGGGTGCACCACGAGGAGGCCTGTTACACTACACCCCCATTTTAGAATATGGCTTCCCAATCTACTGTTGGGCTTCTAATTCCAATGGGAAAAATTAGAAAAAAACCAATTGAGTGCTGCACGCATCATTACTGGCTTGAAACGCAGCTGTCCTTCAGAAATGTTATTCTTCGAAGCGGACTTATAACCTCTCCATAACAGACGACAATCCTGTCTAGTCAAATATTACAATAAACTCAAAAATTATGGCCAAGGCAATCTCACGTCAAGTTACCTAAGCAACTGGACTCTGTTCCAAAGATTAAATGGAAATCATTAATAATATACCACCAAATGACATAAAAATCTACACCGATGGCAACAAAATAAATCACCGAACTGGCAGCGGAATTTTCATTGACTCCTCATGACAAACTCTCTCTTAGTCAACGTAATCCCGACTTCTGTTCGGTCTTTCGTAGCGAACTAATAGCCATCAACATCGGATTGGAATCTATCATGAGTGAAACTAAATATAGTGATGTCTGGATATTAACTGATAGCCGTAGTTCAATTCAACATCTACAAAACTGGACCTGTTTGGGAGACCAAACAAGCCTTTCTATTCTACACAAGCTTAAAATTGTCTCCCTTCGGCATAATATCTATTTTCAATGGATCCCGTCTCACGTGGATATTGGAGGCAATGAAATAGCAGACACTTTAGCAAAGGAGGACTCAGGTTATCCTGCTCCTTCTTCTTTCGCCCTTACCTACCTAGAACTCTTTTCCCAGAGAAAAGCCCAGATTAAAACCCATTGGCAGGTACCATTGGCTCACCACTTCTACAAGGGTAGAATTCCTGGACTTTCTCTGGCTTTTTCCTGTGATAGGAAATCCATCACTTGCCTTGCACGTCTCGCCTCTGGCCACCTGAAATACCTCACTTTTGTAGCGGATAACAAGACCTTCCCCGTCTGTCCTAAATGTCATGGACAGCAAACTTCTCCTGAGCATATCCTGAGTTGTATGAATATACTATGGGACGAAATCTATATTTCTCCCCTCCTTGTCATCGATTTCTTCTCAGTCAATGAATTCCTAGATTTGCCTGATTCCGTCAGTCTCTTGGAGATAACCAACAACAACAATTAAGAAATTACATTTATAAAATTGATGGTTGATTTTTATCTTGAAAATGTATCACGCTTTATTTTCCACCATACATTTTGAAAAGAAATATATTTGTTTTTATATACTTTTATGTAGAATACTTTATGACATTATTTGAGGAAATGTTATACCCAATTGGAACTGCACTTTTAAACACGTTTGAATTCAAATCAATTTTTTTGTGGTAACAGTTTGTGATTTAAGTAAGTCGGAACTGATTTACCTGAAATTATTTTGGCAAACTGATTTATTTACGTTTAAATTGATTTTGCGCTATCTTTGTTTTTTCCAAATTGTAATAGGTGTTTGTTGAAAAATTTCAAAATATGATAAGTAAATTTGCTTTTGGCCTCAGCTCCAAATCAGGGGCAAAGCTAAAACGATATGACCTGTAACGAAAGATAAAGGGATGAAACTTCCAGCCATGAGAACAACGAAAGACTTAATATGTAACGACCTGTTACATCAACGAAGAATAGGATTGACTCACTCCAGCACTATAATGATTATGAATAACTTATCCACATGCATATAAATTAACTTAAAAAAGGATGTGATGAGTCAAAAACTTAAAACCAAATCAATTAGAAAGGAACTAAGCTCAACCTGTGATCTCTAAGTTCCAAAAGCAATGGGATAGTGTGGATTATCAAGTCATTATTATTTTATCCTCATTAGAGGAAATGTAATTAAAAAGCCTAGTAATTAATTATTTTGCGGGAATTCCGGTTCAAAAGTAGGTCATAGACCTCAATTTTATGTAAAATATAAGAAAGAGACAGTCTGAATCCAGAGATTAGTGGTCATTAATGATAAACAAATGATAAAACAAAAGTAATAAAAGTATTGAGAAGCATCCAAAAATTCTATTAGTTTAGAGAAGAAATAGGTCTACGGATTCATTGACTTCGTTTTCATCATTCGAAATATCATAATTTTAATTAACGTCATTCGGCCTACGGTTGCTTAAAAACGTGCTCAACTATGAAATTTTTAAAAATATTACATAACTTATAATATCAACAAACAATAAATAAGACTTTGAACAACATTTTTTAAATCAATCTTAAATAACTTAAGAAATGTTGAAATATGTGCAAATGCTATTTACAGTGGGGTGGGTTATATCAGAAGTTAATGGTTGCAGAATGTGTGAATGCTGTTTTCAGTGGGTTTAAATCGGATTTAATTTTAAGTTGTGATTTAAAAAGTGCAGTGCGAGACAAAAGCTGGTGGCGTTGCTTTAATATGAATAAGAAAAACTAACACCATGTGAGTTCACAATATTTAAAAGTTTATAATGATCTGTCTGAATACAAGTTGTTGCACTAATATAGCATTTTTGAAGCATATTTAAAGGATACCTTCAACTGTTTTAGAGTGCTATAGAAAAAATAGTCAATAGCTATATTTATGACAGAATTTATCGCTAAATGTTATTGGCTAGCTCAAAACGTAAGCTTTAGTAAATGATAAGCTATATTAAAGTGTCTGGCTTACATAAAACATAAGCTATGTTCCATTTTGACCACAAATTTGAAATTTATCTTAATTTTTTTAATGAATGCCTATTCAAATTCACTGGAGTTCTGCATATTTTGAGATGCACATGGCACCAAAACTCTGCTCGCTTAAAGGCGTGAGATTCTTTCTCCTCTTTTAAAATTACCACATATACATAACTTCTGGGCTCAAAAACAAAAAAAATATGTATGTTATTGAATCTTCTTCTTTTTCATATTCCCACAAATTTTTTAAATGAAATAATGACATTCCCTTTTTCTATTTTCGGAAAAGTATTGCTGTCGCCTTCTTAGATTATCTTATTTTGGATTTTACCGACACTCGTTTGTTCACAAACGCTTTCGATTGTAAATAAAAGAAATCCTTTATACTTAAAATTTAATACTTAATAATTTTATATTTTCAAAGACTCCACTCTTCTTTCGATTTGTTTTTAGCAAATTCAAAAATGTGAACTCAATTTTCGTAATGAAACACAGTATCGCTAAATAATAAAATATTATTAGTAAGAATTGTCGCCACAAAAATAGTAAATATTAAATCCAAAGAAAAATTTTCAAAAGTTAGGCACATGCAGATTAGGTAAAGTAAAAACATCGGAGTACTAACATTGAATAAAATAGTTTCAAGAAATCTACGAAAAATAAAACAATATAATGGAAAGAATAAGTCGAGCTACCATTTCCTTACTTATAGTAAACATTGATGCTCTGCAGAGTTCAATTCTATTGAAGTTGAATTTTAAAGCCGTGGAGATTATCATCAGTTAATTTAACTATTCTAAAAATTATGCACTAATATTGATTCTTGTTGTTTTATTTTACATTCGCCTTCTCAACATTCATTCATATAAATTTCGGAGATATAAATATCATTATAAAAATTTATATACATTTCCAGTATTTCACATTAGAAAGGAATCAATAGTGTTCTTTTCAGCAATTTGAAAAATTATGAACGAACACAGATCTTGCTTGTTTTTATTTTTGATCTCCCCATGGTATTTCCCGTTACTACTGAGATTAAGAAAGACTTCCTTAACTCGTATCACTTGCATCGGAAACAACATAACTGAGAATAATTAATCATTTTTTTTTATCACACACCTAGTTATTATTGATCTCAAATCTAAATGGCGTCAAATATTCACTTTCAATTCTAGTTCAAACTTTAAAAATGTAAATTCAAATGTCAAACGAAGTTCCCACTAAAATGTTTGTGGCAAACCTTAACGTCAATATACTTTTGTATATTTCTCGAACATTCCAAAGATTAGATGCTTGAAGCATTTCATTTATTGGATTCAACGAAGAACTGTGAATTTATTGTTCCATCAATTTCATATTCGGGATGAAATGATACCTATTTTAACTTGTTTCTTAGAATAAAAAAATAATAAATCAAGTCAACAGATTCAATGTTCTATCCTTCTGAAATGTTAACTTCTGAAGTTCACTTTACTGTCAGTCTTGCTAAATGAGAAGATGTAACAGTATGATGGAGTATGAGTAATGGAACATTCACTTCTTGAAGAAATATGAAGACATCTGTGAATGTCCTCTCTTCATCCAACTTGGGATGGCTCATATATCTATATATATATATATATATATATATATATATATATATATATATATATATATATATATATATATATATATATATATATATATATATATATATATATATATATATATATATATATATATATAAACATCTTTTTTACCATCGTAAGAGGGAGGTCAAAGAACCATAATTTATTTTCCTGACGTGTAGGAACGTCAAAAAGTAATAAAGTTCCTCAATATCATTAATTACGATTCTAGAAGTCATTTAGTGTATAGAAGAAGTGCATGTGATTAAATTAATAGTAAAGTAATTAGTAAATATATAGAGATAAAGACTTAAATTCCCCCCCCCCTGTATAGCAGACACCTTATCATTTCCAAGTACGAATTGTAGATATTATGCGAATCTTTCTTGATTAAATGCTATTTTAAAGTCACAGAAAATTATAGCACGATAATGTTTTTTCGTCAACTAAATTTTTTTTCTATCTATATATTAGTCTACTCTTAATTTAAACTAATCTATTTAAAATTTCTCATTAAAAGTTGCAAATTAAGATTCCTATTTTCAAATCTGACCGTCTTTCCTCTCTTTTCCTGCGAGTATCTCTAAAACTTCCGAGTGATGTTTATATAAGTCATTTTTGAATATTTTTACCTACATAAATTCTCTCAGATTGATATTTTCAAAACTAGAAATCTTATTTTTACACGTTATTAACTTTTTAGACATCAAAAACAGGATGTTGTGGACGTTCTTGAGCATGAATCACGTGACTCAAATTCAGATGAAATTAATAGAATTGCTGTATAAGGACATATGCACGTATTTATTTGGTTTCTTGTATATACTTGCTGAAAAACTAGCCGTTTTTTAATAATTCCCCAGTTTTCTGTTAAACGTATTGTGTATCACACAAAAATTCTCTAAACACAGAACTTCGTGCAAATTATTTCACAAAATGATTGCAAGTGGATAGAATTTCTCAGTAAATAAATTAAGTTTGTTGGTCAAACTATGCTATTCATGTGCACTTAAAATGTCTTTAAACTCTAAATCAATTTTTCATTGGATTTAACAAATAATATTTAAACCCATTTACTTACCTTGCTTAATACGCTTATGTATAATGCCTCCCAGATAATGAGTAAATTTAATAAATAAGTGTTAATGTTGTTGATCCCTATTATTTAAATCGGATATTTTAGTACACTAATAAATTGAGAAGATACCGTTTTTGTACTTGGAATGATCAATAATAAATTATAGTCATGAAATTTTAGTATTGATCAAATTCCTTTATTAACGTGAAGCTCAAATCGGAATTCTGGTGTTCAGTTGGAAATATGTGAAATAATTCAATATATATCTTCTTATAATTTGTCATTTTTTATTTTTGAAAAACTGCTGTACAAATTTCTTTGACTTATTTTAATAAATTTTCTTTTTATTTCTACAAAACATTGCAAGTACATAAAATTTAAAAAAAAATGTGTACCTGAATTAGCGTTATTTTTTTGAATGATTTTAAATTTGCTTGAATAATATAGGCTAATATATTTTTCTTAAAAATCATGAATTAGATTTCTAAAGAAAAGAAAAATTTGAATATAAGAAATGTAGGATCCTTTGTCAATGCGATGCTAATTTTTATTGGAGTCTGCTGCAGCAATTTTAATATTTAATCATTTACATATATTATTTTAAGTAAATTTTTATATATAAATTTTCATTTTGTCGGAGAAAATATATAAAAACACTTTTTAATACAATTTTCTTAACATTAATCTATAATTTTATTCACAACATGAATTGATAAAAACAAAGAAATAACAAAAGTATATTTACATTTTCTCCAAATATAGTTGAGAAAGTATAAGTGTCCTTAAAGTACATTTTTAAGAAAATATTACATTTCGACACTGACAGAATTTCCCTATAAAAACTACTGTCTATTTATAATAAACATTTCATCTGGAATGCGATGACTAATATTCTAAAAGCTTTAAATGAAGTTTCATCATAAATATAATTCAATATTTAAAAGATGACCTGATGCTGGAGTCAGGGAAAAGCCATGTAATGAATGATTACCTACGGAAGTCATCTATGTTCTCATCCACTTTCTCACCAGTTGAAACGAATGTTGATTTTTCCTCACTGTAATGAACCCCACCAGATGGCGCGAGAGCAGGATTTTCATATATACCTTTCCATGCTCTCTGTTCTTCTTCATGAGTATAGTAATGGGCAATGTGACGACGATAAATTATGACAATGACTAAAATAACGCACACTATAACTACGATGATTGAGATAGCTACGATGAACCCTACTTGAGACGTGTATTCAAGAAATTGACGATCAAATTTTGCATTTTGGCACAATATATCATTGGATGAAAGTGACAGTATACAGGTGCCTCTCAGTTCTGGAGGCATGCCACATTGTAAACATGATGGATCTGAGATATTTCTGTCCAATATTTGAGATTCGTTTGCGAAGCGAAATACAGGATAGATTAGGCAGCTGGTACAATCAAAAGGGTTTCCATCTATGTAGATGGTTCTGAAAAATGTGGAATTAAACAACGTTTCAAAAATTAAGTCTGAGATAAGGCTTAATTTATTATAACTTAAATCTAACTCTACCAAATTTTCCAGTGGCAATAGGGTATCAGATTCAATTTCTGCTATATTGTTACTCTGGAGATTTAAGATTTCAATGTTACTGTTCTGAGAAAATACTTCAGGTGATAAAACTTTTATTTGCAGATGTGTGGCAGTTAAAATTTTAAGAGCTTTCAAATGATACACGATTGACGAAAATGCTTGACTGCCGAGATTATTATAACTGATGTTTAAAATTTCCAAACACTCACCCAATGGTTGGAAGGTATCCTTAAGGACATATTCTAATTTATTATAAGATAAATCCAGTGATTTCACTTTGGAATTCGAGAAAGCATTAGTAGACAAGAGAGTCAAATTATTTCGAGAGAGATTTAATAGATGAAATTTATGTCCGTGAAACGTGCCTTCTGCTAAGTTGGATAGAATATTCCCGTCCAGCAATAACACTGACAAATTTGAAAGATGTCTAAATTCAGCTGGCGCCAGAGAAGACAAGTAGTTGTCCCGGAGATCCAGAAATTCCAGCTTTGGAAGCATTTGATAAACTAGTGGATGCAACTGCAACAATCTGCACCGTGACACCTTCAATATTTTCAAATTCTTAATGTCTTGTAAGTAATCTGGCTCGATTTCTCCAATGACATTGCCGCTGAGATCAAGCTCTTCTAAATTAGAAAGCAAATAGAAGAACCTAAAAAATATCATATATACTGTTATTATTGTGCGTGATATTGTTAAAGAGGATGATAATAACAGAGAAAATATAAAAGAAATGTCTTGATTTTAATATACATTAATATGTTATGCTCATAGATAATAGTGTTCAAGCAATATTATTAGGTACAACAGAGAATACATAACAAGCAAAATTATAGAAATGTAAAATCAAATCCCAAACTCTCTTAAAAGGTAACGGTGTCCTGGTTGGTTAGGGTATCGTTCTCATTATCAAAACATAATGAGTTTGAATCCCGATTGAACCAAAAAAACGTAGTGTTCACTAAAGATGGCTGGGGCACGTTAAATAGGTCATGATCACAATGTCTTTCAGTTGTTGCTGCACCAGCATGCTTCCCCAATATTTTGAGCTCCAGTAGCTCAGCAGTTTCACCCTCCTTCTCATTATTATCAGCAAAGTGAAGCGTCATTGAACAATAATTGGGAGGATGACCACGAACTCTCTTTTCAATGCGTTACTGGAGCTCCGTGGGTTGGAGATGTGTCCATGTTAATGTAGAGAGGAAGGTGCCAATTCTGGTATGACTTTTGCTGACCGTGGTTCAAAATTACGAGGCACTCGGTGGTGGGCAAATATTGAAAACCCTTTAATCTAAAGATAAAGCCCGGGCCTTACCTACACCAATATGCATGCATGTACCTAAATTTCCTCTAAATGATGAATACCTCTAGGGGTATCAGGTTAGTATTGGGGGTTTTCTGCTTGTTATCTGCTTCTAAATTATGAAGACTCTCACACTGTCATACTGTCTAATTGGAAGAGCCCAGCTCAAAGCTAGGTACAGGGAAGCATGATGGGTCAACAAGCATAAGATCTTAAAAGTATACTAATTATAAATGTTATTCCTATTCACACTCTGAAAAATTATATACACGGTAACAATAGGAAATAATTTAGTGAATAAAATAATAATTCGAAGCTATTACGTCAATGAGATGAATTTTTGGTTCAAAAACATTGTGACCCTTCTCCTAAACAGTTAGAGAAGCTGCTATAGGTTCATTCATTTTCAATGATTTATGGCTTTTTATCAGATTTTGGTTGTTATGCATTTTTGAAAATCACACTCTATTTTCATTTGACGAAAAAAACAAAAAAACATGCTAAATATCTTTTAAAGCGCATTAATTTTTCTTTCCAAGAAGAAATTGTGCTGTAATTTGGTGCTTATTGTAATTTTAATGGGAATTTTTTTTCATCTGAAATTTTTTTAATTTGATTTTTTGTCATAAAGTTCAGTTAGTAAATAGAAATGTAATTAACAAATTGAAAAGTGGGTTTATTCCTATTTATTTATTTATTTATTTATTTGAAAATAAATATATACATAATATTAATATACACTTATACGATCAATATAATTCATACATGTGAGCAAAACTAAAGTAACAACGAAAATCTTAAGTCTATGAAATTGCAGTAAAAGAATTCTTGCGATCAACACCATGAACACGACCAGTAGAAAGATGCGCATTTAAATGTTAGGAACAAAATTTTACAGGAGACGTGAGAATAGGAAAAATGCGAGAGGTCGATGAGTGGTGCTCAAGATTACAATAAAAGAAAGGACACGGACCTAACTGAAGACCTTTTCTGCTTGTGCAAGTTAGTTATTTCATGAAATATGGCTAGAAGAAATCATCAGGGTGCATTCACAACTCGAAAAATGGTTTTTCTAAAAATTTGGAAATTCGGATAAAAGGCGTAGTATAACCAATATAGAAGAAAAGCTTAGAATCCATTAAAGTGTTGCTTTACCGTCCAAATCATAGATACAACTGTAAAAAATTTTAGTGATAGCCATCCGATGAAAACAATTGCAGTAAATTACCAATGTAAAGTTTTGCAGGTGAAAAAAGCATTTGTGTTAGCAAGGGCTTTGTTAAGTGACCACATAAAGCAATTAGGTGATAAATGTTGATTGTCGCCTTTTTAAATGATATATTCTCTCGCTGTGATAAACAATACATCCTTTTAAAAATTGACCATCAGCGCTACCATTTAAAATGGTTCAATGAGCACAAAAACTAACTGAACATTCTATCAATGGAGTTTTGTCCGCTTTATGGATGTGAGATGTTTCAATGCCATAAGTGATTTTCAACACCTGTTGATTTGGAGAGAAGTTAGGAAATTGGTTTCGTCTCAGTAACACCATAAAAAAGACCTTTACGGCTATCATGAAGTTGTCGTGTAGGGAGGCGTTATGCTGAATCTGAGGTTTGGAATCCACGTTTTTGGCAGAGGTTAGATTGCCAATATAAAAGGATAATTGTACTCCATGTACACCTGTTTCAAGTTGCCGTGGGAGCAGACTGGATTTTGTGAAGGGAAATACATGGCGACACCGGACTTCTGCTTTTTAGCAGGTACTGGAAAAGAAAAAATGTTGTTGTTCCTAATCTCCTACCTGCTCTGATATAGTCAGACCAGATCAAATGAAACAGTTGACATTATTGAAGTCCGATACAAGAAGTGGACAATTGTGAATATCCTCCTAGTCCAGTTCATGTCAATAAGAGATGTGCTGAGGTGATGACTGTTCCTGTCGGCATATAGGGCAAAGAGGAAACCTCTTGCTATGCAAAGAATATGTAAGACCTTTCAAATGCAAACTGGCAAGTCGGGATGGACAAATGTTGATCTATCTGTTACAAAGGAGAGATGGGGAAAAATATGGTTTTTGCCTTTATACCACTTGTGAAACGGAAGTATTAACTATTTGTTAGTTATTTATTTAGAAAATATTACACAAATGGATTAGTCAGCATACTCCTCTGATTTGAATTCGTTGTATCATAAATGGGAAGCATTGTGGAGAGCCCTTACGGCAGAATTAGATCCTTTGGGGAACATTCAATAACTAAAACAGATGCTGATTGAGGATAGGGTATTCTTATCTTAAGAACAGTTGAATAATCTGGTGCTAAATGTGGAGAGATGGTGTGAAGTAACCATTGTAGTAAAATTATGGTTAAGTCCCATACTGAAGAAATCTCTTGTTGTTCTTATTTTCTACAGACAGCAATGTCTAACGATATAATGAGTTCAATAAAGCGTTTTCATTTCATCCCATACTGTATACATTTCCTTCATTTTTTTTCTCAATTATGCTTCCTTCAGTGCTTAAATAATCCTTTCTGCTCTCCCATTTCTAAATTTTATGTCTCTTAAATGATTTCTTGTGAAATTATGCCCCCCCCCCAAAAAAAAAAAATATATTCATCATATTTTGTCCACTATTGTATATATTTTTCGCCTTTTAATTATATAATAAAAATAATGATTTTTAATACGAATTAATAATATTATATAGGTAATAAATAATATTAAAATGTGTACAATGTCGGAACTTACAGTGGGATATGTGTACATAAAAATAATTTTGATAAGAAAAAATAATAAATCCTGCACTTTTATTTTTCACTTGTTAAACAATTTAAAAATTTAATTTTAGTTGTAACAATTATTTAAATACACTGGTAAGGAATAGAACGGCACTCTAAGCAATAAATATTGAATTTAATAGCCCGACAGCCCATTGATGGCTAAAAATTATCGTGTCCATGCCTGTTTTCTTGACCGAGGGCCACGGGGTGCGAAGAATATGTCGAGGTCAGGTGGTTAGCCTAACGCAAAATCTCCTGTGTTTAGTACCCAATTAAATAATAAAATTGAGTACCAAAAATCATGCTTGGTACTTAATTTTATCGACCCCATAGGGGATGAAAGGCTAGTCGATCTTGCCCAGAACTTCGGCACTGGAAGCGCGAAAAGCTTTAATTATGCCTCCAGACCTCTACTTTATGTAATAAGTATTTAAATTAAGTAAATATATAAGTGACGTTATAAACGTACTTTAGTAGTATAAAAATTTCAAGTTTTATGCAAACTATCAGGTTTAATAAGCGATCTAGGAGAAGATCTTAAGTAATATTGTTTATTAATTGTAATCCCTGTTTAATTTACAAATGAATTTAGAAAAGAAATTTATAATTAAAATAAAAATGAAAATTTATGTTTTGATTAGGCGTAAATTCTAGTGTGTTAGGCAAATTACTAGAAAACACGAACAACTTTCGAATACTCTCTGACAAACTTTCATGGAGATAACAAAAGCGCAATACCCATCTACCATTGTTCAACAATGGTTGGAATTGAGACTAGTGGTATCTTTTATTCCGAATAGCGGTGTCCTATTACTAGGCTAAGGTGAGTCCGAATCAGCAAACATTTGTAAAACTAGAAAAATTGAGTGTTAGGATTTATTTGGTGGTTGTTGTGAAGCGATTTATTGAATGAGTGTTACTCTAACTAGATTTTCATTCTTGACTCAGTTCAACTTTACACTGATATGGAAGTAATCCATTTATTGTAATTAATTCCCATTTTTTCAAAGGAAAACACTTAGAAAACTAATATCATTCATATTGCTTTAATGGAAACTACATCCTTTAGTGGCCTGCCATGTTTCTTGAAATATTTTCTATCGATCACATGCAGGACGTCTGATTATCTGTAATAAAGAGGGAGAGAAGCCATCTCCGAATATTGATGATTTAAATAGTCAACGTCTCAGGATGTAACACAAAAATATTTTAGCATCTAAAATTGTATACTTTTTACTCATGGGCTTATTTCATGTTGAATAATTGAGATTGATTTGCACTTTCCCCCCCTTTAATTACTTTTTGACACACGCTTATTGGAAATTCCTTATTCTATGAACTTTCTGTGATATTGTAAAACTTTTCTTATTAAGCATTATGTTTTACATTTAAAATGAAACTCGCTAAAACCTATAAGATGTTAGAATTTATTTTTTTAGTATATACCTTTTTCACCGGAATTTATTACATTGCTCTGAATAAATATTGTTAAATATATAGCACAACTTTCAGGAAATTTTCAACTTTTGAACATGTAAATATTTTATTAATAATGTATACGAATAAAATCATTATTATGTGCATTGGCGGAGTTCTGATCGAGGAAAGGGGTAAACTGACAATGTTACACGGAAAAAAGTGAAACTAACATGGTGATGTTGGAAAGTTTAAACAAAAGCTTTTTTGTTTCAAAGTTTTGATTACAGTATTTGTAATAATTTTAAATAGTAATTGACACCTGTTTGAATTTCTGTAAAGCTGCTGTTATGTCATGATGCAAACTGTTACGAAACACTGCTCTGACTATAAGTGAGAGGTTATGGTCCTTTCTTTCTCTTCTTATAAAATTGTACTTCATGTATGACTGTTAAAGTGTGTTTAAACATCGATTCTTTCTTTTTTTTTCTACATTCTTAGAATGTAATTTTCCATAAAAAAGATAATAATTTATTTTTGAAAAAAGTATTGTTTTTGTCCATTGCAAAGAACACTTTTTTATTATTATCCCCCCCCCTTCCTTTATAAGCAGCACCGCAAATTGAAAATGCATTTGAAAGAAGATGAAAAGAGAGTCCCGACTTCAATACTTACTAACTTTTTAACTACAAGGAATTTTCAAGCGTTTCTTATCACATTCGATTTCCTCTTGATTGATTTGTATGTGATATTCATTTCGTAGTGCGAAAGAGAGCGTTTTAATGTAAATCTGAATAAACTGTAAGTATCATTAAAAAACAGTGATATTTATTATTTTTAGCAATTTTTTCTAAAGGCTTGGCACACCTTTTCTGCTACAATCGACGGAGCATGAAACTTAACATGATTACTTCGCTAATCGATCAGTATAAGCAGATGTATTATTATACAATAAAATTAATTAATTAATAATCTATTATAATTAATAATTATTATACAATAAATTAATTAATTAATAAAATTAATTATCTATTCTAAGTGGAATTTTAATTAGATGTAAGGAGTACTTAGGTTCAAAGTTAATTACACTATTAAAAAACTTTTTTTTTGTATCCCAGCTCCACTTAGAATATACTTATTGAGCGCTACAAAGGGCGAATGTGATGGCATCTTATACAGTGTTGCATCATGCGGGCGTGCCATCTTCTCCCCGAAAGTGAAGGGATACAAAAACAGAGAGTTTAGTTTAGTTTGTCGCTCAACGATCATTTTTTGCTCACAAGAGCTATTTAGACCGGGACCTACGGTTTAAAGTGGATTCCGAACCACTACAAACACCCATGCCCAAAATGGGATTCGAACCCATATTCGGCTGCCAGCTCGGCGAAGAAACAGAGAGAGATAAAGGAAACATCTATGCTTGAACCCAGATTCGAAACCGAGACCTATACTGCTTCGAAGTTAGGGACGTTAACCACACCGCCATGGTTTGGTATATTAAAAAACAATCTATTCGGAAAACGCTAATGTCAACAGCACAGTTAAAATTTATAATAAGTTTTAAGAAGTAAGTAAATAGCTAATCAATTCCTTTCTCAAGTCAAAACATAAACTAGGCTCAGATTGCTGCTTAAGTTAATTCTTTGAAACAGCGAGTTTGAATTTCAACACCTAAAAAAAAATTAATCACTATATTCAGCAGTTTGGAAGCTTTTCGACTGAATTTACTAAATTTCAAAAAACAATCTTGATAAGCCATCATGAATTATATTCTCATTTTCACTTATTAGCGTATCTGTTTAAATTTCTGAATTATTCCTGAATTTAATTCGTAACCAAAATTCTAATTCGAGATGTGAAAAAATCAGATATCTTTCCTTAAATGATGAAGTTATAAAAATAAAAACGGTAATATACGGCTGGAAAATCTAAAAAAAACGAGTGAAATTTACAATCACTTAATATAATTTACAAATAAGTAAAACATTGGTTTCTGATATAACTATTATTATTTGAAGCATTCTGAGATTGTGAAAGAAAATAGTCTTCTATGTTTGCTGATTCTGTTTCTCATTGTTAGTGTAATGAACAGCTGTGTAGATTTAAGTATCTTTTACTTTCCTTTATAAATTGTTTTCCTTTTAAAATCACTTTTAAGGAAATGCATTTTTTAAAAACCAATGAAATAAGATTTGGGATGAGTTTTATTTAAAATAATTTAACATGTTTAAGTAAGCCATTAACGAAGTTTGATTAAACACTCACATAAAAACAAATAGTTACTTTGCGACTGATTTGTTTCAATATCAAGACTGTGTTACTTGTAATAAACAGGTAAATGAAAATCACTATTATCAACCATTTTTCTTCAATGAGATTTGTTATAAACGATAAACTAGCTCTTGATTAACTTCGAAGAACAAATCAAATGAATCCCAGATTGCATAGAAGCTGATATTATCTGTATTTAACGCATATAGTCACACAATTTACATAAAGTGCTTGCATATTTAATAAAACACTTACAAGGCAATTACCGACCAATATTTTTCATTTTTAATATCGTCTGAAATCTGGCATTTTATCTTTTACATTCTTTTGCTACAAGGAGATGGAGAATATTTTTCTCTTCCTCCTCCCAAAAAACAACGATGCTCTCAAAAGTTCTTATACCAAATATGCAAATGTTTAATGATATACGACAAAGGTCATCGTAAGCCTTTAACCCCCCTGAAAAAATTATGTAAAATTGGTAACAATTGTGCATGGAACTTGTTTAAAACTCTTCTCATTGCAGGAGAAAATCAATATTCCTATCATTTTGAAGGCCTCATTACAAATTTAGATTATATCAGACGTGATCATCATCAAGATACATTAAATACTGGTCAAAGGAGTAAATAATTTCATCATGTATTCTACTTGTTTGCAACTTTGCAAAATGATAATATGCGACGCACTTACATAATAAAGATGTTCCCAAGATATCATTTTTTTCTGTCTAATGAGTTAAATCTTCATTTTACACTACCGGCCATTAAAATTGCTACACCAGGAGAAATGCAGATAACAAAATGATATTTATTGGACAAATATATTATACTAGAAATAACAAGTGATTGAATTTTCAAAAAATATATATTTGGCTGAATAGACCCTGAGAAATCAGTACCCAGAACAACCACCTCTGGCAGTAATAACAGCAGTTATACGCCTGGGCATTGAGTCAAACAGAGATTGGATTGCAAGTACAGGTACAGATGCCAATGCAACTTCAACACGATGCCACAGTTCATCAACCGTAGTGACTGGCGTTTGGTGACGAGCCAGTCGCTCGGCAACCATTGACCAGACGTTTTCTATAGGTCAAAGATAGAACGTGCTGTCCAGGGCAACAGCCGAACATGTTCCGTATAAAGAAAGGTCCGTACAATACCGGAAACATGCGGTCGGGCATTATCCTGCTGAAACGTAGAGTTTCGCAGGGATCGAAGAAAGGGAAGAGCCACGGTACACCAGAAGTGTAACATGCACTGTTCAAATCACCATCAATGCGAACAAGAGGTAACCGAGACGTGTATCCAATGGCACCCCATACCATCACGCCAGGTGATGGTCCAGTATGACGATGATGAATGCACGCTGCCAGTGTGCGTTCACCACGATGCCGCCAAACACGGATGCGACCATCATGATGCTGTACACTGAACCTGGATTCATCTGAAAAGAAGACGTCTCGCCATTCGTACGCCCAGGTTCATCGTTGATCACACCATTAAAGGCGCTCTTGTCTATGACGCAGCGTCAAGGGAAGCCGCAGCCATGGTCTCCGAGCTAAGAATCCATGCTGCTGCAAACGTCGTCGAACTGTTCGTGCAGACACTTGTTGTCTTCCAAATGACCCTGTTTCTCGACTCATGGCTCGTGACGTGGTTGCACGATCCATTACGGCCATGCAGATAATATGCCTGTCTTCTCGGCTGCTAGTGACAGGTGGCCGTGGAGATCCCGCATGGCGTTCCGTATTACCGTCCTGAACCCATCGATACCATATTCTGCTAACAGTCATTGGATCTCGACCGACGCGAGCAGCAACACTGCGATAAGATAAACCGCAATCCCGGTACGCTACAACTCGACCTTTATCAAAGTCAGAAACGTGCTGGTACGCATTTCTCCTTCTTACACGAGGCATCACAACAACTTTTCACCAGTATGTGAAAAGTAATGTTCAAATGCAATTTGTGTATGAGGAACCAGCTGAACAATTTCCTCATTTAAACACAATATAGGTGTTGCTACTGGAGCCTGCTTTGTCTGAATGCGCTGAAAAGTTAATCATTTGCATATCACAGCACATTCTTCCTTTCGTATAAATTTCACGTCTCTAGCATGTAGCCTTCTTGGTGTAGCAATTTTAATGGACAGTAGTGTATATAATCTAAGAGTCTATGGTATTAACAATGATCACCTCAAGTACTAACAGCAGACATTTGAAGTCTGCCATTAATTTTACAAAATATAAGATTATCAGTCACTTTAGTGAGAAGGATTATGTTTAGTACATATGAAGAGAGAAAAATTTGACTTTGAGCTACAATTTAACGTTCATTATGAATCCCTCCAAATGTCCATGCCCAATATGACAGATGAATCCACGATCAATTCACCTGAAGAACATATAGTCAATCATTCACTTTTATTACCAGATTTTTATGTTCCACTTTTGTGATGCATATGTGTGTGTGTCACAATTTATTCATATTCAATGATTAGTACAGCCTCCACATGTGAAGTAATTACAGCTTTAATCCTCAGAGGTGCATTTTCTACTATTGTTTTAATGATGGACAATGATATATTTTTCAACTGCACTTGGAGAAGATATGTAAGCTCTTTCAACGATTTTGGATGGTTGCTGAAACCCTTAACCAAGATAAGTTTTATAGGATTCAAGTCTGAACTCTAGCCAGATAAAATATTCAGTTCACCCTATAGTCAGCGTACCAATCCATGATGGGTTATGTAATATGACAAATGGCATTATCATCCTGGAAGTAGCCGTAATCCAGTAAAATTGTCAAAGTTGGAAGTTGTCTGAAATAGTAGTAGGAGTCGGCGCTGAGCCTATTTTGAGCTAGTATCAAGAATCCCAGTCCATATAGCAAGGAAATTTCTAGGCTGTAAGTCTTTCCCGCTAAACATTACTTTAAAAACAATATATTCTGGCAAAAAGCTTCTCCAGTCATACGTCAAACCCAACTCTAGCATCCGACTAGTAGAGATTGAATCTTAATCCATTACTCCAGAGAACTTGTTTCTACTCATCAAAAAAATGTGCTTCTTTGCTGATTGTATTCATATATAAAATAATTCTAGATGCTTGCTTAAACTATTTGAGAATGTATGCCATCTATTTGATACGGTTTTTACGAATTTCTTTGGATAGCACTCGTCAGTCTCTTAGTTTTGTAGGCATGCCATCACCTTCCACTTCTTAATCACAAAATGCATTGTCAATTTTGGTATGTTAAATAAATAGATATATTCTTGAAAGATCGCTCATTTCTGTGATATTCGACAATTACGCTTATGTCGAAGTAAGACAGATTTGGACTTCGTGTTATCTTACATGCGATTAATGCCAGTGCAGTCTTCTGCGTGATATTTAATCACAGAAACAGAAGACGTAGATCAGAACCGTTGATATTATAATCTTCAAGAGTGTCAAAATATTTATAGATAGATTGTATGTGTTTAAGCTGGTATTGTTTTTTTTTTTTATTTCAAAATTCTTATACAATTATAATCGGACGGAACAAATACTTCAAATTATTAAATGTTATATAAAAATTTTGAAAGATTTGAAATGAGCTAAGTGTAATTTAAAAAATTTAAAGGCTAAAAATGTAAAAAAATATTTTACTTTAATCTGGGTTCGATTAGCAAAAATCTTAAAAATTTATTCCCTTAGCAAAAGTGGAAAAAAAAACTGAAAATAAATTACGAATCTTATAATTAGCTTAAAAATATCATAAAATAATTATTTTCCACTAACTGAGACTGAATTGCTTTAAATATCGGCATTCATTTAAAACTTACTTGTTATGTAAAAAATAGTCTTACCTGGGAACTAAATTTTGCAGTCTATTCCGAGCTAAAGAGAGCTTGCGCAAACTGAGTAGGTGGTGAAATGGAGCGGAAGGAGTGGCGAATATCTCGTTGTCACTGAGGTCCAACTCCAGAAGTCCTTTTAGACCGTTGAAGTCAGATTCCAAGAGGAAACTAATCGAGTTGTGGCTGAGGTCCAGCACTTTTAGCCGTCTTCCAGGCCAGAAAGAGCTGTCTCCAATGGCTGGAACACCAGACCTTGTGATTCGGATCGTTTCGAGACTGGAGAACTTGTGGAAGATTCTTCCGAGAGTGATGTTGTTGGGATTCTCAGGAGGGGCAGTGATGATCAATTCGTGAATGTTGATGTCCATTTCAGATACAGGAATAATATTAAGACCTCCACCAGAACAAAAAACAGTTTTTCTACCGAATTTTAGGGCACATGTGCATGGCTTAGGACAGCGGGATGCAACGAAATTCAGTTGGTCCAAGTAACAGAAGAGAAGGATCAGAATCAGGCGTTCCATGTTTGTATTGTGAATTGCTGATACAATATTTCTGAAAAAATTCATATTTTTTATAAACTTAAGACGAAAATATAAGCTAAGACTTTGTCAATAAAAATGATATTTAATTATTGTTTTCAAACTGCTGTTCTCAATTTTTCACTTAATTCGCGAAACAAACTCTTAATGTGATTTACAAAGCAAAATTTCTAAAATTCATTTTTCTTTCAGTTATTTTATATTATGGATAAAAATCGGAACAATTTTTATTTAGTTCTACACTGCAACATCAATGATTAAATCATTAATGTTTTTCTTAAAAAGAATAATCATGATCTCATGGATCATTCTCTTATACAGTGCTCGCACTGCCTATTTTAAACCAATTTAAAGTTAAATCTGATTTAACTTAAATACCATGCTGAAAATAGCAATGCCTTGCATTCAAAACAGATTTAAGAAATATTGGATTTTGTTCAAAATCATATTTGTCAGTTGTTATTACAAATAATATGATATTTTTGAATTTTTTATAGTAGAGCACGTTTATTAAGTGGATAAAGACTAAAATGACATTAATTAAGATTATGATATTTCAAAAAAGGTATACGAAACCAAAGAATGTCGTTGTCAAACTTATTTCTTCTCAAACTTACTATAATGATTTTCTTGTTTATTTAATACTTATGTAAATATTTCTGTGTTTAAAATTTTGTTCCTCGTGACTATATATATATTATATATATAAACCTGATATATATATATATATATATATATATATATATATATAGTCTCACAACTTAAAGTTGTATTGCATATGTATATTATCAGTTTCGTATTTTTACTTCCTTATTTATGAAAATCTTTGGAAAATGAAGAACTATGGAAGAGGTTATGATATTAGTTTTCACTCAAGTTATTTTTAACCACTAAAATGGAAAAAAGCTTAATACAGCATTTATATGAACTTAAACACATATTTAGCTTTTAAAAAAATAAAAAAGAGTTTTATCTACAGGCGAGCATAAATAAAAATTTTGAAAGTGTGGAAAGAACCATGCAATTTGGTTCTTGAAGTGAGCAGATTTCCAGAATAGTATGAGTCACCAGATGAGTAATTTTAAAATGAATATAAGTCAGCGTTATTTAAGGTCTTAAATTAATTATAAAATACTGTAATCAAACTTTCGAATGAAAACATAACCTACATTCTAGATTAGCTAAAGATCAACATATTTATGTGTAGCATTCCATGGAACAGTTTTTCATTTCAACCCCAGACAGAAATTTGGCAGACATATTGAGTACAGAAAATAAGAATTTTATTTTCTGTACTCTATATGTCTGCCAAATTTACCGCTTTTTAGTTAACACATTTTTAATCAGCTCATCTTAATTAATTTTTAAAAAACTGTTCAGTTACATATATGCTTGCAATTTTTTTATGTGTGTTTAAAGCTTTTCTATTAAAAGGCACACAAAATTTTTTGTTATTATCCCGTGTTTACAGACTACACTTCAAATTCAAATGTTAAAATTTCATAAAAATTTAATTGTACTTTAATTAAAAGTACATTTTAAGCAAAAATTTAAACAATTTGGTTAAAAAAAAATTTTAGAAGAAATATTTTAATTGCAAATACCGCAACTGCGATAATCTCACTGACTTGGTGTGACAAGAATGTATAGGCAGATATTCTTGCAGACATTAATTCTGAGTCATTATTTTGATACCAGAATAAAATACATTGTTGAGAATTACACATAAACTGTGATAAGACACAAAATTTTTAAGATCAAAATAATATTGTGAAATTTTAAAAGATCGCAAACTTTAAATATCGAATTTTTATTGACTACAACATGTATATATTTAAAAAATAATGAGAAAACCCAAAGAGACACTGCTTCAAAATTTTGTAGTTTCTTTTTCGCAAAAATTCTATATTTACAAAAAATAAGCAGCTGTGACTATACCTGTTCGAAGACAGCCTTTATATTCACATTATAACTTATGAAAAATAGAATATAAATACTTGTGACCATTAAATAAAAGAAATTTAAAACTGTTTGTAATAATGAAGGCGATTTTTTTTCAAGATTTGTGTCAGGTATTTGCTTATACATTAGATACAGTAGAAATTTTACTTGCTTGCATAAATGGAACGGGAATTTGAGTACTTTTCCATTACCTACCCCCCCCCCCCTTTTATGGTCCTAAGGAAATAGCATGTATCTTACGCAAAAGAGAAAACAATATAACGTAGATAGAAGGATTTTATTCACTCATATATATCAATAAAAATTTTTTGTGCAAAAATTGACTAAAAAGTGATAAAGAATGGTAAACAAGCTAAATACTCAACAAAGCTAAAGCTAGTTGGTACAAAACATAGCTTGGTGATAATATTGTCGGTCAAAAAAAGTACTACGGTCACAAATCACCAAAGGTAAAAAAATAAACCAAATACAGCAAAAGAGAACTAGAAATAAAGATTGGGTTTAAATAAGTTTTGTTGATGAGTGATAATCAGCCTCTATATAAAATGCAAATCTAAGATATTTGAATTATTTTTTATTAGTTTCCAAAAATTTAAACCTTTTAAACAATACACGATGCCTGATGGAATAATTACGACAGTAATTTACGATCTTTTCTTTCCCGTTACGATGATTATCGTACGGCGTATAATAGAGAATTACCGGAATTTGTTTTAAGCAGTCTTTTTGCATGAGAAGCTTTTTTCGCATAACTTATTTTAATTGCTCTACTTTATATTCTCCCCTCATTTTATAACACTAATCTTTATTACATTTTTTAAATTAGGAATTTAATTAATCTTTTTTAAATATTTTATAATATCCTCACCATTCTTATATTCCATTTGAATGGTTAGGGATATGTGTGGTTCGAAGTTCAACAATTTTTCAGTTAGATCTCATTCTGGATCATACATGTTCTTAGCGTTTGGACTCCACTCTAGAATTATAATCTAAATCGAATGTATCTCGTGAAGAAAAAAATGACAATGAACTGTGTATGACAAACTGAATCAAACCAAACTAAATGAAACAAGATATACAAAATAAGTACCGATTTTCTTTGAAATATATTGCAAGAAATTCCAGATACAGACATCACATTGTATTTTCGTATCATTTCAATGCATTAATATTTAATAGGATATTATATCCAAGTAGAAACAAATATAATCCCCTGGATTTAAAGCAAATTTAATAAAATGTATTTTGTCAAATAATTGGTTATCGAAATCATAAAAATAATTCTATCTATCGTAAAAATAATCAGTTATGTTTATGAAAAAGTTTCTATTAAATAAAATAAATTTTAGTGGAAATTTGCAGAATTTTTTTACTACTTTCTTTTAATCTCATTGGAAGCTATAAGGTATGCTATTTCTGTCCTCAAAAACATGTTATCTTTTCACATTTCAGAGAAGATTTTGGTATTTGTAAGTTGGAACTAAAAATAAATTTTAAGCATTCTCAGTGAATCCTAAACAAATAGTTAAGATTTTATAAATATTTAAAGTGATCCCCTAAAAATAGGTATCACATTATTATATTAAAAGTTACGATTTACTATAAACATGCATAAAGAAACGAAATAATTATTCAAAATTGTAAAGGAAATTCATATGTGATAAAATTTAAAACAAACTTTATAAAGGGATTTAGAGCTAAAAATGTTCAAAAAGATTTAGTTGTACTATTATTTCATTACTATTATTTACTATTATTATAGTACTATTATTTCATAGCATAAAAACATAATATTAATCTAAGTTGACTCTATGCTGTAATAACAAAATTTAAATCAATAATATTTCAAAAAGAAAAAAAAAAAAAAGATTGTTTTGACCTTATGAACCGGTTCCATTAGAAAATAAAACAAAATATTTAAATTTGCTGTAGATTCCCTCACCCATGCTGTGATAAGATGAAAAAGAATATAAATACTATAGGGATTTTGGCATTTAAGTGATTGGACACCCTAATTTTAGAATTTAGTTCAATTCAACAATACTTAAATCATGTTTATGAGGCTTCTCACAATTTTGAATAAGTGACACAATACTTCTTTGAAATCCATTTAGAATTTACAAAATTTTAATAGTTAAAAGTATTCTCTCTGTCCCGGTCTCAAGCAGTTTCAGGTTTAATAATACGTACATAATAACATGAAAACACTCTAGATTTACCACTATTTAAACGAGTATAAATGACAACGAAACTTTATATTAATAAAAAAATTCGAAATTATCATTATTTTACTATAATTCAATTATACCTATATATATATATATATATATATATATATATATATATATATATATATATATATATATATATATATATATATATATATATATATATATATATATATATGTATATATATAGGAGGGTTACTCTGAAATTTTTAAAATACAACTAGGTTTTCAAAGTTATACATACAAAATTTTAGGGGTGTTCAAAGTAGTCTCCTCCATCATCAATGCACTTTTGTAGACGAATTTTCCACAGATTAAATGCCTCAAGCCAATCATTTCTTGGAATAGATGAAAAAATGCATTTATAGTCACACCAATCTCTTCTGAATGAAAACGACGTTCACGTAAGTTCTTTTTTAGATTAAAGAATAAGCAAAAATCGCTCATAGCTAGATCAGGTGAATACCGCGGATGTTCGCTCAATTTTATTTGTTTTCGTTTAAGAAACTCTACTGCTAATCCGGTTGTATGTGAAGAAGCATTGTCATTGTGAAGCATTAGTCCCCTAACATTCAGTTCTTGTAGAATTTCTGGAAGACATTTAGTGGTATACCAGTTTGTTGTTACTGTCTTCTGTCATTCCAACTTGATGGCTTTGACCAATCCCGTACTTCTGAAGAAAACGGCATACATCACTTTTTTCAGTGCGCGTTGTTTTTTCACCATTGTCGGCGTGGGATCATCTTTAAAGACCCATACTTCGCTTTCTTGACGTGTTGGAACGTCCAAAAACGGTATGTACGTTTCATCACCTGTTACAAGTTTAAAAATGATGCTGTGGCTACCAACATTTAGCAATTTAAGACTTCCTTTACTAATTCTGACACGCTCCTCTTTTTGGTGCTGAATTGGATTATGGGGAACCCAACGGCAAACTACTTTTTTCTTATGTAATTCTTCATGAATGATTTTGTGTATGGCTGCGGATCCAATGTTAAGTTCCTTCTGTATCTTTTGATAGGTACAGCGATTATCATTCATTAACATTTTTCGTATGGCAGACTCAATATTCGGGATTAATGCCGACGGCGGCCTTCCTGTTTGCTCTTCATCCTGAAGAAAATTGTGACCTCTTCTAAATTCTCTAAGCCATCTGACTACAGAAGCACGAGCTAGAAATTCATCACCAAATGCTAATTGCAACCATTGAACGCATTCTTCTTGATTTAATCCTGCTTTAAAATCGTAGAAAATCATAGCATGAAAATGTTCTCGCGTCAACTCAATTTTCTCTTCTGTTTAAAATTTATTCTACGCTAAACAAGTTGAAGTAAGTCAGTAAAAGGTCGTCTTCTGTGTTAAAATACTTTGTATTTTAAAATTAAACCGTTATTTTTATTTTGTAAATTCTCGTCTGCGCGTATCTCAAAAATTTCAGAGTAACCCTCGTATATATACATATATTTTAAATAAGCATTACTTTTAAGTATTTAAACAAAAATGAACAATCAAACAAAAATCTCACAAAAAATTAATAGAAGTTATGGTTTATTTTTTCCAAAAATGGTTAAATCACCTACTTGATGGTTAAGTATTGGAATGTACTAGGTGGCTTAATCTTCAAACTTTCGAATGCAGTGGCTTCAGGTAATAACCATGTTCCATACTACAAGAAAAAGTATTGCAGTTTGAAAAAAAATAATATTTTCAAAATCTTAAATGCAATTGGTATTTTCTTAGTTTTATTCAAAATGCTTTTTATACAATACAGAATGAAGTCTTACAGATAGATCAGCTAAAAGCAAATTGAAAGAATTGTGGAACGCTGATTCTTTTTTAGTTACGAAGTTATTAAACATTAATAATAATAATAATATAATGGATAAAAAGAGTATTGGGATTCTCTTTTTATCCCATCCAATGCATTTAAAATCGCTATAGTGCTTGAAAAATTGTCGCATATATACATTTAGAATTAAATATTTTTCAAATCGCATTTTAGAATTATATTATATAAATTGAAATGGTAAATATTATTTCATTGAAAATGAAACCAAAAATTTTTTAGTTTTGATATTTAATTGCAATAGACAAGACACAAACTGAAAACAAGCATTTCATATCCGAAGGTATAACCACCTCAAGAATTGCCCCATTGTTTTAAAAATTCTTGAAGACAACTCTACGGAAGTTCAATTTAATTCTTTTTATGCTTCATCATCAATTTATTGGGCTGCTCGTCAACTAAGGGCAGATATCGTAAAGACGGGTGTAAGATTTAAAAAAAAAAAGTATCTGAAGATATATCTTGTAACATTTTTAATAACTGTTTTCCTTATTAGACATATTTTCACATAACAAAATGGATAAAGTAAATCTTAGTAATTACATTTTTGCCTACATTTTGAAATATTAATTTTTTTTCTATTTTACGACCACAATGTTTCTTTTGAAAATTTGTAAAAATAATTCAAGCATCCATATCTTTCAAATAATTTAACTGTGTTATATACATTTATTCAAGGGCAGCTCAAATTTAATTAAGTAAAGTAACATTCCATATCAAACTGTCAAACATTGTTAAAATAATATTATTAACATTTATGAATAAAGTAGAAAATACTAATACACTGGTTAAATATAACATAGATAGCAAATGTGTCCCCAAAAATATCAAATATCTTTTCTTTTTTTTTTTTTTTTTTGGACATTATCTGTAGCACATAAAATAAAATTAGTTTTCCCTAAGATTGCAAATAACAGTTTCCTAATCTTCTAATTCTATATTTTAAAACTCTTTTTAAAATCCACTTTATTTTACAATATATTAAATAGCTTATAAATCTTTTGAGACTTTCAAAATTTAAAAAAATATTTTAGAAACACTAATTGACACAAAACCAAGCCTCACTTTGCAAGAAGCATCAAAATTATAATAAAGAAATTAGTAATAATAGTTAAGAGATTAAATGATTAATTAAAGATTAAATGCATCGTGTTAAAAATTAAAATTGAATGAACTATCTTTTATTCAAAAAAAGAAAAGTTAAATTGTTAAAGGAAAGGGATGATTTACTGTAATATGTGTATGAATGTGTGTTCCTTTCTTTCATCTATCACAAGAAATAACTTCAGAACATTTCTAATTTATAACATAACAAATAAAAATAAAAATTTTGTTAATATTTTATAATATTAGATAAGATTTAATTGTTAATCTCATAATTTGTTAAATTAGATTCAATAATTAAAAGTTAAAAATTATTTAAATCTTTTAAAACTTTCAATGGGAAATAGAAATTATTTTAATAGATTTATCCTAATTAAAAGTTACAAATTATTTTAATAATTTTTAGCTTTTGATAAAGTAATGTGTATTAAAAATAGTTTAATTTATTATTAGTTTCATATTATATATTGCATACTTAATTATATTTTTTATATAATGACTGTACTAAATAATTATACAAATAATGTAATATATATGGAAAATATAATTTAATAAATGGTTAAAATTATCATAATTAGTTATGACATGCTAATTCTTAAAGCAAAAAAAAAAAAAAAAAAAAAAGTTTGTGCTTTTTTATTGAAAGGAAACTCTTTTTTCTTTATTGAAAATAGTTAAAAAGCTTCATGATTTAATCAAAATGTTCGAAAGAAGTTTCAAAATGAAAACTATGTTTTTAATTTGCATTCCTTGACTAATTTTTTACTTGCAAACGATAATATATTAAATAATTAAAATAAATAATACTTACGAAAAGATTTATTCGCTTAGAAAATAACTTTTTGACAAATTATTCATTCTAAGTAATTTAATTAAAATACATTAAAAAATTAAGGAAATAATTAATAATTTGAATAAAAAAAAGGTTTTCTCGAGCATACTAATGTAAAGATCGGACGGAAAGAAGAGCAGAGAGAGCTTACCTGTGGGAAGTACTCCGGGAGATGTGGTGCGGCCGGAATCACCACCACTGCCCGTCAACCCCCTTCCTCCTCCCGCTTTACCTCACCTCGCGTGCCGGAATGGGCGGGGCAGCGTTTTTGTCCGCACGCGACAGAATCTCAGAGCTCAGCCATTGCTTTCTTTCGGACATCTCTGATTGGAGTCACGTGACAGGAAACGGAGCAAACACAATGGAACGGAGAAAATGCAGACGAGAGCCCCCGAGATGCTCCATTCAGCAGGACACGAGGATTCCTCTAATTATTATAATGAGACCTCAACAAAAAATAATTTCAAGAAACTGAAGTCATCCCGATTATGAGTTAGTTCGTCCTTTTAAGGATCCAGTAGGATGAAATTTCTTGTGATTGAGAGCACTCGACTGCCACAGTGGGAAGAGGAAAGACTTCTTCCACCCATTAAAAAATTGTAAGTTTTCATTTGTAATTTAATTTGGTTTACCAAATGAAGATACATTTGGCTTAAATAAATAGCTTCCAACTGAATTACGCCGAACTGATTGCTGAATAGTTTGTTGGCCTTCGGTTCAACAGATCAAGGTTTCAATTCCTACTACGAGCGTAGATGTTCTTTTGCGATTAGTAGTCCATTTTAAGCTGTAGTTCCCAGTCAGATTACCCTTCGTATGCAAAACACGACTATATAACCTTAACCAAACCAAAATCAACTAAATGAGATATACATATTTCATGCTTTCAAAAAGTTGTGCTACTCATTTCTTCAAAAAACGCATAATTACATGTTAACATTTTTCTCATTCATTTACACATGGCATATTTTATATATTAGATCATGAAACCTTCAAATGTCGAAGCAAGGAATTCTCCAACAATACCAAAAAATGCGACCTTATCTTTAACTGTTCACGAATTTTAGAACACAGCAGTTAAGACCAAAAGCAATTCTCACCCGTATGGAAGAAAAGATCTTTTTTGTTGCCAGGAGGTTGCAGATACTATATCTAACCCTGCCGAAGACCATTTGATCATAATATATACGTCAAAAGTTCGATTGGATCCAGTGTCTTTCCTCTAGCGTTACGCAGAAGGATGGGGATCAGCTCTGGAGTCGATCTCGTCATTTGACTGAAAAATGATGAAGCGGTTGACAGATTTTAGTGGCTTCAATTGACAGAAATCGGTTTCCGTAAACGTGCTACGATAACTTAGACAAAAGTAAGGATTGTTGACATTATTCGAGATATTTATCGAGATTTCACTTGTCATCATCGTGAAGTCACTCATTTCGGCTATTGTTTGTACCAATAATATATAAGCTACATACTTATAAGTATTTTTTTTATCGCACACACAGTCATATTAATATTATTTTATTTAAAAATAACATTTAAAATATGAATTTCGCTAAGAACAGGCATACGACAGGTTCAAGAAAATCATTTTTTTTTTCACCATTTCATAATTAAACAACTCATTTACCATATTTCCGTCAGAAAGGCTTCGTTCATATAAATGTCACTCTTTATAAAAAAGGCCTTGAAAAACTGTAAAGTTGCACAGAAAAGTCTCATTTGTGTATAAATGCTTCAGTAAGTTTAATTGCGAATTTACTTTCATGCATATCCCAGTCAAAAACTATTGGCATGTATTTTATGTAAGACATATTAACAACGAAAAATGTGTAAAATGGAAATATAACTTGGAAAAATGCGAGAAATGGTGAGAGAAGAATAAAAAATGACCATATGACTCACTATATTATTTACAAATTAGTTTGTATAATCACATATCAAAAGAAATAGGGAGTTTCACTACAAAGTATTAAAATTGAATAGCAGAAAAAATTTTAAACCATATATATATATATATATATATATATATATATATATTTGCTAACTAATGTAGTTATTACAAAATGTGCATCGTGGGAAAATTTTTAATTATGATTCTTCCCTATCGGAACTAAAAAGATTTAACAAACTATTCTATCGTGGAACCTGAATAATCGGAAGTTGCTGCATTCATCTTCTTGCCAAATAATATCTTCATGTAATGATAAAATTTCAGAATCATTGAATCCTGATATTATTGATATTTTAAAATTTTTACGCTTTTACTCATTTTACAAATCAAAATAAAATGTTTTTATTTTTTGAAGCACGCATAAAGGACAATACTGGAAGAAGCGCCACACTGCTAAGGAGTTAAATTGAAAGCATGTAAATACCTCTGGAAATGACTATAATTATTGCTGTTGGTTGCATTATGTTTTTTACGTTTTATTTTAATAAAAAATATTATGTACTCTTGGTTTAAAATAATAAAATAAGATGATGTATTGAGATTTATTTCCAAGAAACTGTAAACTTATTAATTAATATTACTACAATTATAAAATTGCTCTTTTTTACTTTAAATGTTTCATAAATCAGTAAAAATGATGAAAAACGATTAAAAAAAATTATACTTCCTAGATTTTCGAAAAAACTGTTGATCAGATTTTCATTTCTTTTCTTACTATAAATGTTTTAATACAATTCAAGTCTTATTTATTTTAAATTCCATTCAACGGTTTTTTTTTTTTTTCAGTTTAAAACATTATTGCAATTTAAAAATTCCCACATATTGTTAACACCACTTAGACTCACTATTGCCTCTGAAAGAAAATAGAATTTGACTGCTATTTACATGGCTTTTACCATCTCAAAGACGCATGTAAAAGAATATTAAAATGTTCATTATCCTGTTTCGTTGCGTTTTAACAACTGTGTTATCTGCAAAACGGTATAACACGCTCGTGACTCACTTTATTTAACAAATAATGGGTGTTCCCGCTCAAGGGTAATGGGACTCGCCGCAAATCTCAGGGCGAATCGAATAGCAGCGGGACATCATTTGATAAAGAGGAACTGATTCGTTCGTTTATTATGATAACGTTTAGGCCAGCAAAATTTTGACCCAGAGGGAAAGTAGATATTGCAGGAATGTGATTAACAGTTTTTATGCTATCTAATGCACAAAACAATTTAAAATTAAGGCTAGAGAAAAGTTTTAAAATGGAACTTTTATTTTATTAAGAATCGGATTTGTTAAGAAGATTCGTTTTATGTCCGAACCAAATACACAAATAGTTTTAAATTAATAGTAATTAAAATTAGTTTTAAATCAATTTGTGAGAAAAAAATAGTTTTTCAAAAAATTTGATGAAGATATATAATGACCTTTGCTTCTTTTTTAATTATTGCATAATTTATTTTGGGAATTTTTTCAATAAAAGATATTTCGCAATTTTTCTTACTTCTTATGAACGTATGATATAAAACGTCTGGATAACTGGAATAAAACGAATACATTTAACAATGCTTTGATTTGTATTTATGAAAAGTTAGCAGCTATATATATATCTCGTGTTAATTTTTATTAATTTCGCATTTGTGAAAAGTATCACAAACTTCCTGTATAATTCAATTCTTTTAATTTAATTTTGATTCAAATAAAATATGACTGAAAGTTTCAAGATTTTAAAGTCCATATATAATTTCTAAAATGAAGTTGATGGCAGGTTATCGAATAGCGAATTTCGCTTGAAAAATACCTAAGTTTTATTTATTTTATTTTTTTTTTTTGCGGATAAGATTTAAAAAATTCAATAAAAGAGTTTAATAAAGTGTATCTTAAAATCATGATAATATTCTTATAAAAAAATGTGTTTGTTCTGCAAGTTTTAAGCTTTTTATAGCGATTTAAACTGC
The DNA here is from genome assembly GCA_030067965.1 of Latrodectus elegans. Taxonomy (NCBI): domain Eukaryota; kingdom Metazoa; phylum Arthropoda; class Arachnida; order Araneae; family Theridiidae; genus Latrodectus; species Latrodectus elegans. The sequence goes on from CM057816.1 coordinate 56,735,874, forward strand.
GTGTGAAACCTATATATAAATTATAGTTACGGTATGTTACAGATTAATTTTTACGATTTAATAGATGCAGGTTAATTTAATATATGTATAGTTTAAAATTATTATAAAAAGTTAGATGTAACTTTGATGATTTAAAATTAAATTTAAAAATTAATTTATAGATTCGTCTGATTGTACTATATGAAAAAACTGTAAAGTTTATTCACGTTCACTCCGCGCGAGAGAGGTTATATATCCTATTAAATTATGCACCCTTCCACATCGAAAGAGTAGCTTCAATAACAAGTAAACGACAATGGCTATAAAATTTAGGTTTTTTTAGTTTGTATATATAATTTATCAATATATTAATTTGCAGCTGTGTTTTTTATGTCTACTATTTATCCTACCGTAAAAACGATGACATTATTTCTTTTGCCCGATGTATATGTTATCCTTCCTAATATTCTGGTTTTGACATCTGGCTAATTTACCAATCATTTGAAAAACCCAATAAAGTTGAAAATCTTTTATCACCTAAAGTAATATTATCCATGTTTTTTTGTCACACTGTGAAGAATTTATGGTAAATCTCTTTTGATACAATGTAAAATGATAATATAAATATGGTCACAAAACTACTATTTTAAAGAAGGAACATATTCAGAGTACACTGACTCTAAAAAATTAAGAAACAACCAGTATTTTGCACCTAATTTGCAAACGAATGAATGTAGCAACATCAATTTTAGATGACATGAGTACAAAGCAGGTATATTTTGACTGCAAGGTAGAAGTTTACATTAAAAAACATAAATGATCCAAAACACAAAAAAGCAAACTCACTGGAAAAGTCAATTCTTGGGAAAAAGAATAATCTCAGTTTTATGTGTTAAAATCTCGTAGAAAAATAACAAAAAGAAATTTTAATAACGGGTATTTTCACTTCTAGCTTGAATGCATTGATAGCATCGACTTTCCATGCTGTTGATTAAGTTGTCAGTAATCAGAATGGGAATCGAAGATCAAACACGAAGTAAGATGTTTTCCAGCTCCGTTTAGGACCTTGTTAGACGAATTTAAGCAGAAGTCTGTTAAGATAACCCCACAGATGCTCTAAGCCTTAGAGCATCTGTGAGGTAATCTTAACAGAATCCCTTAGAGTCTAATGGATTCTGTTTTGGAGATCGAGATGGCTATTCTAATTGCTCCAAACCAAGACCCTCAAGATATTCCTCAGCAACTACAGCTCGATGATGTTGTGCGTTATCATCGGTCAGAATGAAATTATCGCCAATTGCACCTGAATTTAAGAAGACATGAGGAACACTGACCTCACCCCGATAATTTACACCAATTGATGTTCTTGCCTGGAACACATGCAGAGCAGATTGAATACCGAGTGAGATAATTGCCCAAACTATTATTCCACAACCATGAGAACAGTGCTCTTTCCGAGTGTTGGACTGATGTATCTGATGATTTGTTCCCTCCAGATCTGCATACTTCCTAATTCATTTTCTCGTGTGAATCTAAACTCTTATGTTGAAAGTAAAGAAACTCATCGCTATCTGCTCTGAAAAACGTATTCTCTTGCCCAAGATAAACTGATTCTTCTCTGGTATTCGTTGAGGGGGACACAGACACACACAAGTGGTCATTTTGCATAGAGATTTGCATCTTGAAGATACTTTCACTCCGTACCAGGGGATATTCTTCTTCATGATGTTATAGAGTGCTTTAAAACCAGTTGATGCACATAAATGCTTCTTTTCCTTTGGACTGAAAGAGCTATAAAACGGTCTTTTGCAGGTAATGTAGCTCATGGTTGGACTGGAACATGTCTTTTGGACACAGAAGCTTCCGTTTGATTTTGATTCCAGAGACGGTGGACCACACTGAGAGACACACTAATGCGCTTAACAGCATCAGCCTGTCACATCCCTATTTTCATCCACTGCCTTCGAGAATAATCAAGCAAGCGTCTTTTCTCACACATTACGGTGGCCCCTTTGACTATTATCAATGAATCTGCAAATAAAAATTGAAATTTAATAAAAGTTACAAGAGTATTTACGAACTCTTGATGTTTACAGTTTCTTCTTTCACTCATACTTCATGAATCTGGTCTCGTGTGTGAAAAGTAAGGAAGCCCATTGATGTGCGATCCAGGAAATGTGTTCTCTTGCCCGAGATAAGTTTGTCCTTCGATATCATCCGGTGAGGGGAAAACACAGCATTGGCCACCTTGTGTAAAGACCTATCTGGTGAAGATGCTTTCGTACTGTAGCAGTGGATATTCTTCTCCACGAGGTTGCAAAGTGATTAGCAACAAATTAAGGCAAAGAAATGTTGTTTATTCTTAGAGCCCAAAGAGCAATAAGAAGTCTTATATGTGTTGTTGCAAGTGGTCAGCTTGAAACATTACTTGCGGACACGGAAGCTTCGATTTGATATTGAATCCAGATTCTGTGGACCACACTGCGAGACACATTAAGGCGCCTACTATATCAAAATCAGCCCATGACATACCCATTTCTATACATTCGATCATTCACCATCTTAACTAATCAAGCAAACGGCTTCTCTAAGACATTGAAGATCTCACTGACAATTGACGATTTATCTGCTGACAAAAGTTGAAAATCAACAAAAGTTACAAACATAATCACGGAAGACTGATATTAGCATATTTTTCTCTTACTCATACATACCTGTCCTTGTATATCAAAAGATAATTTCTCCATAAGTTTTTCAAAAGTTTATTTTTATGATTAACATAAACTATACATTTTAATGCCATTTTTTAATAGTAAAATTCAAAAAAACTGTTGTTCCTTAACTATTGGAGGCCAGTATAATTGAAAAATTATTTCAGAAAATGCAAACCAAATGTTTAATTTTTATAAATTTTATAAATTTGCGAACCCCATTTGCTGGAGTATTGATAATATTCTAAATTGAGTGATTCAATGAGATTTACATAAAATACTTTTTCTTTTTATACTTTAAAATACTTTTTCTTACATTTTTTGATACTTTTTTTGGAATTTTTGTTTAGTTGTCTAACATTTAATATTTGTGCATGGTGTCGTGTTTCCCTTTCATACATTCCTAAACTAATTTATTTTTAAGACCTAAAAATTTACAATTTTTTTCAATTTTGAAAAAGTATTTCTGATCACTAGAGCAAACTTGTCTTCCGAAACACATAGCCAGTCAAAAATTCGTTAGAATGCGCGAAAAAAAGTAATTTATTCTTCAATATTTAATAACTTCGTATTGAAAGATAATTTCTGCTAACGTTCCTCAACTTATTCGATATTTTGTTTTTATTTTTTAGCTAAGTCTATATCTGGGAATTTATTTAAAATTATGAAATAGTTTTTTGAAAGAAATTATGTTAATATTAAATATCGTTCTTTTATCGCAATATTTGCTCCTAAATTAGGAACCCGTTTTTCCCTGGAAGACATTGCCTGATAGTTTAATATATAATATAATTATGTAACTACCAAAAATATAACGTTATAAAATTTTCAATAAGAATACTTTTTCTCCCAGCTTTCAATATTTTAAACAACTGATTTCTCCACTGTATTGGATGAGTTAACATTTTCGTATAAAGATTACAAATGTTGAAAAGAACAATATATATCTTCGAAGTCCTTAGAAGGTTGGTTTTCAGAAGGCCAAGCTTCTTACTTTCTCAGCAAAAATGTTAAAATTTGAACACATAGGCAACTAGAGATAGAAGCGAATAATGAAATTTAATTTTATTAAAGCCAATTTTTTAATAACTTCCGACACACTCGAAATTTATTAAAGTGCATTGCTATTAGTATATTTTTGTTTAACATGATACATAAAAATCTTGAATTTAAAAATCGATCCAACGCAAATGTGCAAAAATTTTACATCGAATAGAATTATTGCTAATTGCATCACAAAAATTGAATTAAAGTTAAGAAAATATGAATTTCTGCACCAAATCTTATTTTTCGTGTCTTTGGTGAACAATCTTATTTTCAATATTTAGAAATCTGCTAAGAATCATTTACTCAACATTCTATTTTTTCAGTTCGTATGTAAGGACATTTTCTATTTCAGCTGCATTAGTTTTTTTTAAAAACAGAAGCAAGAGTAAATAACTTACATTGTTTCCTTAAAACATAAAATTTCCTTATAAATTTAATGCACAAACGTAACATATACCAGAAGGTGTAAACATTAAACTTAGATAATAGAAGTTATATACACGCAAATCCCGTACTGAAAAAATCAAGGCATTGGTTATAAAAATGATTGCTTATTGCGCATTAATTATTAAAATTAATTTAATTTTAAGCCCCTTAAAAAAGCGTATAATTGTCTGTAACCCCAAAAGAATCTTTATCGAATTCAGTTAGATTCATATCAATTCAAGACGCGAATCAGATTCCCCGTCCAGTCCAGGGACGCATTCTAACAAATTTCTTCTATTATTTGAGAAGTTTTGTATCTTTTTTCCTCAAAATAAGATAAGAAACAAATTTATCAATGTTTAGGAAATTTCAGGAAAGGTGTAACTCTTTTTTTCTAAACAATTATGTACCTTATCATTTCAATATTTTTTTTTAATCCTAAAAGTTAAAAGAAAAAAAAAATTCTTTTCAAAATAATTTCCAGAAATTTTAAGAAAAGGAAAAGAAAAAAAAAATTTGAAAAGTTAAGAAAACCAACGAAACGGAAGAAATTTCGAAAGGTGTACAAATCATTAGATCCTAACATATTTGATTAAAATACTCACTATTGTCCAGTAGGTTTCAGAACGGTAAGCATATTCTATTCCTGCAATCGCTAAAAATTCTTTTTTTTTTTGCTTTTAAATTGCAATTTACAGCTAATGCACATTATAGTTAATGTGAATGATAAATAACTCAAGATCATTTGAAACTAATTCATTATGTTATAGAAGTTTCCAAGATACATAATGAGAAAAAAATAGAACTTAAGAAAAATACGCCAAAAAGTGACTAAAGCTATCGTAAACGGCAGAATATTTTCATTTAATAGAAAAACAAATATTCTCCATTTTTGCTGTCAATATAATTAAAGGGATTAGGAGTCTTTGGAAATATTGAAACCTTACACAATATCCTATTTTTTTCCTTCTTTTTCTGCGCAACGATTTAGTGAAAGAAAATCTCTGCTAATGATTTTTTGAAGCGTAAATATATTTTAGCATGCATATTTCTAACTGTGATTAATGATATAACATCAATAACATGACAAAAAGCAGAAGCGATGATAGCACCTCCACTGCCTTTATCGCTTCCTCATTAGTTCGGAAGTTACCATCATTAGATCCAGAATTTTTTTTCCACCAAAATTTGAAATATCGATTTTTTTTTTTTTTTAATATTTAGGTACATGGGATGTATTTTATTTTTAAAAATATGAGATGTGTCACAAATTACGTTATAAAAAAGATACCTTTACTTGTTGTTTGACATTAAAAAACAAAAACATGTTAAGAAATAACACACATTAAGTAAGAAATAAAATATAAAATGTAACATAAAAAATGAAATGTTCACACAAATTAAAAAGAAATTTGTAACATGCGTAAATAAATATTAAAAATTATGATAGATAATAAAATTTATCTATATATGTGGTCTTACAGTTTATATATATATATATATATATATATATATATATATATATATATATATATATATATATATATATATATATATATATATACACACTACTGGTCATTATAATTGCTCCACCAAGAAGGCGACATGCTACAGACGTGAAATTTATACGAAAGGAAGAATGTGCTGTGATATGCAAATGATTAGCTTTTCAGCGCATTCAGACAAAGCAGGCGCCTGTAGCGACACCTACATTGTGTTTAAATGAGGAAATTGTTCAGCGGGTTCCTCATACACAAATTGCATTTGAACGTTGTTGCCTGGTGAAAAGTTGTTGTGATGCCTCGTGTAAGAAGGCGAAATGCGTACCAGCACGTTTCTGACTTTGAGAAAGGTCGAATTGTTGCGTACCGGGATTGCGGTTTATCTTATCGCAGTATTGCTGCTCGCGTCGATCGAGATCCAATGACTGTTAGCAGCATATGGAATCGATGGGTTCAGGACGGTAATACGGAACGCCATGCGGGATCTCAACGGCCACCTATCACTAGCAGCCGAGAAGACAGGCATATTATCCGCATGGCCGTATTGGATCGTGCAACCACGTCACGAGCCGTGAGTCAAGAAACGGGGTTGTTTGGAAGACAACAAGTGTCTGCACGAACAGTTTGACGACGTTGGCAGCAGCATGGACTCTCAGCTCGGAGACCATGGCTGCGGCTTCCCTTGACGCTGCGTCATAGACAAGAGCGTCTTCAATGGTGTGATCAACGACGAACATGGGCGCACGAATGGAGAGACGTCATCTTTTCAGATGAATCCAGGTTCTGTGTACAGCATCATGATGGTCGCATCCGTGTTTGGCGGCATCGTGGTGAATGCACACTGGCAGGGTGCATTTCTGGTGTGTTACGAACCGTGGCTCTACCCTTTATTCGAGCCCTGAGAAACCCTACGTTTCAGCAGGATAATGCCCGACGGCATGTTGCCGGTATTGTACGGACCTTCCTTAATACGGAACATGTTCGGCTGTTGCCCTGGCCAGCACGTTCTCCAGATCTTTCACCAATAGAAAACGTCCGGTCAATGGTTGCCGAGCGACTGGCTCGCCACCAAACGCCAGTCACTACGGTTGATGAACTGTGGCATCGTGTTGAAGCTGCATGGGCATCTGTACCTGTACATGCAATCCAATCTCTGTTTGACTCAATGCCCAGGCGTATAACTGCTGTTATTACTGCCAGAGGTGGTTGTTATGGGTACTGATTTCTCAGGATCCATCCAGCCAAATTTTTTGAAAATTTAATCTCTTGTTATTTCTAGTTTAATATATTTGTCCAATAAATATCATTTTGTTATCTGCATTTCTTCCTGGTGTAGCAATTTTAATGGCCAGTAGTGTAATTTCGTTTTTCCCACTTGGGGAAAAATCAGCATTTAGCTGATCGTTGTTGCACCACCATGCTTCCTTGTACCTAGCCCTCAGTTGGGCTCAGTTTGATAGAAGTAGCCAGGTGGAATATTTGAGATTTTGAAGCAGGGACAAAGCAGAATACCTCCAATACTTAACCTGCCACCCCCAGAAGTATCATTTCACTTGGATATTCCAACCACGGCCAGTTTTAACATGCATCAGCGCTTTTAATGAACACGCCGGATCTTCGGTTAAGCCAGGATTCGTACTCACTACCTTCCGATAATGAGCACGACTCCCACGCCAACCATGCCACCACGGCCTCAGGGTTTTGCTAGTAAAAACCAACTACTTTATGAGTATGGAATCATGCTACTACCAGAAAGATGGTGAAAGCTATTGGACAATATGCAATTTAATACAATATTTATTCGTTATACTTTTTTCATTTTATTGAAAAATGAAATTACTTTCCGAACAACTAAGTAATTTCTTTCATTTCAAGAACGTAGGCTGTGATTTTCCTTTTAAAATCGTTATAACTGTGCATAATGGGATAGAGAAAGAGAGAGTAGAAATAGATTTTGCTAAAGCAAATCTATCTCTGTTTTTTTTTTTTTTTTATCTAATTTGTTTTTGATTACTGAAGCGAATGTTTACTCATTGCGCCCCTGAGTAGAAATACTTTAAAACACGACTAAAAGGAGACTCGATTTTTATATTTAATAATTTTATAACTAATTAAAATCTTTTAAGTATTACATTATAAATTGATTTTCAATTGAGTTATGTAAATTAGAATTCATTTCATGGTACAAAACCCCATTTTGAAAAAAGTTAAGTAAATAATAAATATAGTTAGATATCAAGTATCGTTATTTTTCAAAATCTTAATTATCCCACAAAAGTCAGGTGTATGCTTTTTACAAGAAGCTGTAGTCCACGAAAAAGTGAAATGAAATGCTTTTAATTTTTAATATCTTTTTTCAAGAATAGCTGCTTCGTAAATTTACATAAAAAATTAAGAAATTATGAGGCGATTTGTAATTCCTACTGCATTTAAAGAAAAACAGGTTCAGTAAATTATGGGCATAGGGTACCGAGGAAGTATTTATGAACATATTTTTCTGTTATAATCCTATACAGTAATTAAATTACCGTAATTTTGTACACATGAATAGTCATCGGATATATCTGTTGAGAAGTGTACATTTTATCATGTAGCCTTTGTCACTCATTGCTTGAGATTGTAGTAACTCTAGAGCAGCAGACGGATAAACATCGATGAAGGAGGAAAGAAAAATCGGTCCAGATCCCTGAGAAGGTTGTTTTGGTTAATTAAATGAGTGGCGCGTGGGTGTGGTTCCATTTAACTCATCGCAGATCGATGGCGTTTAATAATTTAGTCGACGGAAACCTTGCAAGATTCGAATGAAATGCAGAAGAATAAATTCACGCTCTCTCCTATTGGATAATAACGGCTCAGAATTAATGCTTTCCCGATTTCATTAATTATGTGCAATATTGTGAGAAAAGCCGTTTTTTTTCTTGCTTCATTATTCCTATTTTATTTTTAATATATAGTTAAAAACCCTTTCTTCAAATTTCTTATTAATATATTTATCTGAAATGAATATTCCAACTGAGTATTTGATTCACTGCATTCACAAAGTAATCGATATACAGAAATATTCAAAAAGAAAATTTTAGTTTGTTGAGAGAGATATGTGTTAAATAAGTTCGAAAACTGCGTAAATCTCTTTCAGATAATAATAATAATAATAATGATAAAAACTTGGCAACGATGAAATAAAGTAACAAAATAATTAAGTCAAGGTTAAAGAAAAGAAAAACGGAAAATTTAGAATGAAGTGTTCTTAAAGACTTTTCCCAGTATTTTCTGGAAACAAATGCAAGATAAATAGACCAATGGATTATTAGAGACTCATTAATTTGAGATTTCATCCCTGAAAAAGGCTCTGTGCCAAATTTTTTTGCATAATCTCAGAGTTATGTTCAAGTTTATATAGTGAAGCACGCGTGAAATGGTAGCTAAATAATTAGATAACGAAAGCTTACTGATTTTGCGGGTCATAACTTCCAGTGGAAAATGTGTATTAGTTTTCAGGGAAAAATTGTTATTCATAAAAATAATGATATTTATTATTTACTTAGCTTTGTTGAAAACGTTATTTTGTTCCTCGGTATGAGGTTTCACATATAGATTAGCTGAACACAAATCCAATGAGATTTGCTATCAGCTAATTTCATTGTGTGATTTTGAAAATTCCATTTTAATTACATTACTGGTTATTAAAATTGCTACACCAGGAAGAAATGCAGATAACAAAATGATATTTATTGGACAAATATATTATACTAGAAATAAAAAGTGACTAAGTTTTCAAAAAATTTGGCTGGATAGATCCTGAGAAATCAGTACCCAGAACAACCACCTCTGGCAGTAATAACAGCAGTTATACACCTGGGCATTAAGTCAAATAGAGATTGGATTGCATGTACAGGTACAGATGCCCATGCAGCTTCAACACGATGTCACAGTTCATCAACCGTAGTGACTGGCGTTTGGTGACGAGCCAGTCGCTCGGAAACCATTGACCAGACGTTTCCTATTGGTGAAAGATCTGGAGAACGTGCTGGCCAGGGCAACAGCCGAACATGTTCCGTATCAAGGAAGGTCCGTACAATACCGGCAACATGCAGTCGGGCATTATCCTACTGAAACGTAAGGTTTCGCAGCGCTCAAATAAAGGGTAGAGCCACGGCTCGTAATACACCAGAAATGTAACGTGCACTGTTCAAAGCACCGTCAATGCGAACAAGATGTGACTGAGACGTGTATCCAATGGCAACCCATACCATCACGCCAGGTCATGGGCCAGTACGACGCGACGATGACGAATGCACGCTGCCAGTGTGGATTCACCACGATGCCGCCAAACACGGATGCGACCATCATGATGCTGTACACAGAACCTGGATTCATCTGAAAAGATGACGTCTCGCCATTCGTGTGCCCAGGTTCGTTGTTGATCACACCATTGAAGGCGCTCTTGTCTATGACGCAGCGTCAAGGGAAGCCGCAGCCATGGTCTCCGAGCTGCGAGACCATGCTGCTGCAAAAGTCGTCTAACTGTTCGTGCAGACACTTGTTATCTTCCAAACGACCCCGTTTCTTGAGTCACGGCTCGTGACGTGGTTGCACGATCCATTACGGCCATTCGGATAATATGCCTGTCTTCTCGGCTGCTAGTGATAGGTATCCGTTGAGATCCCGCATGGCGTTCCGTATTACCGTCCTCAACCCATCGATTTCATATTCTGCTAACAGTCATTGGATCTCGACCGACGCGAGTAGCAATACTGCGATAAGATAAACCGCAATCCCGGTACGCAACAATTCGACCTTTATCAAAGTCAGAAACGTGCTGGTACGTATTTCTCCTTCTTACACGAGGCATCACAACAACTTTTCACCAGGCAACAACGTTCAAATGCAATTTGTGTATGAGGAACCGGCTGAACAATTTCCTCATTTAAACACAACGTAGGTGTCGCTACTGACGCCTGCTCTGTCTGAATGTGTTGAAAAGCTAATAATTTGCATATCACAGCACCTTCTTCCTTTCGTATAAATTTCACGTCTGTAGCATGTCGCCTTCTTGGTGTAGCAATTTTAATCGCCAGTAGGTATTAAACTCTTAAATATTGGATTGCAGGCTTTTTTTATCCACGTTCGAATGCATTTCTGAAAGCCGGTGTATTGAAAACAGAGAAAACAAGTTAGCTGCAAAGGGCAAAAACAATACTTACAAACAAAAAATCCTAAAATAAAAATAGTTAACGCGTTTATTTAATTTATTTATTATGCTATGCTGTTATAAGATAAATTTGCTTATTAAACATCTTCTTTTTCTTTGCTTTCTTTAGCTAGGCATTGATACTAATTTTAAAACTATCGGAAAAAATCCATGAGCATTCTCTGTAATTAAAGTTAGTTAAATATAGAAAAGGTGTCCAATGCATCATAAGCGAATATATAAGAATTTCAATTCATGTTTGCTTATGTCATATTATATTGTCTTGAAATAATCACAAACGCTGCAATCAGAATTCGGATACGAAAAATAGTTTGTCTTAAACAAGCCAATCTAACATCCTAATGTGCAGTTTATTTCATTCCGCATCAATATTCACTATTCAACCTCGGACAAGCGTTCGATGAAGAAACAGAATAATGATTTTAATTATATAGATATAGTAGAACTCAAATTAACCGCGCGGGCGAATCAATTGAGACCGGGCAGCATTCGGATTATTGAGCTTTTTTGAAAAAAGGAATTTATTAATTATTAATTAATAAATTCCTTTTTTCTAATTTAATTAATGTACGTTACAAATGAAAGGAAAAACTAAGTATTCTTAAAGAAAAAGAACTTTTAAACAGTTAAATAAAAATTCAACACTTTTGCATGTTAAATTACTAACACACAATTCTGTACATTGCAACAGTACAGTGCTGCAAATGAAAGTTATTCTTACTGAACACTTCGGTCAGAGTAAGCTGTTTCACTGCCTTCATCCATTTTCTAGCAGCCAAGTCGCACAGTAGCTTGAGAGTGAGAATTTGCATGTGGTTATCTTCGGGTTGATATTTTATCCACTTCAAAGCAGTTTCAAAGGCAACAAATGCTTCACTAGCTGATGGTCTCGTGTCTGTTTCATCATGGATATTAATGTCATCTTCTTAATCAGCACTTTAAATAAATTCATCAGCACTTGAAATTTGAAATCTATGGTCTAACTCATAATCCATTCTCCTGTACCTTCAGCAATATCTTTAAAACATCCAAAAAATTTCAAAAGTATGTTTTTAAATTCCTCAAGTGATACCTCTCCTGTTCTCCCTTCCCTTTCCTTGGACCTTTTCCTTATTTATCTTCTCTTCTCCATTCTAATTTATTTTCCTGAAATTCTGAAAGTGATACTGATGATTGGAGTTCCATTAAATTTACAGTTACACTCCATTTTTGTTGTATTGAAAATTTTAGGGAAAAAGTAAATAAACAAAACAATAAAAATGGAAATAAAAATAATGAAAATTCATTTTTATAAAATAGCATTAATATATTTAATACATTTTATAATACAAGCTAAGTACTTTTCAAAATACACACAAACAATAAATTATGACTCACTCATAACTTAATATTCTAGCTTTCAAAAGCATTAGTGTATTTCTAAATATTTTAAAATAAATATGCGAGGATGGTTTAGCGGCAATACATTATATTTTAATAGAATGAATCAACAGGTATTTCCCTAACTTTTAATCAGTGATGTATAGTGTCATTAATCTGTAATCATCTAAACTAAAAGTTTTGATTACAGGAATTACTGTAAATGTTTAATTTCTGTACAACATCAGGCATACTTTTGAATATTGGGGGTGTTTTGCAAAGAAAATATATCAGATAAATCTTAACATATTTTCCTGACATTCAATTCAAGCAACCTTAAACTAATATTTTAGAAGTACTAAAAATGTAACTGTCCAAATTTTTTGATTCAAATTTCTCAAGTGAGTTTGCTTTTTTATTAATCTGAAATGCATTTTTAAGTTATTAATTAGACCTCCTTCAAGCCATGTTCTCTTACATTTATATTCATTGATTACTTATATTATTTAATTATAATCTTTTCTCCAATTTTGCAGGTTTTCTCTCTTGTAACACGTCAACATAGGCCACTATCAGGAAAAAGTTCTCCTGGAAGACTATATGCAGCGATTTTTCAAAAACTTAACAATTAGGCTGTTCATTACCCCGTGTCAAACACTGCGAATTCAATTATATTTACCAACAAATAAAAAGCTAAATTTATTTATTTTTCGGGATAGTAAGTAATGCTATCCCGAAAAAGAGAGGATTGCTTTAAAAAAAATAATAATAGTAATGCTATTATTATTTTTTTTAAAAGCAATCCTCTCTTGGAAGTAAGTTGACCCCTACATCAGCTATGGTAATTTGTAATAGTTTGCAATCTCATTAAATGACATCAAATATGTCAGAAATGACACACATGCGCATTGTGTATGTACACATAAAATTTCTAAAGCACTTCTCTTTTTGCACAGTGAACAAATATAACCAACGATTTTGAAAAATAGATTCATAATATTATCCTATCATTAGTAGAGCATCCATAGAGCAGACAATTTCCTGTTGCGTTTCTAGAGTTGACCATGATTATTATTTTTTTCTTCCTTTCTTAATAGTAGCGACCGGAAAGGCCGGAGGATAAATGAGTTCCAACACTTATTCGTGACGCTTCACTTCCCACGAATACTTGCAAACGAGATCTAAAGTAATTGGAGAGAATGTTAAGAAAATTCCTTAGAAAGATTTGTTGGAAGAAATAGTAGCATTTCATACAACATAATACAAAAATAACAAAAAAGAAAAATTGTTTTTACAGATAAATAAAAGTGCAGTACCTTATATCGCGCACTTTTCATATGCTTTAAATTTAATGTTTTATTTATTGAAACACATTTAAATCACCATTATTTATTTCTTATTAACTAGTTTAACTGTTTAATTAAACACGTTTAACTAATTCTTAAAAACGTCTCACTGAAACATGTTTAAATTATGCAAGTATTTCATACCTCCCTATTCATTACTTATTAAAAGTAAATAGGATATGATTACAATGGAGAAGAACTAACTTATATACATTTTGGGTGTACAATTCTTGAAGCGAATAGAAACATGGAAAGAAGTGCATGCAGCAGCATAAGTAATTTTGCAATGAGTTCATATTAGCATTAGTTATAGCCAAGTTAATTACAAATGCTGTAATCAAAATTTTGAGATGAATCACCGCTTAAGTTTAAAATTTACTTAAAACACATACCAATATTTTTTAAACTTTCTAAAATCCTGGCTGCAGCACAAATAACTTTGCATAACAATCCAATAATTACTGTTTAAAACAATTCTAAATGATGTAATAAAAAATTTTTGTGATGAAACACAGGCTATTTACAATCAACATCCATTTTGCGATTCAAACCCTGACAAAATATTATTTTTACATATATATATATATATATATATATATATATATATATATATATGCCGACCGATGGCTGAGTGGTTATCGCTCTTGACTGTTGAGCTGTGGGTCCCGGGCTCGAATCCCGGTTCGTGCATGGATGTTACTTTCTTTCTCAGTTCTGTCCTTTCTTATGTGATGATGAATGTGGCCCACCCTATAAACGGGTTTGTGGTAAAGCCCGGGCAACGCTACTCGCCTCCATGACTGGATTCACAGGTGGCTGCTGGGTAACGACAAATGAGTAGCAGTTTCTGGCCTTGTTGTAGCAAAGAATTCGTCACCCAATAGCCCGTCGTTGGAAAAAAAATATTAATATAATATATTCTCCGGGGGTATATATATATATTATATAAGGTAATGAATACAGTAGTAAAAATACAACACCAAAAAATATCATAGCAAAAAATATATTACAGGAAATCTAATCAGTACAAAAGCGACTAAAGAGAGATTTGTCAGTATAAATTAGATAAAACACGAAGAACAATAAAACTTGTAAAACAAAATTTGAAAATCATTGAAAATATACAATACAAAGAGGAAAGGATAGAGAACACATCTTCATCAGAAGGGAAATAGTCAGCTAAGCAAAATAAATACTCTTTTCTGATATGCACGAAGGACAAATATCAGAAAAGAGTGTTTATTCCATTCCTGATGAAGACCGTGAACTCTATGCTTTCCTCTTATTCATTGCATTGTATATTTTCAATTTTTGTCTTACTAGTTTTATTGATCTTCTTGTTTGATATATATATATATATATATATATATATATATATATATATATATATATATATATATATATGAGAAATTTAATATAAAATTGTCAAATAATAATAAATTGAAATTATTTTAAAGGGGAATGAATGTATATAAATCTGTATAAATTTATTACTTACTAATGAAACTATTGATTAAAGGAGAATACATATTTCATATTGTAAAAGAAAAATTTAATTTTAGGCATAAAAATAAGTAAAAAAAAAATTGACAGCAGCAATAAAATATGTATGAGGTTTGATATTTAGGAAAAACAATGCGTTATAATAAAAGTATACAAGTAAATCAAATGTAACTATAAAAAATTTTTAATTACTAATGGAATGTTATGTAAAATTAGTTTTGCAATATATGCGCACATTGGTATTAAAGTCATCTATTTGTCACTATCAAAAAATAAATAAATAAAATGCAGTATTTAAGCATTCAGCAATATTAGAAATAATGAAAATGACATTTTCTTCTAATTATTTACGCATTTTTGTGGGATAATAGAATGATTATTATTGAAAATATTATTTCTAAAGTTTCAATCGGCTGATAGCGACGTTATTTTAAATAAGATTGATCTTTTTTTTCCTAAATATTATCGTTTTCTCACTATTCAGTTATGTTCCAATATACCTGTATATTTCGGAAAAAAAAAAAAAAACTCTGGATGATCCTTGTTTTATACAAGCGAAATGTACATAAAATCCATATTCTATTTCTCCTAGATTGAATTCAGAATGGAATAGAACGACACATATATTAAAATATTGGTCTCCGGTCAGCGCGCTGAAAACAGATTTTATTTCACAATTTTGATTTTAGCCTTTATAATTCATACAATAAATAATACAGATTTTTGAGTTCATTTTAAAGTTTCTTATGACGCAATTGGAACTTTGCGGCGGAATGTGTTTCTTTCTAATCTTAAAAAATTGTCTTCTAGATGTAATCAAAAATGAATCACCTTTTTTCTGTATTTCTACAAAGTGATTATTTTAAGTTAATCATATTCACTATTTTTTCGAATTTTGAGATAGATTTCTCCCATTGCGGCAAGCTTATTTGCCGTTTAACCAATACATCGCCAATCGGACCCGAAAGTCAAAATTAACGTTTTCCAAAAATAAACGCGTTTTATAACTTAACTGAAGTATTTTAGATTTAAATCATGTTTTAAATATATTGTACTGTACCAATTATTTTGTTTTTTCGTAACATAAATTCTACAAATATCAATAAAAATAGAATTTAACTCATCACCGGATTCCATACACAAATCAATCGCAGTTGATTCCATCATTATTTCTGGAAGTCGTTTCGCCATCTATTGGCAATATCTGAAACTATCATCATAAATTGAAAAGGTGTTTACGTAGCACAGAGTCATTAAGTGATAGATATTCATTTGTGTAATGCAGGAAAAAGATTTTAAAATTGAAGAAATAAAAATAACCTGAACTAACATTTCCTATAATATAAAGCGAGAATTAATTATTTCAGAATCATTGAAGGTGTATATAGCTACACTAAATTGATTTCTTTTAAGTAATTATAGAAATCGTTTACAATAATTACTCAGATATTGAATATATTTAAGTCAAGTTTGTTACATAACTCTTTTCAACTAATTTATCATGAACTTAAAATATGAATAAAAGCAACTTAATCAGAATATTTAAAAAGCTGGGACAGTAAAAATAAATACAATTATTGGTTTAATTTTCTCACTTTTCTAATTAATAAACAAGTTTTTCTCCTCTTGTTTATTTCTGAATACTTTTAAAGCTGCTAGTGTATAATTACATAAGACTACTCTAGATTTAACTAGTAATTAATTAATTTTTCAGAACTTTTATGCTGAGCAACACCTTATACAGAAGCTTTATGTGGACAAGTATTTTACTCTTGAAACTGCGTAGAGCCTAACGGCCAAAACCTCTTATAAAAGGGTTCGTACAGATTTCCAGGCATCAAATTAAAAATTTCCTGGAGACATTGACACAAGTGAAATATTTTTTATTTAACGATTGTTCTTAAATAAGCATATAATTATTCTATGCAATATTTTCCAATCATATTTGTAAATAATTGAAATAAATAATCTTTATTAAATTATAATTAATAAAAATTAATGAGAATATTTTTTATTTAAGTTAGAATTATATTTAATGGTTACTTCAAAAGCCTTGAATTTATAACTACAACAGAAAAACTTTCGTTTATAAATGATCAATATTTTTTACATTACTGAATTATAAATTGTATACAATAATGGGTAGTTTGAGTTCTTAAGCATCATGTTTCATATCTATAAACTTATTGAGTATTAAGATGTATGTAATGCTAACTTTCCATCTCTAAAGTTTATTTTTTTTATTATCGAAAAATAATTACTTCGCTGAAGCACCATGGGAACCGATTTTGCAATTAATGTTAATTTATCAGTTCTTTCAGCATATTATAATGGCAATTTCTCAAGTTTATTTATGCCCCTTTTAAACATTATTTTTGGATTTTCAGTGCAATAATTTTTTCAAGTAGTCTTTCCCCTTGTTTATATGTTTCTTCTGATTTCATTCATTTAAATATAATTTATACTTTTGCACGACACCAACAGCAAACTAGTATAGGTTTTGCAAATTATTATAGTGACATCGCTTATGTTTCAGATGCGATCATCAATGATATGCTTAGACATAATTGATTGATTATTTTAATTTCATATCAATTCTTTTTTCCAGAAAAAACCCACATTTAACAGATGTGCTTGACCTTGAGAGAATAATAAAAGCTAATCAACTACTTTCCATTAAGGGACAATAATTTTAGATACTCAAGAGTAAATTAAAATAAACAAAAAAAGTATCCATTTTATCTTTAATAGCATCAGATTTCTTTTAAAATGGTATTATATTCAGACGCATTAGACAACAACAAAAGAAGTTTCTGTATTTTATTTAAATTACTTAATTCATTATAAATCAGAGAAAAAAGATCTAAGCATGAAATGTTTCAAACCACAGAATATTGCACAAAGGCATTTTTCTATTAATTTTGTCATCAACAATAAAAAGAGTTTCCAATTAAAATTATCTTGTTTATCTGTTAAAGATTTGCATATATAGTCCTCTGATGATTTTTTGGAAACAAATATAACATGGAGTCGACTAGCACCTTTTTTGTCTTTATCTGTTACGTCAATATTGACAAGTTTAAATGAAGATTCTTTTTTAAACTTCAACAGTTCATGAAAATCTTCTGCAATAAATGGCAACATTAGTTTATCCGTTTGTTAAAGTGTCAGAAATGGTTCCACTTCTCAAACAATAAGTACGCTAAAAAAATCTTTTAGTAAACTTCTGCACATATCATAAGTTTTGGTAATAAAAAATTTTTTATTTTGAGCAAATGACATGTATTTCAAAATAATACCGATTTAACAGTAGTTGTAACATTCCAGGCAATCTGCTGAAAATACATTTTCTAACCATCGATATTTGCAAAACATTAAAAGAAATTTCATGGTTGATTCCAGTTACCAATGAGCTGTGAATCACTAAAATGGTCTGTAAACAGAATTTGTTACCTCAACTTCTGGAAATGATCAACATCTATGGCTGTTAGCGTAGTGTAGGCTGCAGCGTTCGACATATTATTGGAATGCTATTTACTTTTAAAATATCAGTCATTTTAGTGAAAACAGACCAGTTCACATTCGGACTATTTACTGACAATTGTGTGCATGCAGAAGGCAAAAGTAAATGGTTTGGTTTGTTTGTCACTCAACAATCATTTTTTGCACACAAGGGCTAATTAGACCGGGACCTGCGCAAAAGTACAAGGTTTACCTCTCATTTTTCAGCAGTAGCTGGAATCAAATCCAGGAACTTATGCCCTGAAGGGACTCACCATGGCCTAGTGGTGTGAGTTCAATTGTTTTATTTTAATCAATGCTATTAAAAACGATTTAGAGTTTAAATAAATTTCTTTACATCTGCTAACATTTAAATTTGAAAGATTACAATTTTTCAAATTACCAGAATATTTATAACAAAAATTGCTTACAAATAAAAAAAAAATTCTGTTACATTTAGTTACTAATGAATACAAGCTAAAATAAACAAAAAGTTAAGTAATCACAATTCAAAACAAGAGTCTTCGCATTTCAGCCAATAAATTTACTCATAAAATGAGAAAGTATAATAATGTAGCTTGACACATCAGAGCTAATCTAGAATTTTTTTTTTTTTTTTTTTTTGAAATACATCAAAAATGCTTTATACAACTTGAAGTACACTTTCTAAAAATCAATTTTTTAGGAAATAAGGCACTCCTGTCTTCTACTTTGTACTTCCTGTCCAGAAGGGAGTATCCCCTCAGGCAGAACTCAGGGCTGCTGCTCTTGCTACTATTAATGAGAGATACCCACTCGACAATCGGATGCACATTTATACTGACAGATCAGCTGAGAGAAGTACTGGGTGAGCGAGAGCTGGTGTCTTCTCCAAATTTTTCTAACTCAAAGAGCCTTTGGGAAAAAAACTCAGACAATAATGATGGAGAAATGTATGCAATTTACATGGCTCTCCAAAAAATTTTATATTTTTCGGAAATGAAATTTGTCCTTGTTGACTGTCAGGCTGCCATTCATACAGTGGCAAATTATGCTCTCCTAACTACATCTATAGAATTTAACTGCAAGACCATCATTAACACTTCATCTGCAGGAAAAGGAAATTACTTTTACAATGGATCCCTAGCCATTGGCTTGCCTGGTAATGAAAAAGCAGACAATCTCGTGAAAGAGGCATCTTTTTTAAACCCTCCAGATACTCCTACTGGCCTGAGAAATGTCAAACTTCTTCTAAAACGGGTTATCAATCACCAGCGAAAATTTTATTACAAAGAGAATGCAGTTGATGCCTCTTGGAGGACCCTGCTGAGCTCATGTATTCTTAGAGATCTACCTAGATCTTTAGGGGTTTCCTGCTTAAGGTTACTTACAGGGCATGATTTTCTCCAGAAACATCTATATCACACTGGGCTTGTGGATTCACCCGACTACATTTTATGTAGGGAACATGTTGATATGGATGGCGAGCATCTTTGGAAATGTTCTGCCCTCTAGAAAGCCCGCAGTTCTTCACATTTCAAGACGCTCTCCACTCCTTGAGATACTTCATTTCTTTATTGGACTGCAAGACTTATTATGCTCAAAAGAGCCAACATAAGGACGTAATTAAAAAAAAATTTGTTTATGTAAATGATTGATTTCACTACTGTATACACACGTGTCAACAAATAAAATTTAACAGATGCTAAATAACTAAACTTTACAATTCATTACAGACCACAGCATATATTTACTGTTTTTGAATCAAACTTCCATTTATTGCTCAAATGAAGTTAATCAACTCATTAAAAATTATAAGCTTTTTGAAAAGTTTGAAAAGTGTACACTGGTTTCATTTGTGAAATAATAATGCAAGTTAAATAAAAATTAGAATGTGTTAGCCCCTTGGATTTCCCAACTTTTATTCAAGTTTCTTTTATGCTAGCAACATTTAATGGTGGAAGAAAAACAACACATAAGTTAATAAAATAGGCCTGTACAAAGAAATTTTGCAGTATCTGCCAAAAAACTTTCACAAAACTTTAATTTGTCAAAAAATAAGGCTAAAATTCTCATTAAACAGGATTTAAAATGGAAAACAACAGAAAATGAGTAGATTGATTAAGAGAGAAAAATAAAGTTTGAAATCCTACAAAAGTGCTAAGAACTAGTGAAAAGACATGCTGCTAATGAGATCATATTTTCTGAAGAGAAATTAATTTCTCAACAAGCATCTCATACTTGGCAAATTAAAGGATTTATGCAAAATCAATGAAGCATACCTGTTTAACAAAAATAATTTGCTCAGAGGTTCCAGAAACCATTTTCAGTAATAGTTTGGGCTGTTATAAACAAGATGAAAACTGATTATTTTCTCTAAAAATTGACAAAAACTACATGTTTAACGTATTGAAATCTCATCATAAATCCAAAAAATATTTAAAAAAGATCCGTTCATATTTCAAAAAGATTCAGCACAGCCCGACAACCAAGATAATTCAACAGTGCTACAAGTAGAATTGTCCATTCTTTACTTTCATAGACAAATAACCTGTATCCAGTTTTCTCAATCCATGGACTATTACAGGTGGGATGTCCCTCAGGGGGGTTAGGTAAATACGGGTGTCAAAACCCCGAGCTACCCCAGTGATCTGCTCTTCTCTCCTCAACTTCCCCTCAGGGGGTTTACCTTCTTTAGATATATATGTGGATGTTGCAACCCCGAGGAACCCTAGCGATCTTTATCCTTTTCTTCTATTTTTGTCTTTCTTTCCCTATTCTTGGTCATCGCTGAGATCAAGAGTTTCTGCTTATGTCGCACCTTGCTATTCAATGGGCTTTATGTTGTATCTCGATTGGTTTTCCACCCCATATATTGGACGTATATGGCATTCGGTAAGGGGGAAATTGGTGTCCTGGGGTTTTCCTCACCGTTCCCTACGGCACAGGCTTTTCTGTATTCTGTAGATGAACAGCTGGAGTGAGTCCGCTCTAAGTCAATAGGCTGGTGCTATGTTAGGAGTATTTTTTTTTCTTGCATGGTGCTGGTCCAGTTTTGTATTCTAGGTTGTGCTGATATGTTTACTAGATACTCATCCCAACATGTAGTACTATATCCTGGTGATAACCCTAAGGTAAGTGCAGAGAGCCAGTAACTGCCTTCCCTTGTTGGGTGGGGACTCACTGGGATAAAGATTTTTCTTTCTCATGGGTCCAAAAAAATTCATGTCACGACAAGGGCCTTTACTTGTCACAGTTTGACAGATTTGGAAATATTTACCCAGAGTTCATATTTATACAGAATAATGAGGGTATGGTAAAGTAAATGTCACCTTTCAAAATTCTCAAAGAGAGTAAGGTTATTGCAGGAGAACCTAGTAATATAAAAGTTAAGAACTGGCAATTTACTAATAGAGAGTTCACCTGCTCCACAATCAAAGTCCCTTTTATCTTTAAAAGTTTTTGGAGAAATTCCCATCATAGTCTCGAGTCACAAATTACTGTTGTAAAGTAATTTCAGAGACAGAATCTTTTATCAGTATCTGAAAACCAACTTCAAAACACTACAAATAGTTTAAGAAGTCATATGCGCATGTACTGAAAAAAACAGTATCAACTGCTGTACAAACAGACACTTTGTCAATTACAAACTTTTTTAAACCTGAGACACAAAGCAAACCTACAACAGAGAAGTCTATTTTTATAAGGCCACAAAAAAACAAGCAACTCTGATACTAGAAAAAAAGCCTAAGGTTAAAGATCAATCTAATGCAACTACATATAAAGCCTGCTTTCCTGTAGACAGCCATAGTGATATGGATACTGATATCGAGAGCTTTGAGTTGATTACGAAGAACAGATTTCGTCATCGTAAAAAGAACCCTTCATAATGGTGGTCCTGATTTCTTGGAATTGCAATGGATTCCACACATATATATCTGACATTAAAATAAACTCACTATCCTCTTGTCTAGCCCTCAAAAAAACCAACTTGAAATCTTATACTGCTTGGAAAATAAAGTTAAATGCCTTATTGAATGGACATACCTGATGATGCAGTTTTAGGTTGGGTATGTATTCTTGCTTCAAATAACTACCTTCAAAGAGTATTTCCCATATCTACATCACTGCAAGCTGTGGCAGTTGACATACATATTAATTTCTGAATCATTAACAATTACAACCACCACAACAATACCATCAATTTTATAAGTCCAAATCAAATCAAATTAATTGGCAAATTAGACATATTCTGTTTCATGGACAATCTTCCTCAGAAATAAACTATAATAGCTTTGCTTATATTAACTGTAGACATTAGAAACTGATATTTTTAGTTTTTCATAGGAACACCTTATTAATGTCAAGAAACTGGAGGAAAAACTTATATTGATTTGACAGTATTCAGGAAGACCAAACTAGATTAGTTGGCAACTACACTTTATTTCTCAAGAAATCTTGCTCATAACAAAAAAAAAAAAAAAAAAAAAAAAGAAAATTAATATATTTTATTTGTCTTGCAGTGGACACCAAAAATTAAAATGAATCCACAAAATGGGTATTTTCCCAAAATAAAGTACAAAAAAAAAAAAAAAAAATAAAATAAAAAAATTGAAGGCTTTATTCACTCAATTTACTGAATTAATTCAGGACCCCAGAAGTCTCCTAAAAATGATTATTTTTTCCAAGATTTATACAAATCCTATCTTAATTAAAAAAAAAATATTTAAATGGTTTCAAATTAAGAGTACACACACCACTTAGATTTTTGAAAAGGAAGTTGACTATTTATATGACAAATTAAGAATTCATAATAAGACCTCATTTTCTGTTTATTTTCATCTATCTTCATCAAACAACATAAAATATTTGAAGTACACAATGTTTTATGTAAAAAATAAAGGAGATAATATGTACGCATAGCACAAGCAGAACTTTTTAACTTAAAATGACATCGTCTTTAAGATAACATTTTTCCGAGCTCTGATTTTTGATATATATAATTCTAATGTAAATTCCAATAGTGCTGCAAAATATTTTTTGATTATATTTTAGAATTAAAAGTCTATTCTTTCATGAAATTATAAGCATTATTAAATCAATCTTATGGGTAAATTATAAATCTTTCTAAGAATATTTTATACACTAATTTAATAATCCTATTCATACAATTCTAAACATAGTTTCAGCTTCAATAATTTACTAAAATAATCTTAAAATAAAATATTGCTTTTTGCAAAGAATAATATGGAAAGTGATTCATAACATTATATTGTACACACAAAACTTCCAGAAAATATTGTTAAAAACTAAGAACAATTTCAAAATGGAACTCCTCAAAAATAAATAGAATAACAGTTTTACAAAATATAAATATTTTAACTTGTGAACAGTCACTTACTCTTTTTTTCTTTAAAAGACAAATTGTAACTCTACAAAAGAAACTTTAATTACATACTGTTTTAAAAAATTATACATAATGCATTCAAAATGTAAAAGTGTTTGAAAAAGGTTTTTTATGCACTAAAATAAAACTACAAGGTTTCTTAAATGTGAAACTTTAATTGACAATTACGATGATGAAATTTATAAGAATCATTTTGCAAACATTTTACTGTAAATTACATACTTTTAAATGAAAATTCAGTAATTCAGAATAGAAAAGACAAAAACTATATCAGATTTATTTATAAGTTGCAAATATCCATATAAATTAGATTAATGCTAAAACAGCAACCATAAGGAAAATCACAAGGAATGAAGAGATAATCGAAAAGTGTCATGTGCCACATAGAAACTTCCAGTATCTGGCTGAGGCTTTAATACAAAGACCTGATTAAAACTATGAGGAGGATCATCATCAGTCTGTAAAAGAATAACAAATATAGTTAACCAAGTACAATAAATATGAAATGTTGTATATAACCTTTTTAAATATAACAGCTATGTATTATTTCAAGAAAATTATGCAATAATTATCAATATTGTTCAATTTTATGACTACCAATTTAAAAGAATCAAGAATTTCTAAATGTTATGTTTACATGAACTTAATCCAGTATTGTTATAACCAGATTATACAGTATAAGTTGATCTCTAAGTCTATGTCATAACTTGCATATTCGACACTCTTCTATGCTCATAAGGTCAACATCATATGTCACAAGGTGAAAAATGATACATTTTTGAAAGTGAATTTATTTCTAAGTTGGATTTGGGAAAATTATGTATATGTATATGAATGTAAGATAAATTTGTGTAGATAAATAATAATATAATCTTTGCTAATAACAAAGAAAATGTCGAATTTGAAATAGTATTGGTAAAAGAACATTTCATATTACAGATTTTTGGCAATAATTAAGTAGAAGTATTTACAAAATCACTAAATACAGAAGTTATTAAAATTTTGCAAAGCAATTTTTCAAATCAAAATTTCTACAGGTTTAAAAATTTCCGTTTTGTGAAGTGTGACAGCTTTTAAATATAAAACTATAAATTTGAGATTTTTCTTATGTTTGAATTTTTATACTTAGCTTAGGAGCTGGTATTTCTGTAATTTTTAAATATTAATGTTTTTTGCTTTATTCAGATGAACTGTATTTCTTTAACATACAGAAATTATGATTGTAACTGCTTCTAAGAGGCTTTTTGAGGAGAAAAGGGGCTGATTGTTTTGGCCATATTTCTTAAAGATTATTAAGACGAAGATTTCTTAAATTTAACTGAAGCCATGGATATTTTAAATTAATGAGAACAAACATGATCTTAACTTGAGCAAACGATGCAACCACTTTATAATTAAAAAAATATTAAGAATTTAAATGATTTAAACTAACCATAAAATGGCTGTTTTGCCTTGTCTTTTTCATTTTATTTTTTCTTCTGTTCTATTGTCAATACGTTAATGACTTAAATCAATGAAAAGCAGCTTTTTAACCTTATGCTATGGCTATGGTTTTTATATAAGAAATTGTTTTACTAACTAAATGAACTTCAACATTAATGAGTAATAACAATGTTTTAAGCACAAAATGTTAATCAAATAAATAAAAAAGAGATAATTCAGAAGCTTTACCAGATTTTATAAGAATGTGATGTGTTACAAAAGATATTGGTAAGCCAGGCACAAAGAAATTGGTTAGCTGGAGATCAAGGCAATAAAACTAATGTGTGTATGTGTGTGTGAATCATTTAAAAACACAAATTAGAAAAGATAACAATTTCAGAAGCAAAATCTCTAAAGATATGAAACTTTTTACAAATGGAAACAAATTATAATTAAAAATACTTTTGTATTGCAGGTAAAAATCATGGATGTATTTTTTATCATAGCTGATGACATTCAGACTCTCAACGGTTAACTCTGCCTTGTTTGTTGCCGCTCAAAAACCAATATTTGAAGACAGGCATCAAGTTTGTCACAAAATCAGATTTCAAATACTACCTCAATATGATGTCGTAATTTATTATATTTTGATAAAGCAACACCTGACATTAAGGATATTTTAAACCAATGAGAATTGTAATTAAGTGATTTAGCCAGGATCAACTGGAATGAAAAAAAAAAAAAAAAACAACCACTTTATGGTTTATGTTAATAATTATTTGGAATTGTTAGTGTAAACAATGTCATGTACGTTACCTTGCATTATACTAGAAGTATATAGATTAACAAATTTCTGGAAGTTATTTTAGTCATGAATTATTTTAAACAAAATTATACATATAGAAGGTGCAAAACATGCATATGAATTTTTTTTTATATTTCATTATTGCAACAATATTATAAACGCAAAAACTTTTTACCTTCAATTGACCTAAAACAGATATTAAAATTCCTCCATCAAACATAGGTTGAGCATCTACAGCAGTGATGCTATGGGCAATTTTTTGAAATGTTAAACTCTAAAAATGAAAGCAATTAATTTAATTTTGGTACACTTTAATAAGATCACATGAACATAAATTGGTTTACATAAATAAAATATGCAGAATTTGTGCAAACTCAAAATAAGATTAATAAACATTAAAACAGTCAAATAATTTATGTTCACAAAAGTAGCTAGCAAAAAGTTATTAGAAGTATTATAAAACTCTTTGCACATGCAGATTAATTGACCAGGACCTATAATTTTAAATGGATTCTGAACCAATAACAATAGCCAAGCTCAAAGTGAAATTCGAACTGACAATCTGTTGGCAGCCAAACAGTTAATATAAATCAAATTCTAAAATTTTATCTGGAAATTAAAGTTGAATTGTACATGGGATGAACTAGAACAAAATGACAGGAAAATACTTAGTTAAAAAATATATTAGGTGAATAATACTGTTTTACAGCTAAAAAGAATTTCATTAAAATGCAAGAACTTTACCTAAATTTTTTCATATTTTTACTACTGATATTAAAAAAAAAATAAATAAAAAAATAAAAAATAAGGGCTCACATTAGATCAACTCATAACAGATAAAAATTATCAATATTACTTACACCTTTAAATTCATTTTTAAAATTTTTTGCTGATGTTTTTTTTAAAGAAAAGCATAGCTTATACAGCTGTATTATAATCAATTTTCAATAAAAAGAAAGTAAATGTCATCAAAATGATTCCTTATTCACATTTTAATAACATACTAGTTTTATGCATTATTTTCATATAATATGAAGAAGGTACATAATATTCATCTATTTTATTATGAATTTTATTCACATGAACTCAAATAAGTTCAAAGATATCTGAGTAAATTTAACATCTCTTTAAACAATTGTAAACACAAGAAAAAAGTTCATTTGAAAAATAATTACAATATCAAAGTAATATTATCTTTGAGTAAAAATAACATTTAATATTTTTTTACTAAAATGTATAAAAACAAACTCTTATTTTTACTCAGTCTCAACAATGTATTTTTCAACTACTGCTTTTAATTTCCCACTTAAATTAACCCTTAATCTATTGATAAGTTAAAATTATTTTTAACTGCAATAGGTCAATGTAAGTTTGTATAAAATCAGAAATTATTCTAAAAAGTTATATTTTTATATTACTTTAACTAATAGACTATAATAATGAAACTGTTAGCAAACATAAAACATTTTGTTATAAAATTTATCATTACTAATCTATTTTACTAGACCTGAAAATTTATTTTCAATATTTTACTATAATCTACAATCAAAAGGCTGAAAATTTTGTAAAAACAAAAAAATATGATTTAATTCTACATTAAAAGAAATGAAACTTTTTTTTTTTGTAAAAGCAGATTTTCTATATAAAGTTAAAATGAAGTAACATTGTTTATGAGGTAAATCATTAAGAAATTTAAATTAAAAAAAGAAAATATAGGCAAGACTTATATTTTATTAATATTTTCTTTTTTATAATACTTATTTTAATGAAATAAACTTTTCAATGGATTAAGTAAGCTCTACTGTGTTTTCTTAGACATGATTTCATTTAAGGAAAAACAATATTTAATTAAAAAAAAAATTGTAATGTCCATTGAAATTATTTATATAAAAAGTACTAAATGTAAATTTAGGACTATTAATACAGAACATAAACTAATTTGAACTTATGTGTTTTAAATAGCCTTTTAATAAAGCAACGTTTATAAGGAGATGATTAAATTACAAAAATATATATCTGATTTTTAACTAGGTTAATAACTTGACTATTAGTTTTATATTGATTAGAAATTATTAACTAATGAAGATGCAGATGATAAGAATTTAATTCATCTTAAGATTTAATAATTAAAATCCATAGATCCTAGAATACATTCATAACACCCTACCATTTGTGTTTCCTGAATATTAAACTAATAGTTACAAAGAAACATTTTGCACCCTACAAAGCGATGCACTCAGTTGAAATATTTATTTCAATCATTTTTTCATAAAAATAAAGTTACATGTGGAAGGAATTCTGCCACACACAATTGTTTTTAAATTAATTAAAATGAATAATTAGAAACACATCAACAATTAATAATATAAAAATTCTAAGTTAAGGATTTACAAAATTCCGCATAAAATTTTCTTGATTAAATACATTTAATATTTTATACACTAGAATAGTTCAAGATATTGTTTCATTAGAAATTCCTTTAAAACATAATCACAAAAAGCTGAGAAATACTTCCAAACAGAAAAAAATTTTCAGATAATTAGATTTATAGATTTTTTCTTCATCAGAAAGTATTGCCACAACATTAGCTGTACTACTTCCAATGGTTAAATCACAAGATTCTTTTTGATTATCAGAAGAATGATAATCCACTTCAAGCCAAAGTATATTTCGAATCATGGATGAATCAACAAACTTAGTTAATAGTTCCTTGAAAAGGCTATACATAATACCTTTAAGTTTATGAATTTGTAGATGACGGGACTGTAATAAAATATTATACTTTTCAAATATCTTTACAGTGTAAAGCAAAAACAGACTATATGCTTTATTTATGGATAAGAAAAGGAAAAGTTTTGCTTCTCTAGACATATTTTGAGATTTCAATTTATTATCTTTACCAAAAGATTTTACGAGAGAATAACACAATTACCTTGGTGATATTTTCTGACTCAATTTCACATATTTTTCGTTTTAAACTTGGTTTTATGCATTGTACCTTGGTATGATGAAGGATGCTGGATTTTCAGAATAAGTACATTTTTTTCACTTTAAATGTATCACGAAAATATTTTAAAAGAGGATCTAATCGATATATGGGTCTTTGAAGACTTCTTTGAAGTGAAAGATACAAAAAGGGCAAACATGTTTTAAGAATTTTTTTAAATATCTTTCTCACACAATTCTTGAAATTTTTTTAGACTTTTTCTTTTCAAGCTCTGATTTAAATAATGATAAATGTCATTTAAGATTTCATCAACTTTATTTGGTAAGCTTGCTTCTTAGAGGCAAGATTTACCAAATGATAAGAGCAACTGATAACTATCAAATTTTCTTGCTTTGTTCTTGGATAGGTTATCACATTTTTACCCCCCTTGCAATTACTGCTGCATTATCAGCACCAAAGGCGATACACTGTTTAAAAGGGATATTTAATCATTGAAATTCATTTAAAATTAAAGTGCTCATATTTCCCCCTGATAAACAGGGAAGTGATATTGAGCAGCTTTGAACAGATTTACGAATGGGATTGAAAAAGTTTATAACAACTGGATACAATTTTGAATCACTATCATTACTACCATCACATGCAGCAGAAAATGATGATTTTTGTAAGAGTTCAATGACATTTTCCCTTTTGACCGATGCTAATTCCTTTACAGAAATTATAGTTTGAGCACATATATAGCGCTTTGCAGTTTCACTTTTAGAAAACATTTTCCTAAAAAGGAGTCCAGCATGATCAGAATCACTGAGTGGTTTGTTGTGCTCAATCAAGAAGGAAGTAAATTATAATTCTGACCGAGTGGCTTTTTGAATATCATTTTTAAAATAAGCATCTATTTTAAAAATGCTTGCTGTACTTTTTGCTTCCTGTACATGTTTTGTGCCTTTGACATGACAAGAAATATCAAAGTGATTTTTTGGAGTAGAGCATTATTTTGTTACTTTTTTTATTTATAAATTAAAAAATATCAATTCTAGTTTGTAGTATTTTAACCTATCATCAGAGTTTTAGTGATATAGAATTACTTCCATTTTTTCATCATTTTTCCTATGGTTGCTAGCATTAAAAAAAATTATGGATTAGTGTGACCAAATTCTAATACTTACAACATTCTAGACTTGGGAGAAAAAATCACTAAGAGCTGCCCATTTTACCAATAATTTGTTAACATGATTTCATGTTATTGTGCCATACATATTAATAAATGAAGATTTTTCAATGAGTAAAAAATACTTGTAAATAAATATGTAAAAGGTTCAAGAAATTAAAAATCAAAAATATTTTTTTCCAACAGAAATAATAAACAAATTCAACTAAGAAACTTTCATCACTACAACATTTTCATTACTAAACTATTAAAATAAAATTAAAAGCTCATTCTCAACTTTTCAGATATGAAATGTTTAAATTTAATTACTTAGAAAATATCAAATTAAGAAATCTCACAATGAATGATTTTTGATAAAATGCTGCCATATTAAATGATTCTAGAATAACTTTCTAACATTTAATAACAAATGTAATCTTTTAAATCATTTATAAAAGGAAACAAAGAAGTCAAAATTGAAATAAATCAAACCTTGGCATAATTTTTTGTTATAAATAACTTGTTTTCAATTCATTCTATCAAAATTAAAGCTCTAATTATAGTTTAAATCTAAAAATTATTGTGAAGAATACTATCTCTACAAATCAATAACAAATTAGGTACTTTAAATAAATTTTAATACAAACAGTATAATTTTAATTAAAAAAATTAGTGCCCTAATGTTGAGATATATACATTTAAGATTAAGAAAAAACAATACTGACTTGAATTTTCAGCATAATTTTCGAACAGCCAAAAAACTGTTCACCTTCAAATGTCATCATTGATCTTTCTTCCTACAAAAAATACATTTCTTAAATTACTGGAGGCATACATATATGAAGAAATTTCATTTTTATATGAACATTAAAAAGCTGAATATCCATAGTGAAAACCGTAAAATTATTAAATGCTAGTTTTATATGTTGTCTTTTAAAATGCTCAAGAAACAGCTTCTTGAATTATAAAATATTATTCTTTCTACCTAAATAACAAAAGTGGATGGTTTTTGCTTCACAAATTGCTCCTTATTTTGAGGAACTTTTTAATGACTAAAAAAAGCTTTTTATTAATGACAAAATAAAAGGTTTGATCTAGTCATTTAGTCACATACTTATACCTAAACTGTATTACAGAGATTAGTAGAAACACTGTTATCAGAAAGGTATTAGAAAATGTGCAGTTTATAGCATTTTTTTTTTTTTTTTTTTTGCAAGGAATACCAAAGTTTGTAAAAAGTTATTCAAATATTTAAAAAATAAAATACAATATAACAGTCTTTTAATAAAAAAATTCAAATTTTTCATGATATATGGAATTAAAAAAAAGTCTGATAGTAAAATTTTAGGAAATATGTTTTAGTGCTTCGACAGGTTAAAATAAAAAAAATCGCCTAATCACATCAACATGACCACCATATATTTTCGAAATCAATGTTAAATAACTAATAACAGAAGGCATGTAGCAACACAGTACTGTTAAGCATAGATAAAAAGTGTGAGAGGTCTTTGAAAACACTAAAATTATTAGTGTAATGTAGAAATGGAGCAATTAATTACACACCAAAAAAGCATGATCACTGGCTTTCGAGCCTAGGGTGGAAGCATTCTTGTAATAACTAAGGTTGTGAACTGTTTACGTGCTGCAGCAGTAGTAGTATACCATGCATGGCAAATGTGATGAATCATGGACCAATGATGAACGATGGATGCGGAGATGTATCCAGGCAAATAGGTGATCTATTTTTGACCAAAGGGCCTACCAATAGTGCCTCCCAAACTACTGTTCAGTAAACATTGAGTCTGGGCCTCATTAGCAGATGTTCAGTTTATGCACTCATGCTGACCGTTGCTCATCAGCGATAAAGGTTGGAATTTGTACGCAAGCAACACAACTGGATGTCTATTGAGTGGCAATAGGTAGTGTTTTCCAATAAATTACATATTATGCTTCATCAAGCAGATGACACTGGCTTTCAGAATATGAAACCCGTGATAGTAAACACTTTACAACCATTGGAATCATATTGGTCTAGTGAATGCTTTCCTGGCATTTTCTAAATTCACTCTGGCATGATTAATCAATACAAGTATGTATCTGTCCATGTGAATTATGTCCAGCCCTATATTGTTTTCTCTCAGGATGATAGCATCTACTAGCAGGATAATGTAAGGTGCTATACTGCTTGCAGTATAAGTGCATGGTTTGAAAAGCAACAGGCTGAATTTACTATTCCTACCCAGCAAGCTATCATCTGACTAAAACCCATTCAATAATCCATGGAACCATCTCAGTTAGGTTGTTTGCAACATGGATCAGCACCGAGTAATTAAGCACCGCTGGCTTATCAATGCAGTGATAATTAACTATCTTCCTGTATGTCTTGCAGCAGTCTGTTCAGGGAAAAGTGGTTATTATTCATTTAACAGATGGTCACAATAATGACCAGAAACTCTTTTTAATTTACAATATTTTTCAAAATAATTAGCAGCAGATAAAATTCTGTCTATTTTAAGTTAGTTGAAATACTTTGTTCAAAAGTATTGAACAATGTTCCCATAAAAATTAGTTCTTTCTGCATAACACTTTTAGATAATATCACTGAAAAATTTTATTCACTATCAAGTTTTGTTTCAAATGTTAAAATTCTGAGGAAATTCATCGTAAACTATAATTATATTCAAATACATAATTAAAAAAAATGGAAGAAATAATTTTCAAAATAAATGTAGAGTTTTGAATCAATAGTTTTTAATAGTTTCAGCATCAAGGCAAATTTGATACCAAATATTTTCACCATATTTAGCAGTTATTTACTGATATCAATATCATAGTTTCTAAGATATGTAATTAATAATGTGGTATTGCTTGATTTTATTTTGAAAATTTAAGTTTTAAACAGTTTTTCTTTTCATCAGGTTAATTAGAAAGCCCAAATCTTTATTTATTAAAAAAGACTTGTAATTAAACAAATTTAAGTTAAAACTAAGCTTGACACTATTAATTTATGAACTAATTTACTCGTATTCAAAAGATTGTGTTAGTAGTTAATTTTATATAAATGTGTCACAATAATTTGTGAAGTTTTATGTACATGTTAAAATGTGTTGTATAATTTTTTGTTTGTTCAAAAAAGTTGGCAGGTTTATCATTTTTGTGTTTTTTTCAAAATAATTTACTATTTAAATAAGTAAAAATAATGCATTATACAAAATAGGAAAAATAATGTATTACATATAAAAAACTGAATCACACTTTAGAACACAAGTAGATTAAATAGTAAATTATTTAAAACAAAGCACAAAAATGATAAATCTGCCAACTTTTTCGGGCAAACAAAAAAATTATATAACACATTTAGCACGTACATAAAACTTCACAAATTATTGTGACATTTATATAAAATTAATTTCTTACACAATCTTTCGCAACAGAGTAAATAAGTTTCATAAATTATAGTGTCAAGCTGTGTTTTAATTTAATTTTTTTTAATTACGATTCTTTTTTAGCCTTTTATTATGAATAGTTTTTTCATAAGCTTTTCTAGACAAGGAAGAATAAAACTTAACTTACTATTCTTAAAAGAATAAAAAATTAATGGGTAGTAGTGTGTGAACAGCATACATAATTTTAAAAATATACATTTTTTCAAGTTCTATGAAGAAACTTACTAGAAGCCAGGTGAGTTTTTTTTTTATTTACATTTATAAATGTAGGTATAAACTGTTTCTAGATATATATAATTATTAAACATCATACTAAGAACATATCTTCTTATTATCTCTATCAAAATCAAGTAAAAGTATTACGTATAACAAATATAAAAAATTACTTGAAAAAATGTTACACTTAAAAATAAATTCATAAAGATAAAAATGTTTAAGCATTCTCCCACATTTTAAAAATTAAGAAAAAAAGGTTGTATGGAACATTTTTAATTTTTTACACAAATAAATTATTATTCCATTTATAAAATATACTTATCTTAAAAAAATTGAGATGGAAAATTAGTTAAACATTTATGTATCATTTGTCAATTTTTTCCTGGAAAGATTATGTTGCCAAATATTGCAATTTAGTGATTGCATTACTTTTATTTTCAGCACATATAAATTTCAAAATCTGAAGTCATAATTTTTGTGACTATGCTAACACAAAAATTTGAGAATGAATTAAAAATAGTTGTAGAGATCATTTATGTTAATAAATTGTTATATATTTACATCACATTTTTTTCTAAATTGAATAAAGTTTGGAGTATTTGATGACAAACTACTGTGACAAAAATAGTTGATGAAATTATATGCAAATAAAAATTTTTCTTTTTTTAAAAAAGTAACAAAATCAATAAGTTTTATCATATTTTGGAATACTCTTTATATAAAAGAAAATATAAATTGTTACTATGCAAATATTAAACATGAGATAACTTTAATTAACAAAATATTTTCTTTTAATTTTAAGCAGAAAAACTTTATGCTTTAAGAGAAGAATAATTATTAAATGCTGTAATTGTGTCAAATAAAATATAATTTGCTGATGAGGCTAAATCAACCAGAAAAATTTTTTTAAAGTGTACTTCAAAATACTATGAACATCCAGATCCAAAGTGGGAACTTAACTAATGAGCTATTGAATAGAAGGCTGAAACATGAAACATTTAGCTACCAATTTAAATGTCATTGCAAAAATTTTACAAAACCTGTGGAAAAAATAATGCTATGACTAACAAAATCTTTAATACTTTTTTTACAATATTGAAAAGCTTTTTATCCATTGTGAATTATCTAATACATATTACACAAGAGAGTATAAAATTATAAAACAATAGAAAAACATTTTAAATATAAACATTAAAAATCAAATATTCTGAATAGCATAGCCTTTATATACACTCATATTTTATGTAATCAATATAGCAAATCAAAAAATACAAATGCAATATATAAATGCAACTGCCGCTTTTCCATCTTATACAGCTATTGGCAAGATTGTTTTCCCCACAATATTCAGGAAGAGGTAATAAAATATTTTTATTTATAAAAACCCTCTCAACTCTGCTCATTTGGAATAAATTTACTGTACATTTCTGCAATTTCTAAGTAATATAAAATCTGTGGCAAACAAATTGAAAAAGCAAATAAGAAATGGTAAACAGCAAATTAATACAATGAAATTTCAAGCACGCTTACTCCTTCATAAAAATAGTATTTTGTATGAAGTTATAAAGGAGTGCTGCGTCATTAGCTATTGATAATTTTATTTTACTTCTCTTTAAATAAAAAAGTGTGATCTTATTTTAATACCTTGAATAAAAAAATAATATATTTATATACAGCAGCGAATAACTGACATTGGTATATTAGTTTAAGTACAATTCATAATTATGAATGAAAAAAGTGGCACATTTATTAACTTAAGTTATTTAAAAAACTTGGTTCAGAATTCCCAAATATTTTTCTGGAAGTCAATTTGGAATAAAAAATTCAGGCATAAGTATCACATATATTCAAAACAAGATAGAAAATAAGTAATTTTCAAGATCATTTTTAACTAGACTGTATAAAAGTCTACATTTAATACATTGCAATAGGCTTTAAAAAGCTTATCTTCATAGATATGCAAATCAATGCAGAAATAAACAAAAGAAAGATTATAAAATACAAGAATTTTTCTCAATGTGAAAATAATTCAAAACATTTTTGATTGAATATTTCGATAATTAAATTATTTGATTTTTAGTAATCATCAGTTTCAAAGTATTGACATTGTTAGTTATTACACGAGGCAAAATATCAGATCTGAGAAGTTACAGGAAATTACAATTATTGGCATTTACATGTAAAAATCCTGACATTGGAAAGCGTTACTTTACAAATATTACACAAGATAATGTATACATGAATTTAATAGCGCGATGTCATTTATGACTCTACACTATTTTAAAACATCAGAATATCAAAATAGCAAGTTGAAAATAATAATCTTATATTACAGAGAAAAGAAGTTATATAAAACGACAATTACTTGCTTAATGTAATTTAATAAGAAGGTATATGAATCGCAGAAAGGTTTCGGTTAGATAAGTTCCAGTTTAATTATGAAAGTTGATTGGGGAAAAAATACATATACATTAGAGTAATTCAAAATGCAATTGTTATTTTAAAGTTACAATTGATTTAACAATTTAAGAAAGGTTTAAATTTATCACGAAGACAACTCCCTGCAACGTAAAAATGTTTTAAGAAATCTTATCGTATGTCAACATTCTAAGTATTACTCATTTCCAAGTATGGAAAGACAAAGGAAATACATTTATAACAATTTAAGATGGAAATAAATAGCATATGACTGATAAACAATAGTTGATATCAATATACATTAAAAAAAATACAACATAAAATTTACAAACATTATAAAATGTAGCTAGAGTTGCACGCCTCGCTGGATCATCAAATATTGCATAAAACTGCTGAACAAATGTTTTAGCAAGAGTATCGTATTGAGGATTTAATGTAGACATTTTAATTAACAACTATATGACATGAAATCTTAAATCAAACAACAAAGTATAAAACTAATCAAGAAGATAGACTTAAAAAATTAGATTTGCCCCACTCCAGTTAAGTTTCCCCGCAAAGGCCTAAAAGTGGAAGTAGAACTTCTTTTCTTTTTTTTCCGTTTGCGAAACACTATTGCCATAAGCAAATAAAGATTTAAATATCTTTCCTCTTCAGCATTGTTTACTGGCATAAAGAAAGAGTATTGTAGTTGTTGCTGCTGTTGTTTCCTATCCTCTATGTCTAGTGACCGCTAGACAAGGTCCATGAGATTATTAATCCTCAAAAAGTCCAAAAATATTAAAGGAATTATGATTGTGTTTTCATGAGTCTATTTTGGTCCGATTAACTACCATAAATCAATTATAAGGAGTTTGAACAAACTTACTGTTGATAAAAGGAAACTTTTAAAAATCTTTTGCGTAACAAGGTCTTGTACCAATACTATGGAGCTTTAATTTGTTGGTCTTATATCGATCAAAATATAGTAGGAATATTCATAAATAAATTTTTCATAAATAGATTATAATTTAATTATTATTATTATTGAAAGATTTTGTAAAAGTACATTCTTCAAATACATTCTTTTTCAGTCATTATAAACTCGCTGCAACCTTGTCAGTGTAGACATGACTTCATAAATACTTTTTTTCCAGTGTAGCTTCTAATAGTTCATGTTACTTAATTCTAACCAGCACGTGGAGAAGATATTGTTCTCCTTTGAGCATTTCTACTGTGCTATTTTCTTTGCAGACGTAAGTAGTAGACCTATATGTTTGTTATGGAAAACATTTCTCTATCTTTATTTGTTTTTAAAAGACAGTCCAAATTTTAAGTTAAATGTGACAGAAAAACAATAAAATAATTTAAATTTTGTTTTAAAAATTAATTTTATTTAACAAAAAAAATGAAAGTGAACAAAAGTCTAATTTAAAAAAAAAAAAAAAGCAAAAATACTAAAAGGAAAAACGGGAAATCTTTATCTAGTTAAAATAATAAGATCTGCTTCTAAATAATTAATTGGCTAACATTTTTATTTTTGATTTTTTTCACCTTACTGTATATTTTATCGATTATATAATTCGCGTTCATAACATATATCCTTAAATTTTCTTTGTTGAATTTAAAAATGTAAGATTCAACATTAATAGTTTCAATTTCGACTAGAATATAACTTTACCAAGATTCTTCTTAAAAAAACTTTATAGTCTTCTTTCAATTTTGCGATAGCTGATTCTCCATAATTAATTTGGATGAACGATAAATTTGAATGGGTTAACGATTTCAAAAACTGTATTGTTCAAACTATACCAAATAATTCTGGTGATTGGTAACGTGTTAGAAATTAATTTAATATTTTCTCATAATAATGCATGTCAGACTTTCTTTTAGCTGCCGAGAAATAAATTTCAGATGGATATAAACTAGGAAAATTATCTATCTTCTTCTATAATAGAGAATGATAAGTTCGCTTTTAAGGAAATTTAAAACAAAATTTTGAAATGCGATTAAAAATGAAGAAAATACGTAGTATTAGTTTCGAACCCTCAAATTGGTGAACACATATATATTTAGATGCTGAAAGGAGAAATACACCTAATTTTGAAATAGATTTTAATAAACTCAGAATAATTTTGCGTTAAGAAAAATAATAAAAAGCGTATAAAAGAGAATTTGAATGAGATGATATTGTAACCACAAGCAAGTACTAAAATTGATTTTTAAGCCTAAATTTCTAAAGCAGATTTATTTATGATGATAATTTAATCTTTACATATATAAATAAAATTAAAGTTGTTTCCTGTTAGGATTTTCAACTTTAAGGCACAAGAAAGGGCAGAACTGATCACAATTTTATACAGTATAGTATCCAGTGAACATGTTGTCTCCCTAAAAGTGAGTTCTCAAAATTCAGAATCAGGGACAAAACAGAAAAGAGCCACCTACTTGACCTGTCACCTCAAAAATATCATTTGCCGTGAAAGACATTAAATCACGACACATTTAAACCGACACTAACTGCCATTTGTATTCTCGTCATATCTTCGGATGGATCGGATTCAAACTTACTGCCTTTTGATAACGAGTACGACACCTAAGCAACCAGGCCGTCTCTACAAAACGAAATTAAATTAAAATTTTACAAATAAATAAAAAACAAGAAAGAGTTTACTAGACTTCTTAAAACATTTTATGTATGACTTTAAGTATGATGTTTAGAAACTTAAAGAAAAAAACAATATTATGTTATTACATATGAAAATAATACAGTGCTTTACTAATGTTATTAAGTAAAATGATTTTTATGAATATATGAAATCGATAACTGGCTATTTTTATATGCAATTATTTGGAAAACAATAGATATGCTATTCTACAAATAAATATGTAGAAAATTTCAAAATGATTATGATGAAATAATTTAGTAGACTAAGAAGATCAATAACGAATATATATATATATATATATATATATATATATATATATATATATATATATATATATATATATATATATATATATATATATATATATATATATATATATATATATATATATATATATATATATATATATATATATATATATATATATATATATATATATATATATATATATATATATATATATATATGTTAGCGTAACAAACATAATGTTAATAATAACAACATTTTATTCGGAATATAAGTTTAAGATAATAAAATAGCTTATCATATAAGGTGTTTTATTTATTTTAGGAAATGGAATTATTTAAAAAATGGAACTCTTACAAAGGAGCATTAGTTCCTTACAGGAATTCATAAGAGAATAATTAATAAGCATTTTAAAGCAATGCCTTCTGCTAGCAATAGAAGTATGAAGATTACAATTACTGCAAAATTTTTAATTTTAAGCTAGATATAAATAATAATCTGTAAATAAGGAATTTGTTTCTTCTATTACATATTCTAAAAAAAGAATAATGTTCATACGTAGAAACCGTACAGCAACTTTTAATAAGAAATGAATAGAAATGGAGAACAAAGAATGTATTCATTTCAAAAACAGTGAAATTTTTAACTATTTTTGTTTTTATATTCATTTTTATTGATACGATCTCTGAAAAAATGAACATACAACATTTTAAAATTAGTTAAAAAGTTTCTTTGCAATTTCTCTCACATTGAAGATGGTGCCATTTTATAAAGAGAAACTCAGTATATTCGGTAAAGTTGAATTGAATACCTTTTTAAACAGAATGATTTTCAAAACTTATAAACTGTCTAGCAATGCAATGAAAGAAGGAAAAAAGTCCTTTTGAATTCAATTTAAGTCACAGATAAAAGAGTTTTACTAATACTGAGAGAAAAATTAAACTTATAGAATAATCGAACTTCTGAAAGGAAAAAAAATTGTAGAATAATCGGATTGAATAAATATACGATTAGAAATTCATCGAATGGTCGCTGTAATACCAATGAACCTTTGTTACTATAATTAGTAACTTTAAAAGTAAAGGAGTGTTAATTCTACATGTTTACGTTATGCATGCAAATCAGTTAGAATCAGTAAGCAAAATCACTGTCTTCTCTATTGGTGATATTTGCTTTAGCAAACTGAGTGTGAAAATGTCTGAAGTTAATAAAACTCAACATCACACAGTTCAACAAATAAAGTTATGGAAATTAAAATATATATTTCTTTCAGATGCAAAGTTTTTCTTTTTTTCAAAAACCATTAAAAATATTATGAAACACTCTACGCACTCAATGGAATTACATTTAATCTACACTGCTGCTATTTCTCCATTAAAATTTAAAAGGGATTATACATCAGACAATTGTTTCCATCTGACAAGTACCCTCAAATTTGATTCCAGATTTAAAATACTATAATGCAGTGCTTAAAGAGATAAAGCTATCTTCATCATATTTTTTATAATTTACTGGAAATATTTGCTTTTTGATCTTTTTATAGCAAAATATGATAATGTTTCGAAATTTTTTGTTGTAATATTGTCATATTGTTACACACTGTTGTTTGTAAAATTAATTTTATAGGGATGCACTTGTTTGAACATGACTTTCATTACAAATTGAAATGTAAAGTGATATTTTATACAAAAATATTTGTCATTTCATTTTATAATTTTCACAATTAAAAGAAATTCATAGTTTCATTATGAATAATTTAAACGAGTTTCTAAAATGAATGGTATTGTAATTATGAAAATCATAATATTTTTGTGATTCATTGAAATTTTGTGTAGATCTCGCTTTTTCTTTTCCAGAATTTCTAAACATTTTCATGGAAGTTCTGAATATTACCTTAGTTGAAACTTTAAAACAGGGTTAATTCATATAATAAACTGAAAATATATCTGTTTGATAAATCTAAAAAAAAAAAGTATGAATTTTTAATTGATAAATTATCACCAAATATTTGCAAAGACTTAAGATATACTGGTAGTGTTAGCAAATTTCTTTTAAATACTTCTTCAAGTATGAAATAGTGAAGAGATGGCGCTTCTGGAATTTTTCATATAGTGTATCCTAATATATTTTTCTCATTTTATTGTGTTTTCATTAAATAAAAAATTATGAAAGTTTTTGCAAAAAGAATAAGTGAAAATTTAAACAATTCGTGAATTAAGTGTAAATACCGAAAATGATATTTCAAATTTCGTTCCTCATTTTTCATTTTAATACTAATTAGAGCAAATATAAGAGAATAGTTTAATCCCAGTAAATTAGTTGAATATTATAGTTAAGTTGAATATATATATTATAGTTAAGTTGAATATTATAATTAGTTAAATATATAAGCATTTTAACAATTAAATGCAATCAATAAATGAACTATTAAATATTTCTTCAAAATTTTAGTATTTTCGGAAAGTTTTAATTTTACATTTAAAAATAAATCTATATATTCTGTGTCAAATTTTATTATAATAAATTACCTACTGAAAAACAAGTTTTTTTTGAATAACAAAGTTAATAGAATAATAATATCATTAATATAAGATGAAATAAAAAATATTTAAGTTTATAAATTCTACAAAATATAGTGATTTCTATTTTGGAAAATAATTGTTGCAATTTTTATTTTGATAAATATTGATAAGATCACACAGATTTGAAACAAAATGCAGTGGACAGCGTTGCTTAGTAGTTGGAATGATTTTCATTCGCATCTACCGT
The DNA here is from genome assembly GCA_030067965.1 of Latrodectus elegans. Lineage (NCBI taxonomy): Eukaryota > Metazoa > Arthropoda > Arachnida > Araneae > Theridiidae > Latrodectus > Latrodectus elegans. Next base: position 56,777,910 of record CM057816.1, read on the forward strand.
AGACTTATTTCTATATAAGATATGATGCTTCTTTAAAAGGATGATAAACCGTAATATATATATATATATATATATATATATATATATATATATATATATATATATATATATATATATATATATATATATATATATATATATAAAATATATATATTTATATTTATATATATATATTATTATAGACTAGTAGATAGCAACTTCTACTTCAGAGAAAACATGTACCGTTAAAACTAGGAAAAAATGTTCATAGGTCTCGAAGGAAAAAATTGTGATTTGAAAAATAACGATATTTATTATTTTCATGACTGTTCAAAATGCTATTTTGCAGTACGAAATAAGTCTTCATGTGTGGAACAGGTAAAAAGAAATCGAATGAATCAGAGCTTCTTTTATATTCTTCCAGTGCATTTCTGATTCATAGTATATTGAGGAAAACTTAAATATGTTGGGAAAATAAAAATTCTCTCTGTAATTGTTAAAATTAGAAGGAAGTGCATGAAATTGGATAAAAACATTGCTAATATTATCAAAATCAAAATTACTGAAGTTATAGCTTAAAATATAGTAAGCAGATGTGTTAAATGATTAAGCACACTTTGTTTCTAAATCAGTTCAGAATTTGTAAAGCCTATATTCGAAGAGTGAAAAATATCATTTTTAAAACTTTATATGATATGCAATTTGCTGTAATTATTTTATTAGCAGAAAGTGAGTTTAAAAATTTCATAATTTATTCGATTTAATAGAATAGCAATATTTCTTTATAACATAGCATGAGTGTTATGCATATTGACTCCTTTTAGTAAATGACTTTGAAAATGTAGTTATTTTTACAATATTTCTTACCTATAATTTACTTTTGAATATTTTTCTCTATGCATTTTTCTTAAGTAACACGCTATATATTATATGATTCAAGATTTAATGTAGTGATGTTCAGTGGAAGGTTACCGGTGATTCAAATAATTGCGTTAATACTACGTTTCTCAATAATATGAAACCTCGTTTGAAACCATTTTTCTCAAGTATGGCTTTCAATTTGATTTTTTTTATAGAAATTTATGCATATTAATTTTTGAAGAAATGTTTATAAATCCTAAATTACTGTGTTGACGTTGAGGAACATTAACAATAGTATCTCAACACTGAAGAACATAAAATGAATTTTACTTAACTTAGGTAGATATGTTGCTACTTAATTAATGCAAAAGTATGTGGACCTTGTAGCTAAACCTAAAATTTAATAATAAAATATTAGAAAAGTTTATATATTAGTGTAAATTTATTTATATTAATTCACTGTTAAGCAAAATTAATAACAGAATAAAATTCAAATGAAAATATATATATAAAGTGAATATATATAATTAGTGTAAATTTATTTATATTAATTCACTGTTAAGCAAAATTAATAACAGAATAAAATTCAAATGAAAATATATATATATAAAGAATAATAAGATATTGAAAAAAATTTAAGTTTAATATTTTACCAAGATAATTTTGTTTTAACAAAAGTTATGATGAAAACTCTTACATGATTGGTTTAAGCAGAAACATTTCAAAACATTATTAAGTTATAATTTAAATTGAGCACTTTTTATTTTGCAATTACGTTTTTTTCTTAATTAAAATATCTGCATAATCACTTAAAAATTATTAAGATTGTTACTCATTTTCTGAAAGTCAATATCACTTCGCAAATAATAATTTCATTTTGAATTATGTAACTATTTTTTGTCACAGTCATTTTTTGTAGCGGAAAATAATTTTCTGTAGCTTATTTACAGTAGCAAAAAACCCACAAATCCTCTTATATAATATGAGACATGCAAAAATTCATAGCATAAAAGAATTACATTCGATAAGCTTCTGTGAAAGTAAATATTGGCACAACTGGCACAAGGGAGTATTTTTTAGATATAAATGTAAGTTTTAAGAGAATTATTTCATGCACAAAACGAATTTATGTCAGAAAATTAGTAAAAAAGTAATTATGTTACTGAATTACTTAATTAATAATATACAAAATAATAAAAAAATTTCTTTATTCAGTATCTAATTTTGAGTTTTCAGTAGAAAAAATCTGATAAACACTTTTAAAAATGAATATTTTTAAATATAATTTCGTTATTTAATATTATTCAGATAATGTTTTGTTAAAAATTAAAAAGTAATAAAATAAATTAAAATTAGAATTTTTATACTTGAAATTTTTCTATGGAATTAATAAATTAATTTTTATGTGTTAATTTACAGATAAGTATTTCTCTTATCACATCAACTTATATTTCAATGTAATCTCATATTTCAATATAATCAGTAAAATGTGATCAACAGAATTTACAGCATTTTATTTTATTCAACTTCAAATAAATAAATGTCATGAGATTTATTAAAAGATTTTATCAGTACATAGTACTAGGTTATTATATTCACTCACTAAATGATCATTTCATATAAGTTTTATTTTTATTTTGATTTTACTATAATTTTCCAATAAAATATAACCGGAAAAAAATCTCTCCCAGAGCAGCGTTTTATATTCAATATGTGAATCTGGTATTTTCAGTAAAAATTCGAAGAAAATAAAATCTCTTGAGAATTTATTATCATTTAAAAAATAATTAAAATATCAATCGCCTGAAAGATTACATGCAAATAAAAAAATGCTTTCGCAAATGATTTCATTAATTTCTTTGTAGCACATTTGAAGTATCATTAGAATAACAGCAGTTTTTTGCTGTTTTCACCATTTCAACTTTTCTAATTGTAAGCGCAGAGAAAATATTAGGAAAGTTTATTTTTAAATTGAAACTTGTGTGCATTTGTTATATTTTTAGAAAACAGCGCACACTGCTCTTTGAAAAATACCTCATCATCTCTGATTTTATTAAGGGAATCTATTTTGGTTCAAAATATAAACAAAATAATATTTAATCTTTTGATCCACATAAATAATAAAATATTATTTCATAGCTCATTAGATTTCACGTAAAACAAGTCATAAAACAACTTTTTTATGATTTTCAGTTACAAGTTTTTCTACGTTATTGTCAAAAAAAATTTTTTTTTTTATATTTTTATTATAATTCCTTAACGAGAAATGTGCAGTTAAATATTCCTTCTTTAGTTTCTTAGTTTTCTATTTGCCATCCCTTTATCGGCCCTTCTAAGAACTATTTTAAGGAAAATTCATTTGCAGAAATTAGTATATACTATAATATGAATTAGCAGAACAAATTACATAACTCTCTATGATAGAGAGAATGTAATGCTAAGGATGAGGACTAATAAGAAAAATCTGTACATTGTAGGATCAATGCTGTAGACTAAGTTGTACAAATGATGTGAAATTTTGCATTCTAGGGCAGATGAAGAAAGACATAAGGGAATCTTCAGAACCTACAGTAATTGCATTGCTCTATTGCCCAAATTAATCAATTTACAAATCATTTTCTATCCCAGAGGAAACGCTTAATACTCAGAATGCTAGGATGCAGAAGATCCATTATTTTTCCAGCAGGCAGACAAGGATACACAAAGGATATGGAGATCAAACAGTGAACACAGGGCATAACGCTTACAAACACAATAAACTGCAAGTTTACATGTCCACTGTAATAGACTATAACATTTACCATTGAAAGAAGAAAACATTACTCAATTGGATGGCGATGCTACCTAAGTTACATTAGTACGTGCAAACCGACCTATCCTGAATTTTTTTTGGTTAGCTCACGGATAACTTCTGCCGACATTTCTTGGCAGTTACAGTATAGTATTGTCACTGTCATATCTAAATGGATCAGTATTTGGCTATATTCATGGCATATATTACGAAAAATACATTAACTCAATAGTACAGTACTGACACACGTTCACAGTAGAGTCGAAAGAAAAAAAGAACCATAAACCTCCATTTTTGAAGCAAAAAAGTTCCAAACTATAATGTTACATCATTTAAATTGATTATAATGCTGCATTAGCAACTTTATTGAGTTCAAATCAGTATTATTTACGATATAAATTAATTACAAAGTCTGAAGTTAAAATTTCGAAATGAAACATAGTCTATTTAAGGTTAACTAGATACGGACATCCTTATATACAAGGTAAACAAGAAAGTTCTTGCCATTTTTATTTACCCAAAAAAGCATGACCTAGAAAGTGAAGCTTATTTTTAACCTTCGAAGTAATTATCATTGGCATCTAGCACTTTCTGCCAACGTATATCCAGTTGCGCTATCCCTTGCAATAAAACTCGAGGGTTTTAAAAGCAAAGATGTCCATTAGTTCTTGGCGGAAGGCGAAGGAATTTTCCCGAAGATGATTGTCCAGGAATGGAAGAGGTGATAATCTAGTAGTTAAAGGTCAAGTGATTAAGGGGGAGGGAACAAAGTTCCAATCAAGTTATTGTATGGTATTCTTGGCCAACCGCGGAACACGCGGTCTCGCGTTACTAGCCAAAATCAGAACGCCTTGGATTTAATTAGTGTTGTCTCCTTCTGTGGAGTGCCTGTTGCACACGTTCCAATTGCTACAAGTAAAGGTCCGCAATGACCGCTTGGCCCTTTAGTAGCAGCTCATTTGGTAGACTCGTCCCTTGATTACTAGTTCAACAGACACCAGCTTCACAGCTGAGGGAAAAATTTTCCGACCTGAATTTCTGAAAATAATGCTTTGCCACACGTTCATTCATAGCACCATTCCCAAACGCTTTACATATTCGGCGACTTGATACAGCAGTTGATAAGCTCACCTTGAAGTCCTAAAGAAAACAACACCGAATGAGCTCCTTTAACACGTCCATTTATATTACTGTACAAGTTAGATTGATGAATGTGCGCTGTGTGGCCTGCTTTTATAACGACTGATATTCCTACTTTTTACTGACTAGTGTCTCAACCACGTCATACACTAATTTACATATTTATTCTCACTTCGTTCAATGATAAATCGAAACAAGAACATTCTTGAGCTAATAGCTTTCGTGTTTACCGTATAAATTTCATTTTATTCCGTTCAGACATTCAGCATTTAACAGAGAATAAAAATTAAGCAGAGAACAAAATAAAGATTTTATTTAGATTTTATAATAGATGACAAAAGGAATTTATTAGATTTGTATAAGATCACTTTTAATCATAAGGGGTAGTTAGACAGGGATCTATAGTTTAAAATGGATTTTGAATCACAATAAACTTCTTTGATTTAGGCGAGAATAAGACTTAAGAATTATTAAACTATAGGCTAGCATGTTAACCATTCATTTGTCAGATGAATGTCTTCAAAGGTAACGGAACACACCTTAATGATTGAAAATTTATATCGAATATATAGATTTTTCTCTTCTATCTTTTTCACAAGAATTGTTTTATGATAAATAGAATATCATGGAGAAATTGATCTCCACACATTGCATTTATTTAAATTTCTTTTTATTATCTCACTTCCAAGTTATATGGTGTTAGAAAAGAATTATAAATAATGTTTTAGTTTTCTTCGGGGATGCTTTCTTTTTTAACATTTTGCTTCTGAATTTATTTATTCACTTTTTGTGAACTTGTTTTTTATTTATCAACCGATCTCTTTTATTCGAAAATTTTTTTATTTTGCATACCATCTCATTTTATATTTAGATGAGATCAAGTAGAAAAGTTTTGATTTCTTCTGTTTGTACCTAGTAAGCAAAAAATTGCAATACCTTCAGTAAGTGAAGAAAATATGCATTTCCTAATCACGACGTTCTTTTTCTTTTTATTGAATTTTTTAGAAAAACAAAAACTTTTGTAGACATTTAAACTTTTTCCAAATTTTATTGTTAAACATTCAAATATGGAATGCATTATTATTACCTAGTTGAAACAAGGTAATAAACATAAATCAAAATTCTCCTCTGCTTATATTTATCATTATTCTTTACATTCATGATTATCTACATGAACAACAATTTTGATCTAAGAAAAAATATTAAGTAAAATCATATAATAATTTCAAAATTGATTAGTTTAATGAACAAAAGTAATAAATAATTTGTGAAGGAAACAGAAAACACGTAATACTATTCAAATACTCCTATACGGTTAACAGTGTAGAATGGCTTAGATATGAAATGTCTCCTGTTTAAAATGAGTAAATTTTATACTTTATTCGTAAGTTTATTTATTCTAGGGTCAGATTTTGCTGACAAAGGTTAATTCAATCAGGATATACTGCTTAAAATGGTTATAGAACCACTACAAACTTCTTCAAATATGAGAATAGAATGCGCAAGCTGTTGAAAGAAAGGTAAGGCCGCTAATTAAGTATCACTTGTATTATATATTGATATTATGCATTATCTATCCATAATTATTTCGACATGCACGTCGAAAGATAAAGGCTTAAAATATATTATTTATTAAGTGAAACTCGGCATATTAAATACATAAAAGATTTTTGTGGTAACAAGTTTGGAATCTTTGAATAATAGGGATTATGTTTTATGCATAATGAAAACCAGTTTTATGAAAGAAATATATTTTTAAATGAAAATAAGGAATTGATTAATAAAGAGTTTTCAGTGTTGTACAAATTTTGTGAAAACTCCGTCTTTATTTGTGAAGAACGTGCAAGTGAATTGACTCAGTAATCTTGAACGAAGGTTTAAAAATAAGACAAATGTTTAAATACAATTATCGGTAAATTATTGTAATAATAATTTTTTTAAAAATGTATTTAATATAATTTAATTGAAAAAGATTATGTGGAATATAAGTCTTAAGGAAATAAGAATATAGATTATATCATGTTGAAAATTTTAATTAAAAATATCAACAGAAGTTTTCAGAACCGAAAAATCCTATTCATTATTTTCAGATTTTACTTATTACCTTTTTACTTTCCTTTGTTTGTTATTTCTATTTTTTTAATTGCAGTAAATGGAGTGAAGTAAAAAAATATGGGAAAGTATCAGAAAATGAATAATGCCTCAAATAAGTGAATATGCATTTTCTGACCATTTTCTAGTTAAAAATTCATTCATTACCCGTGCTATATCATCGTGGAGCGCTTTAGCATTTCTAAATGTAATTCAAAGCATTTTATGTATTTATCTACAATACAAAATAAATTTTGTTAGTATAAATTTTAAAACGTGATAGAACATTTATGTAATGCAGCACTGAGTTTTTTCTGTAAAAGAGGAAAATTATTTCTATTAATTTTTTCTATGAAATAAATAAGAGTGTCATGAATTTCTGAAGATTCCGAAAATGATTGCAGATATTAAACCAATTATATCAAGCAGCAAGTTCTCTAACAATGTTCTTTTTCTTCAATACCCATTATTATAAGATATCTTAATTGCCTTTTCTATGGCAGCTATCATAGTTGCTCATAATAATCAGAATCATAATATCTTAGACATCATAATATCTTTCTTCGTAAAGAAGAACCTTCAGTATTCTAGATCATAAATGGATTAGGATTTCATCTCAAAATACTTGTTAAATTAATGATTTAATACTGGTAGTTTTTAACAAAATTAAAGTTATAAAAAAAAGATAGATATAAGAGATTCATTTAATGAAAAATATGCATATATTTTTGGCAGAATATGAAGTGTTTGCACAGTTTTAAAAGTGTTTTAATGTGCTTGATACTTTAATAAAATGTAAAATGTTTTTACTAGAATATAAAAAGAAACTATAAAGCTTTGATAAGCTTTATAGTTAATTTTTAAAAAAAATATGTGTTTATAGGAATCTAGCCCGTGTATTCAATAATACACAGGCTAGGCTAGGCCTAGCAATAAAATGAAAACTGTTTTAAAACTTAAATATATTTGAGTAAAATTAATTAAATTTGTGAGATAGACTTATAAAATTTTCTCTCTGATTTTGAAGATGCATTTTTTTTTGTAATCAGTTCCATTTATTTTGAATTCAATTGATTCAGATGAATAATTTATGAATATTTTTAAAACAGAGAACACTGAAATTGAAAATTTCTTACTTTTATTAGTCAATAATTAATAATCATTTTTATCTGTTTTCATTTAATTTAAACCAAAGTTTGTGAGCTAACATTGTGCAAACAAAAGTTTTCCATATTTTCTTTGTGAATTGAGTCTGAAATAATTAAGAAAATTGAAGTTATTGAATCTCAATGAATTTACTGTTACTAAATTATATATACTCAACTCATAAATACATTATTTTTGTGTTCTTTATATTTAACATTTTTGAAAAGTTACTGAAAAATATTTTTTGAGATATTTCTGTTGAAATTAACGCTTTTATTTCCCCCAAACAGCATTTAAAAATGTTTCGTAATTTTTTTTGTTTCTGTAAAATTATTGCATTTTAAGTAAAAATGAATTTTGAACTTTTAATTATATTTTCTCACTGCATACGTATAACTTCAAAAACAGGATTATATTTTGTGCGACTACATACTAACGACATACTTTTGTGCATCTACATAATATTTAGATTTTCTCAAGCATTTCTGTACAAAAAAAAGCTTAGGAAAAATTTCCGAGAAGAAATTTAAAAGAATAAAAATTATTATTTTAACCCTGAAGCATTGGTTATTTTACTGGGAATTTATCATTCCAGGATAAATTTTTTAACTACAGCTGCACAATAAAACTTTTAAAAACAACGGAATAAATTTAAAAATTACTATTGTTTTTGTTAAAAAAATCTAGATAAAATTTTTTTATACAGTAGATCTAAAGATTTAGTAAAGAAAAACAGATGTATAAAACAAAAACTCGTTTTGCATATCAGATAAAGCAACAGAGTTTGATACGAGGGTTACTCTGAAATTTTCGAGATATACGCAGACTAGAATTTATAAAATAAAAATAACCATTTAATTTTAAAATACAAAGTATTTTAACACCGAAGACGATTTTTTCTTCAACTTGTTTAGCCTACATCTTTAGATACTTCAACTTGTTTGGCGTAGAATAAATTTTAAACAGAACAGAAAATGTAGTTGACGTGAGAACATTTTCGCGCTATGATTTTCTACGATTTTAAAGCAGGATTAAACCAAGAAGAATGCAATTAGCATTTTGTGATGAATCTTCAGCTCGTGCTACTGTATTCAGATGGCTTAGACAATTTAGAAGAGGTCGCAATTTTCTTCAGGATGAAGAACACACAGGAAAGCCACCGTCGTCAGTAATCCCGGATAATGTATCAGCCATACGAAAAATGTTAATGGATGCTAATCACTGTACCTATCAAATGATACAGAAGGAACTTAACATTGGATCCGCAGCAATACACAAAATCATTCATGAAGAATTGCATATGAAAAAAGTAGTTTGCCGTTGGCAAAAAGAGGAGTGTGTCAGAATCAGTAAAGAAACTCTTAAATTGCTAAATGATGGTGGCCACCGCATCATTTCTAAAATTATAACAGATGATGTAACAGACATATCGTTTTTTGACATTTCAACACGTCAAGAAAGGAAAGTATCGGTTTTTGAAGATGATCCCATGCCGACAATGGTGAAAAAGCAACGCGCATTGAAAAAAGTGATGTATGCCGTTTTCTTCAGAAGTACAGGATTGGTCAAAGCCATCAAGTTGGAAGGGCAGAAGATAGTAACAGCAAACTGGTATACCACTCAATGTCTTCCAGAAATTCTACAAGAACTGAATGTTAGGGGACTAATGCTTCACAATGACAATGCATCTTCACATACAGCCGGATTAACAGTTGAGTTTCTTAAACAAAAACAAATTAAAGTGATCGAACATCCGCCGCATTCACCTGATCTAGCTACGTGTGACTTTTGGTTATTCTTTAATCTAAAAAAGAATTTACGTGGACGTCGTTTTCATTCAAAAGAAGAGATTGATGTTGCTATAAATGCATTTTTTCATCTATTCCAAGAAATGAATGGCTTGAGGCATTTAATCTGTGGAAAATTCGTCTATAAAAGTGCAATGATGCTGGAGGAGATTGCATTGAACACCCCTAAAATTTGTAAGTATAATTTTAAAAAACCTAGTTGTGTCTAAAAAATTTCAGAGTGACCCTCGTTTTAACTTTATTTCCTTTTCGGTAAAATAAGGAGAAAGTAGTAGCAATACTTAGATATTAATATTAATTTATTTTATTATATCAGTTTAATTTATTGTGTCTTGAAACATATAATTCGGGTATCCATACCTCTTGACTAGATTTGTAACAGACATTAAGTATTCCAATAATATTAGAGCCATATCATTACATATATTTGTAACTAATTTTAGATAATTCTAAAATTTCAAGAAATATCTAAAACTGGAATGTAACCAGTTTATATATTTCTAAGATATCTTGAGTTGGATGCTAAATGTAAACGTTAAGAGACATTTTTCGTGAAATAATTAGCTTTCTTTCTTAATTTCTTGGAAGTCTACTTAAGTGTTTTGTATGTTTTTTCTATAAGGGTACTAAGCGTTTCCGAAAACTGCTGTTTATTTTCATTATTTTATAACATAAAAATAAGTTTTATATGTATATATATATATATATATATATATATATATATATATATATATAAAGAAAAGTATCGTAAACTTATTTCAGAAATAAAATTTCATTCAATATATTATATTTTATACTATACTGAAGAGGATTTCAATACATGGATAGATTTTATTTTCAATACTTTTGCTCATTATTTATTTTTGAAGCTATTTAATGAATTTAGTAAAAAGTTGTTTTTTCAAACCTAAATAAAATTAATCTATTTTTGAAAGCAATACAAGAGCCATAAAAAGGAATAATTATACATTCGATTGCAATTAAAATAGGATATGTACACATATGAAAACATTTTTCTTTGTCGTAAAAATTAAATATGCTTATTTAATTTTCACGACAAAGGACAAATTTCATTATTTATCTTTGATTTTACATGCTTAGAAGTTCTATTTGTTTCGATAAATATGTGCATACTATAAGAACATTTGAAATAAGTAAATTTATGCAATTTTTTGTTAATTTCATTATGAAATGAATTTATAATTTTAAATAAATAAAGTATGTTCCATGGTTTTACGATATAAATGATGCGGCTATATGGCCATTTGTATCTAATATAGTTTCTTTTTGGGAAGTAAATTGCAAAATAGAATCAATTCGAATTCAGTTATATTCGTGGCAAGAAATTTAGTTCCTCGTAGTTTTTTTTATCTTTATGCTCAATTTTTTATATTTTATCAGTTTTATGTAACGTAACTATATTGTTGAATATAATTTTCCTTTTTTTAAATAATAAATAAATAAATAGAATTTCAGTTTTTTTGCTTCTATTAAAATATTTTGTCTTCATTTTTAATTACTTTTGAATCGAAATAATTTTATGAAGTCTTGCTCTTTATTATTTTCAAATACGTTTTTGTGAGGATTTTATCTTCAAAAGTGCTAAAAATTTTTAGAAATTATTTTGCAAAAGGATTATAAAGTAAATGAAATTATTGCTTAAAAGTTCTTTTAACATTTCTTTGCGTTCAGATTTAATTGGAAAAGAACAGCTATAAAATGACGATGACAATGTAGCTTTTTTATTGTAAAAAGTGTAAATTTATTTTAATTTACATATACATATACATAACTGAAAAATTTCATCTTCTCGTAGAAATTTATATTTACTTCTAGTATGTATATATTTTAAGGATTTCTTAAAAATTTCTTGACTAATATGCTGCGAAATATTATTTTTCAAGATATACGATAGATTTCATGTTTAAACAGTAAATATTGTTCATTTTAGTTTTGTAGTGATATAATAGGAGATGACAAAATAATAAATAAATGATGATTTAAAAGTGATAAAAAAATTGGATATTGCGAGAACAAGCTAATCGTCCATTGCAGCAATCGGTTTTAGAAAACCTTAGAAGAAGTGAGATAATTGCTATTAATGAGGGGCTTGAGGCTGTCCTATCCGTCAGACCTGACTCCGTCAGACGGAGGAAAAGAAAGAAGAAGAGACCTTAGAAGTGGATATCTATTATCATAACTGTGCAGATATTTTGCCTATTTTTCTACCACTGAATATGATCTACATACACAACAGAAATGCATGGCAATTAGTGGTAAGAACAAACATCTCTGTAGGCATTGTAAAGAATACTATACTTTTGATTGATTATTACCAAGAATATTCACTGGAAACTCACTCACAGATAAAAAAAAATTCTGGGTGGTTAACAACTGTGACAAAGCAATACTCGTTGTCATGAACAATTAATTACACACACACACACACACACACACACACACACACACACACACACACACACACACACACACACACACACACACACACACACACACACACACACACACACACACACACACACACACACACACACACACACACACACACACACACATATATATATATATATATACACATACATTTATACACATATATATACACATATATATATTTATATATATATATATATATATATATATATATATATATATATATATATATGCACACACACACCTGCACACACACACACACACACACACACCTGCACACACACACACACACACACACACACACACACACACACACACACACACACACACACACACACACACACACACACACACACACACACACACACACACACACACACACACACACACACACACACACACACACACACACACACACACACACACACACACACACACACACACTTTTTTTGACACACACATTTTGCACACACACACACACACACACACACACACACACACACACACACACACACACACACACACACACACACACACACACACACACACACACACACACACACACACACACACACACACACACACACATTTTTGTTTTGCATTTCATTCACCGCAAGATAAAAGTAGCATAAAGTGTGAACTTAAGTTTCAGCTAAAATTCAAATAAATTGATATAATTTTATTCTATGTTATAAAAGCAAAGAAAAATTTTAAATCATAAAAAATTTGTGTGCTTTACTTTTGAGTATTTAATCTGTGTGAATAACATTCTTTTTTTGTTGTCCATTATAGTTACTATTTTTTAATTTATGGTGAAAAATCTTTTATTGTAGACAACGTATTTACCCTTTTTCTCGAAAAGCCACAGAGCAAAACTGCATTCGAATGCATATAAAAAGAACCCCATTTTCAACAGTTAACAATTTCATAATTAAAATGAACTTCTAAGCGTTCCACATCTTATTCGATTTGTTTTAATTGTTCTATGTATAAAATTTAATTTTGTAGCTCATAAAAGCATATTGAACAAATCAAAGTAAGTAGAAAATACCACTATTTTTCAAAATTACAATATTTTTCCAAAATTTACAAAAATATAAAATTTAAAAGAAAGGACAAACATATTTATTTGCTATGGAAACAAAACGTTTACAATGAAATCTTTGAGCAGTACCAGTATAAAAATTTTGAAATTCAGTATTGATATGGTATAAAAAAGAGAAGCAGAACTGAAAATAAAACTAGAAATAATATGAAAATTACTAAAGATAATATACCATTAATGAATTTTCTAAGGAAATTTGTTAACGGTGTTTCGTTTTTATGTTGGAGTGAATAAACATTTATTTCTTAAAAATAGCTATTCAATAGTTCTAAGCTTTTTCCTAAGAAGCTTGTTAGGGAAATAATTTATTCCTTATAAATATATTATTTCTTTGTGTATTAAATTAATTGTGATCATGCTTCTAATATTTCAGGTTGCCATAGAAATTTTGCACATACTTCGGTGATGATGCTCACTATGATAAAAGGATGGAAAAAAATTATTCAACCATAAAAAAAATATTCCTTTTTCGTTTGAGTTCTAAGGAAAATCTCTAGGAAGAATTCTTACAAAAATGCTTATTATATAGCTTATAAATGCGTAACACATTCAGTGAATGTTTTTCAAGTAAAATATGTATGCGTTTATCTATGATAGAGAAATTGCGTATTATGATTTTATTTTTGGTAAACACTTTTAAATTTATTTATATTTTAGGTGAAAATGGAGTTATAGACACTTATTTTATGAAATTCTAGAATTTCATAAAACACCTGTCATAATAATAAAATGTTTAGAAATCTGTTAGCATACAATTGGTTAAAACATAGGACAATTTCTTTCAGTGATATTATTTATTTTAAATAACTTTTATAACTAGTTATTTTAGAGTTTTTGTTTTAATGTAAAGATAAATATTTATTTATTTTTGCAAGAATATTACGCATATAGTAAAAAAGTAGATTTTACGAATCGAATAATTTACTTACTTGCAGTAATTAAAATTGTATATAAGTCAATAAATATAAAAATAATATATTTTATTTTATGTATTATTAAGTTAGAACGATATATAAATAAAAATAATTTGGAAAATTTACCTTTTTACATTTATTTAATTATTTTTTAATGAGTTGAGGAGTAAGCTATAATTACCAAATCAGCTTAGAATGTATATTTTAAGACATAAATGTCAATAATTATATTGAAAAATTTTTTTGCAATAAATATACTTCGCAATAAATATTTATAGAACTGTTAAAATTGGAATTAATATTGCTTAATTTGGAAAAAAGGTTTTACTTTCAGATTAGAATGACTAAAATATTTTCATGCATACTCTTTCTTGAAATTATTAGAAATTAGAATTTTATGGATTCCAAATTGTTTTATGTTTGAATTATCTTCATTTATTTAAATTGCTATTAATAATAGATTTTACTTTAATGTAATAATTATCAATTAATTCATAAAATAAAATCAGCATTCATTTATTAATAGGAATCCAGGTTTCTGCCAGCAAATGTGCGTTTAACTCATTAACAATTGGATTACTATTTGGCATTTCTTTCTTTAAGAAAATTAATTGAATATTTATCTATTGCTTTTTCCATAAAAAAAAGAAATTGCTGTGTATTTTTCATATGTAATTTTTTATTTTTAAAACATATTTTCCACATGAATTAAATTATTTATAGGCTAGAAATACACCGATTCTTGGTTTACGCATGGAGTACCTGTGAAATTTAAAATATGATATTATACTTATTATAAATACACTGGCATCCTAATGTTAAAGAATAATAAGTTTTTCGAATCTAACCACATAATAAAATGACACCAAAAGTAAAATTCATAGTTTATAAAAACTGATAAAGACTGCTTATGTAAATTTGTGCAAAAACCCTATATCATTTATTTTTGATAAACAAGCATAAAAAGTATGAGTAAGAGACAAAAATTGCAAACATCAGGCTTTCGTAAGCACTCTTGTAACTTTTGTTAATTTTCAACTTTTATTTGCAGATTCGTTAACAATAATCAGTGGGGTAACGCAATATATGAGAGAAGACGTTTGCTCAATTTTTGTAGGCGGTGGTTAGTATGATGGATGAAAATAAGGATGTGACAGGCTGATTTTGCTAGGTGCCTTAATGTGTCTCTCAGCGTGGTCCAACGTCTCTGGAATCAAAATCAAGCGGAAGCTTCTGTGTCTAGAAGACATGTTCCAGTCCAATCACAAACTACAAAATCTGCAGAAGATCGTTTCACACTTCTTTTGGTCCCAAGAAAATGAAGTATTTCAGCGCAGAAACTTGTTTTAAATCACTCTGTAACATTATGGAGAAGAATATTCACTAGTAGGGTGGGAAGACATCTTCAGGATGCATATCCCACTGCAAGGTAACTAGTTTTGCGTGTCCACCTCACGGAACGATAGAAAAGTCCATTTATTTTGGGCAAGGAAACATGTATCCTTGATCAGAAAGCGATGAGTTTATGTACTTTTAACATTAGAGTCTAGATTCATGCGAAAGAGGGAATTTAAACGTCTGGAGGGAACGAAGCACCAGATACCATCAATCCAACACTGGGAAAAGACAATGTTACCAAGGTAATGAAATAATGATTCGGGCAATCATCTCACACGGTATTCACTTTCATTTGCATATGTTCCAGTATAATTGGTGTAAAATATCGGGATGAGGTACTTGTTTCATATGTCTTCCCAAATACCAGTGCAATTGGCAATGATTTCATTCTGATAGATGATAAAGCAGGACCTCATCGAGTTGTAATTGATGATGAATAACTTGAAGTTATTGTTTGGAATGAATGGAATGGTTATCTCTCTCTGCATGCTTGAATCCCATAGAGAATCTATGGCAATATCTTGTTCAACACAGTTTGCTGCTTAAAGTCCTCCTGCTAGGTCTGTAGTAGAGTTAAAAAACAGCTTACTTCATGTTTGGTTTTCGCTAACTATTTTGGTTACTGAAAACGTAATTGGCTGCAAGGGGGAAGTCGATGGCTCAAAGTATCGATTTGAGTCATCGACTTCCCCCTTGCAGCCAATTTTCGCTTACTATTTTGGTTACTGAAAACGTAATTGGCTGCAAGGGGGAAGTCGATGGCTCAAAGTATCGATTTGAGCCATCGACTTCTCCCTTGCAGACAATTTTCGCTTACTATTTTGGTTACTGAAAACGTAATTGGCTGCAAGGGGGAAGTCGAAGGCTCAAAATATCGATGATGACAATGGATTCATGTATTAGGGGTGGTCATATCTCTTATTAAAACTCATTTTTGTTATGTTTCTATGACATTTTACCATATAAAGCTGTATATTTTTTCCAAGAATAGACTTTTCCTAGTGAGATTGCTTTTTTTGTTGTAAATCATTTATGCATTTTTGTTATGTATAATTGATTTACAACAAAAAAAGATATACATTGCTAAAAAGATATACAAAGCTATCCATTGCAATTAATATACACCTAGTTTGTGCATATGTCATCCAAATGTTTCTACATTCATTCATTTACGAATAAGGCTCAAAATATCAGTTGTTCCTTAATTTTTAGAGACCCATATATATTTTATTGAAGAATAATTATCATAATATTTAAACATCAGAAATCTCCAGAAAAATGTCCTCTAATCAAAAGTTATATTTTTGAAATATTTTTGCTTAGATTGTTTAAAAAAGTATTTTTGCTGAGATTGTTTTAGAAGTGATACTTTGAAAAAAAATTGAATGTAAAGTTATTGAAACAGTAAAAAAAAATGAGAGATATGTGATGTGAATGAATTTATACAAAATTTCATTGTACATGTTATTAAATTTAGAAAATAATTCATTTTGAATTGCTTGCAACTTTTAGAATTTAATGTAAAAACATTGTTTAAATTCATAACAGTAGAAAATGCTAATTATATTGTTTCAATGGATGGAGACAAAATTATATACGTAATTATGGACAGAATCTTTGAAGTAAAATCTTGAATCATGTTATCAACTGTCCATAACTGTACTCGCTTCAAGCATATCTCCGTACTTACATAGTCACATAATTTTCCGTAAAAAATAATTTTTTTCTAGATTTTTAAAAAAGTATTGCTTTTAAACACTGTTACACTATAGCAAATATTTTCTCCTTTTGATTTTTTTTAATAAGCTACAACTGGATACATAATTTATTCGTTTTATTTTAAAATGATGTGTAAGAGATACAAATTATTAAATATATCTGCAACATACCGTTTAAAAGGAATCTTCATAAATCTCTTTGAGAAATGTCTTATAGGATTTATAGTCTGATTTGATATATACGTTCAGACATTTTTGGAATTTATGACTCATCGTGTTACGACATTTTTACATTTTTTAAGTGCTCACGGGGTTTCTACATGGTATTAGGTTAGTGTACAAGTTTCTTGATATTTGAATTTACTAAGCTTTAACTTTAAGTGTCTTAAATCTTTTTACAGTAGATGTTTGTTTTCACAAACTTCTAGTGAGAAATAATCACGATTTTTCGAACTTTAGACTCGTCCTAGTCCCATATACGAAATGGTGATTTTAATTCCGATGTACGAATTAATTGTTTGAAAACTTTTTTTGCTATTTCATTTTCGTCCATAAATTTATTTAGCATTTATTGTACATTATCTCATTTGCGTTTATTTTTTATCACCTGATTTCTTCAATTTATTTATGGCTGAAATTTTTTTGACTTTTTTATTGGACAATCAGTTTGGAATTATAAATAACTAAATGTACTGTTGATGTTGAATTTTTTCCTTGAATGAAATTTTTGTGAAATTTTTCTGGTCTAAGCAAATCTATGTATTACAACCCATGCTTAAGGATACAATGAATAGTTTCAGAAGTTAATATCATAAGATACTTTGCAAAATCGCATTTTGAAATTGATTTCTAGGACTAAGTTGCTTATGAATCTGTGCTTGAAATGATACAGCATATAAAAAAACAATATGAAATTTGGCAATCAGGTTTTACTAAAGAAACAACCATAACTGATATCAGCCAAGAATATTTACATGATAACATGAGTGAATCAGATAATTGCAAAATCTTATCAATTATGGAATCCTGCATTTTTCCCCATTAGAATCCCAGATTTTAAAATAGAGTCTTCCAATAAAGTTAGATACTGTCTTTTAGTCTATGGATCAGTACATAATTAACTAATTCGATGACAAACATTTTAGGATACTTTTGCGAAGGGTGATTATAACCTTGTAGTAGGACTGGCATAAAAAATTGACATTCGTCTAAATTTACTTGATGACTTGAATGAAGGGGTTACTCATTCTTAAATTTCGAGAAAGAAATCCATTCAATAAGCCATGTAGAAGTCCATAATTCTACTAACTGAAATTACATCACAAGATTTTTCGAATAAGAGTTCAGATGTAATTCGTAATGAAAAATGAAAATGCCAAGATTTTTAGACCACTTGCAAAACAAATAGAAAAAGGAAAAACAAAATATTTTTTAAGAAAAGCAATAGTAAGTTTCTTTCCCACTTAGAAAAAAATTGAAAATATATTTTTAAAAGTGTAATTTTGAAATAAAAAAGGATTATTTGTCTGATTTTTTAAAAATGAAATAAAAGTAAGAATTATTTTTAAGCATATATTTTATTTTTCATGTGTTTCTTATATCATAGATTTTGAATAATTTTTCTAATTGTACCTTATTTATAAAAAAGCATTAGTTTGGTAAAAAAATTAGTTTTGAGATCTAATACTTATTTGATATTTTAAAAATAATAAAAAAAATATCTTTCCCTATGAGCTCACTGAAATGTGGACGTCATCAAGAAACGTAGAAATGATAGAGTGTATAAAAATAAAAGTAAAAATGTATACAGAAAATACAGAAATTGGTTTAAAAAAATATTGCTTTTTAAAAAGCTACATAATTGTGCACATTATTATATTCATTTTGTAAATAGTGAATTTGTGAGAGTGATTTTAGAATAGTTAGTATTTCAGTTATAGATTCACAATTACAGATAGTTAAAGATAATCAGATGTAAAACTTTGCATTAGTTTCTCACTATATGCAGCATAAATTCAGTACTGATGAGTACCCCAATATATCTCTCTCATCTTATGTTTTTTTTTCACTTTGTTGGTGATGAATAAACTTTTGATAGAATTTTATTTGAAAGAAAATTAAAAATAATTTAACTATTTGGCTATTGATTTCATAAAACACATCTGAACTTCCAGATTTAGGGTCATAATATAAGTTAGTTTAATTAAATACGATAATTCTTGAAAAAATTATTCACGATGAATGGAATTGGATTTTATGCATATGTTATCATGGTTTTAATAAACTTCATATATCAAATATTTATTTAACAAAATCATCTGAGATTTATTGCAATTTTTTTAATGAAATGTTAGAAATACAAAGAAAAAACTATTTTCAAAATTTGCATTTTTAGTAAAGATGAATAAAAAAATACACAAATACATAACGTAAAATCTACAGCGGAGAACAGGAATTAGATGATAAATTTGGAAGAAAATCATGGCAACAAATATTTTCGTTATATTTTTACTATAAATGCAAAAATTTTATCATTGAGTGCATCAAGTTGAAAAAATCCTGGTGGATCCATTTGATCTATTGATATATATATATACACATATTATATATATATATATATTATATATATACATACATACAGATTATATATATATATATGTATATATATATATATACATATTATATATATATATATATATATATATATATATATATATATATATATATATATATACACACATATTATATATATATATATACATACATATTATATACATATATATTATTTGGTGTAAATATTTTTTCACATTACTACATATTTTTAAGAACAAGATAACAGGATCTTCATGTAAGCGAATTATTTGATTTCTTAGGAAATAAATCTTCTTATAAAAACATTATGAAATTTCAAAATAATATTTTTTTTTACCTACTAGTTTAAGTGCTAATCAATATTGTAAACAAAGAAATATTTTCTTTAAATTATTTTCCAGCTAAGCATTTCAAAATAAAATTTCGGAATTCTATTCAATAGTGTAATTCGAAAATTAATTATTTAAAAATTATCTGATTCTTCGTATATGTTAAAATTATAATTAAGTTCATTTACTAATATTCATGCAACAGCAAAAGAAAATCAAATTTAAATATTATTATTTAAAATCCTACAGCAAGTGTGATTTTCATGATCTATAAAGTATTTTTACATTATCTATAATCACTGATGTGTATGCTTTTGGTTATATGAGTACATTTCTTGTTTTGTTTTCAATGAAACAATATATCACCGTAAAAATTATTGAAATAATAAATAGTACACTTTCACAAAAGTTTTTATGTATGTCGGTCCTTTTTCTAATATTTATATATTTAAGTTTAGAACCCTGAATAAAAAATATACTTCCAGAAAGCTTAAAAGTAACATTACGTTTTTGCAGAGAAATTTGTACATCCGATAAATTATTAAAACGTGACTGAAATTTTAAATAATTCTTGTAAGTTAATAACTGATAAAGAGAAAACGTTCTTTTCTTAAAAGCAGTATTTTAGGGGGACCGGAAAAATATGTCGCTTTTTTTTTTACAGTAAATTTGAATAAATAAATTTCTTACAGGTTTTTTTTTTAGTCAATGATGTAATCACCCTCCTTGGCAATAACCTTCTGCCATCTAGTGTGCAAATTTTCAATTCCAGAACAGTAAAAATCAATTGGTTTTTCAGTAAAACATCTGGAGGTGGCATTTTTTATATCATCCAAATGTTGAAATTTTTTTTTGTTAAAGTGTTGCAGTGAACAGAATAAATGGAAACCCGTTGGCGCAATGTCAGGCGAGTATGGTGGAAGGGGAATAAACCTCCCAAACTATTCCATAAATTTTTCCAGCATTTTTCTTGCGCAGTGGGTCTTACATTATCGTGCTGCAAAATAACGCCTTTTTTATTGATAATCACTGAAAACTTTTTAATTAACGATTGATAGTGTTCGCAATTAAGGTCTGAATTAACAATTTCTCCATGTTTAAGCACTTCAAAATGGACGATTCCACGAATACCCCTACAAACACACAAAAGCACCTGTTTTTGGATGTATACTTGACAGTTCTTCATGGCTGCTCATTCGAAGAGAGCCATTGTCTTTTGCATTTTGAAGGATCATACAGGACCCAGTTTTCATCTGCAGTGATCAAGCGATCAAAAACTGTTCTGTATTGTACCGTTGAAGCAATAAGTTGCATGTCGTAGATCGGTTAGCTCTGTTTTCCTCAGACAAATTCTGCGGAACCCAAACACCTGCTCTGTTTGTTTTACCAATCTGTTGCAAATGTTCTTGGATGGTCGACCAAGGTTGGTTAAGAGCAATTGACAGTTTTTCGATTGTTTGACAGGGATTTGTTTCTACTTGCACCCTTTAAAAATACGACATTACTTTTCGGTCCCCCTAATAAAAAATTAAATTTCATTTCAGAATATAGTAAATCTTGAGCAAGAAAGGACTTTCAGTGACTATTTCCACTAGAAATATAGCAATTGATTTGTAAAATTATTATTTTTTATTTGTTATATTATTAAATATAATAAATTATAATTAAATACCACAAAATTATATCATAAACAGCTGTGAACGAGAACACTGATCTGTACTTTAATGTTATCAAGTTTGGAATACTCACTTATCACCAAGCACTTTTTAATTTTTAGCCACGGTCAGGTGACTAGGTCATACCTGTGGAACGATATACGCCACACTAGCGGAGTCACAGATTAACGTGGACACGTTCTCCACCCACGAGCTCCAGCACACCAGTGAGGGAGAATATGGTCACTCTACCAATCACTGCTTACTCTCTCTCTCTCTCTCACACACACACACACACACACACACGCACACACACACACACACACACACACACACACACACACACACACACACACACACACACACACACACACACACACACACACACACACACACACACACACACACACACACACACACACACACACACACACATTACATATATTGTACATATATATTTATACTTTTTCTTATAATGTTGAATATGTATAACAAAAAGAACTGCTATCGATATAACTTAGAAAATATTACTTTCCACATGATTCAAAGGTCTTCAGTAGGCGTGTTAGGTGAGAACGATTCATCATCTAAAATTACATAGAATAACGTTGGTGATTAAGTGCATGGTCTTATTCAAACGCCCATTCTTTTGTGCGTCAGTTCCGGGTCCTTTATTTCGAAGAATATCTGAACTGTTTTGTAAGGATGGGCTGACACATTTCTTCAAGAAAAATGTTGATAACACTTTCTTTCAAAGTATTAAAGCATGAATTTTATTTTAAAATGAAAGCATTTTACGTTAAAATATCAATATTAAAGTATTAATATTCAGAAATTTTTTATTTCATTAAAGCATTCTCTGAGAGAAAGGAAATTAATGATTGATTATAAAATAAACTTCTATGAGAAACGAATATTTATATATAAATATAGTAAAAGTTTCTAAAATCATTAACTTTAAGATAAATGCTTTTGAAAAGAAATATGTTCATGCAAAATATTTAAACGTGACTCTTTAATTTAAAGGGAATACTATGATATCGTAGGGGAACTACGTATTTTCTATTAAAAGCAAAATATTTCCGCTCAAGAACATAAAAAGTTTAATTTCAGTAGATTGGTAAAGTTAAATCTGATAATTATTTTATTTAAAAATAGAATAAATGTTAATTCTATTTTTCACATTGGTTTTCAATTTAAGCATATTCCTATAACTGTTTCATTAATTTTACTAATAACATACGCTTTCGAAGATTTTATTTTTTTTAACATGAAATATTTTCATTACCAAGCGTGATCTTTATGTACATTCTTTTTAAAAGTTTCTCAATATTTTCATTAATTTTCATGATTCTCATTCAAAATTTTATCTTTCTATACAGCACTTTTTTATTTTTTCCAATAATAAAGTTAACATAATTTATTCATAATGATTTTTCAAGGAAAATAATAATTAAAACACCAATAAAAGTCATTAAATATGAAAACAAAATTAATGAGACTTACTTATGCAGAAAACTAATACTTAAGAAATCTATTCTAAATAAAGACTGTAAAACAAATAAGGCTTTTTACTGTAAAACAAATTTTGCTAGAACATGAAGTTATTTTAAATGTACATTTTAACACTATTTTAAGTCAATTAATAGTTAAGGTCACTAAGTATAATTAAAAGACATGGTTATCTATATATATTATATATAAAGTGAGTCAAATGTATACATATTTTCAATCATCATAGAAACCATATTTCTCATGCTACAATATTCACTTTCGGTGAAAATAATTCAATACATATAATAAAATAAAGTCATTTGCCTATAAGGGGTCTTATTGAGCATTCCCTATTTAAAGGTATTATAACAGATGAAAAACACCTTACAATCCTTGCTGATTCCATAATCTCTGATACTCCTACATTATACAGTAAAGTTTCCAACAGGATGGTGTACTGCCTCACTATCATCTCGAGTAATCAGTACACTTGGGGGGAAATTTGTTATGCCAGTGAACACAGGAACCCAATCGAGTAAGGTGTACATCTAAACATTAAAAGTTGAGGCATATAAACATAAGCAGCGTAACTTAGAAACATTTTGGAATGTGATTCAAATGGTATGCATAGAAATACCATCGGACATATTGGTACGATGTACGGAATCAGTGGTATGTAATACATCGAAGTGCATTGAAGCTGAAGAGCACCATGTTTAATAGTAGCCACATTGATACGATGAATGGAATCAGTAGTACTTAAATACACAGAAGTGCATTGAAGCTGAAGAGCACCATGTTTAACAGTAGCCACATTGATACGATGAATGGAATCAGTGGTATTTAAATACACAGAAGTGTATTGATGATGAAGACCACCATGCTTAACAGTAGCTACTTTTACACTAGAAAATGAATTTATGTTTCAAATTAGACCAAATTAGGTTAGATGAATTTATGCTTCAACTTCAGATTACCATTTCCAGCAATTGAGCTTTGTAGAACGAACCATAAATTTTCGATGTTGGTTTAAAGTGTGTATGCATTTTTGACGCAACTTGTAGATACATAGACATTTTAACAATTCTTTTTACTATACAAAGTATCTTAAACTTACTATGGTTTATTCAATAATATAGTTTCAAGTGGAATATTATTAATGGTATAAATGTAAAGACAAATTATGTATGATTGTTTTTACTCCTTTCTGTTGTCATAAAATTGTGATTTTTCATTTTTCTCTTGTTTTTTATTTCAATTTCTCACAAAATTGTTCATGGCTGTAGGAAACTTTTAAGTATATTGAAAATAATTTACGTAACTACCCAAAGTTTAAGCAGAGAACCTAATACTTCAAATATCTAAACAAAGAAAGAAATATACACATAGGTGACAATTTTGTTGTTTTCAAAAAAAAAAAATAAATAAATAATAATGTTTTCTAATAGTTTAGCAAACATCAAACCATATTATAAATTAACGTAACCATACTGGCATTGAAAACTGCATAAAAATAGTAGGACCATATATCCAACAAGAACTTTAATGGAACAGATCCACTTCGAATTGATACAGAATATTTTGCGTAATATTCTGCTGGAATTACTCAGTCCTAATTTTGGCATAAAGAGATTTTTTATTTCTAGTCTACATCTGCAAGACATGCTTTGGTAGAGGCAATCAGACATTAATCATAAGCGAGTTTCTTTGTCAGTTGATTTCACTGATTTAAATTATAATGTGGGTAAATAAAAATAAGCGGATAAACCAGATAAATTTAGTCAGATTAACTTTACGCTTGATGGTTTAGGGTGAAGTGTATGTATGCATATACTGCAAGTTATACAAATTGCATAGAATCAAATAGGTTGTTTTTTTAGGAGTTCAGATTTCAAGCAAATTATGCAATAATTTGCTTGAAATATGTTTATGTTTATCAATTTAGGTCAAATGAAGGAAACTAAACTCAGTTAGCCACTTTTGAACGGCTGTTAGGCGACATAATCAACACAATTGAAGTAATATCTTCCTCTCCATATCAAGTTACATGAATGGAAGGGTATTGAAACTGCTCGCACTATTTCAATCACCATTAATGAACAAGACAACTCTTTGACTGTGTCAGGTATAAAAACCAATCTCACCTCTCAGTTATGAAAGCTACATAACTCTTAACTAGGTCTCAGAGACTTTCATAGTATATTATTTTCCTATTTTTTTATTTTCTTTGTTCAGAGAAAAGAAAAAAGTTAAAATACTTGTTATTTTAAATCGTAACCATAAATTATTTTACATTTTTATTAACTTTTAAACTGATATTTTAAGGAAATTTCATAGATATTAAGAATTTTAAATTAAATATTTCATCACTTTTTTCTGAAAAGTTGAAAGGCTTTTGGACTAAAATCTTAAAAGGAAATCAGAATGGAATAAAAAATGATACAAAATTAAATCTTAAAGACTGAGTGACAGTTAGGAAATTTAGAGATGTTATAAAATTTACAAAATTGAATAGTAATCTTAAACACACACATATAATTCTTTATTTCATATAATTGAATAAGAGGCACATTAAAATTAAAATAAGTTACTTAATATGAAAAAGTAAAAATTTTCCGAATTTCAAATTGCAGATAAAGTAAAGAACTGATGCAATTAGCTTTATTCCATGCCTTATAATTAAAGTTTTCAGTTTCATCAGACAATAACGAAATTTTATTAAATCTGTTTATTAAATAGTTTTAAGCAATTTATCATAGAAATTAATTTATTTTACTACGATAACATTTTAGTTATATAATGAATGAAAATTTCAAGGTTGAATATTATTTAAATAATTCATTTTATTGTTACTTTGATAAAAGAAAAAGCAGAGATGTAATCTAATTTCCTAATGCAGCTTGTTATCATTTTTTTTATTCTTTAGATACTTTACTCCTCGAACATTTTACAAATACACATAGCAATTTGAAATACTAATCTACCGTACCTAAAAAAATCACTTTTTATATTTTTTTACTGAATTTGTTTTTTCATTTTGCCTTGTTTGTTTTGGTCATTAACTGCCAAATGAAGAACGGAATCAAAAATCATTGAAGTGATAATTTCATTTTCGAGTGCATGTTTATTTTGTAAATGTACATCAATAATAGCAATACATGTGACAGGGGGAAAAATAAACTACTTATGATAAAAATAATAATTAATCTAATATAAATTATTAAATAAATTTCAAAAATTTAAAAAAAAATTATGATAAATTAAAATTTTTTAATAAATTTAGAAATTTATATGATTTTTAATCTGGGGTGACAGGGGAGCACTACAGAGGATCCAAATCGGTAATACAGTGCTTCAACTGTCAGCAGTTCTACCAATCTGCTGATATATGTCATCTAAAATCCAAATGTGTCAAATATGCTGGTGCACATAACACAAGAGACTGTCCCCACGATTAAGTGGAAACACGAAAATATTGGAACTACCAGAGTAACCATCCTGCCAATTAAAAAGGCAGCCCAAATTTTCCTAGGTCATAACCAGCCAAATTTACATAATTTAATACGGGCATAAAAACCCAGCACAAATGAAACATAGTGAGACCAGAAGTCTCGTACGTGAGAGTTACCTCCCCCATCCCCACCCCTAATACAGGACAAACTCCTCTGATGGAATTACTTGGAGATTTTTCAGACTTAATTGTTCTAATTAATGGAATAAAAGCTATTTTTAAGGGCATCCCCAGTAAGAAATTAATAAATGAACTTAAAGAAATTAAGTCCCCTATGGTCAAACTATTCAAAGCAACCCAATACTATAGAAAAATAAATTTAACTTATGTAATTATATCTAATCAATAAATATACATTCTTCCTCACTTAATATTAAAATAAATTATAAATTTTCTGCTCATTTTAAAGAAATTCTTTACTTAAAATTAACACTTAAAATCAAGCAGTTCACTCAACTTCAATTTTAACTGAACTCCTACCACTTAAGTTTTTAGCCAAAGATATGCCAGTCTGTTACAGCAACAGCTTACCAATCCATTTCCAGCTCCAGTAGAGGGTGAGGTCTCATGGACCTAGATACCTCAATAAAACAGGTGCTGGCAGACGAAATTAGTTTGTAGTTTTTAAAAATTTAAAATAAATTTTTAAAATTTATGGTTTAATATATATGTATAGAGAAATCAGTTGTTTAGTATATACAATGTTGCCAGATTATCTTTTTAAACATCTGAAACACATAAACCTATTTTTAAATCAATAATTTTACTTTTGATTGCTGAGCTGTAAAATGAAATACCTGAGATAAAATTTTATAAAAAGAAAAAAAAAGATGAGGAAAATTTAGGATGGTAACATTTCATGTCTTCATTTTTTCTTTATTTCAGAACTTCACTACATCTCCAAAGAAATTTAATTGGAAATGTAATAACTGTAGAATTTCGAGGTAATTCCTGTAATATTGAAAAATATGGGCTTTTTCTTCTATTCACGACCAACAAAGCACAAGATTGTGAATGGAGAGTCATTAATTCATATGACATTCTAGTACTGCTTTAAAATTCAACTACAGAAGCCCCTATCGGTCATTAATTCATTCAGATATTGATGAATATCTATAGTAACTGATGTGAGGCAGCCATGTCATGTGAGGGTCACTCTCAAATTTTTGAGACATAACTAGGTTTTTAAAGTTATACTTACAAAATTTTAGGGGCGTTCAAAGTAATCTAATCTAGCATCAATGCACTTTTATAGACGAATTTTCCACAGATTAAATGCCTCAAGCCATTCATTTCTTGGAATAGTTGAAAAAATTCATTTTAAGCTATGTTAATCTTTCTTCTGAATGAAAACGAGGTCCATGTAAGATCTTTTTTAGATTAAAGAATAATCAAAAGTCGCACATAGCTAGATCAGGTGAATACGGCGGATGTTCGATCACTTTAATTTGTTTTTGCTTAAGAAACTCAACTGTTACTCCGGCTGTATGTGAAGAAGCATTGACATTGTGAATCATTAGTCCCCAGTTCTTTCTTGTAACATTCAGTTCTTGTAGAATTTCTGGAAGTCATTTACTGGTATACCAGTTTGCTGTTACTGTCTTCTGTCCTTCCTTGTTTTTTCAGCATTCTCGACTTGCGATCATCTTCAAAGACCTATACTTTGCTTTCTTGACGTGTTGAAACGTTAAAAAACGGTATGTACGTCTCATCACCTGTTACAATTTTAAAAATGATGCAGTGGCCGTCATCATTTAGCAATTTAAGAGTTTCTTTACTGATTCTGACACGCTCTTCTTTTTGGTGCTCAGTTAGATTATGGGGAACCCAACGGTAAACTACTTTTGTCATATGTAATTCTTCATGAATGATTTTGTGTATGGCTGCGGATCTAATGTTTAAGTCCTTTTTGTATCATTTGATAGGTACAGCGTTTATCATCCATTAACATTTTTCGTATGACAGACACATTATCCGAGATTACTGCCGACGGTAGCCTTCCTGTGTGTTTTTCCTCATGAAGAAAATTGCGACCTCTTCTAAATTCTCTAAGCCATATGAATACAGTAGCACGAACTGGAGATTCATCACAAAATGCTAATTGCATTCTTCTAGATTTAATCCTGCTTTAAAATCGTAGATAATCATCGCGCAAAAACGTTCTCGCCTCAACTCCACTTCCTTTTCTGTTTAAAATTTATTCTACTCTAAGCAAGTTGAAGTACATCAGTAAAAAATCGTCTTCTGTGTTAGAATACTTTGTATTTTAAAATTAAACCTTTATTTTTATTTTGTAAATTCTCGTTTGCGCGTATCTCAAAAATTTTAGAGTAACCCTCGTATAAACCAAGTAGCAGTAATTCTCCCAGTGCACAGATATGGTGACGGGAATGCTCCCAGTGCACATAGGGAGAATTCCCGTCACCGTATCTGAGTTAAAATTAAAATCTTATATAACGATGTCTGCCAGATGTTTTGCACCATATTTGCACTTTTTGCTATTCTTCAGAAATTACTTATTTTTCAGATATGTACAATGATGATACCTTAGAATGTGGAGCATATGTTTTGCACCATATTTACCATATCAAATGTTTTGCACCATATTTGCACTTTTTCTATTCTTCAGAAATTACTTATTTTTCAGATATGTACAATGATGATACCTTAGAATGTGGAGCATAATTATTATTCAGTGGATTATTTAAAAAGCATCAGTGCAATCAATTTAAGGGATGTCCTAACTTGTCTTGTGTTACCGTCTATAACATGAGCATAAAATCTCGGTCTTTATACTGCATGAAGTTTTTCAATTTTGATTTCCATATCACGAAAATCCAAATATATTTAGCTCTACATAATGAATCTCATACTTGAAATTGTAAAAGAAGCAAGAGAAAATGAAACACGAAATTTACAAAGCAATTTCTCATAGATTCAGGTTGAAAAAAAAAATCAAAATTAGTGATGATAAAAAAAACGATATTAAATACATTTTGAGACAACGAAATACGGAAAAGGTTTTGTTGAAAAAGAATTAGTGGTGGATGTTCTTACCATGCTTATATGAAATAAGAAGATAGATATGAACCAAGCCAATATATATTTAAAGCTCTATTATAAAATAGAAATGACTTTTCACTTGCTGTTTGTAGTATTTTATTCGAATACATCATTATCAACAGTGACTCTAATGCTGAATTCATTATTCTGCTTAATTTCTCCAGATATTTATTCTGCTTTTTGAAAATGTCACTTATGGATTGTGTCTTTTGCCACAAGAATTTAAAGGAATTCCATAGTATTTTCTTAGGAGAGATATTTTTACTAAACACTGTCTGAAATACCAAATTCTTAAATGTAATACTGTTTTTTTTCTAAATGCTTTTATTATTCAATGAACTTTTCCATTTACAAATGTTTTAAGTTTAGTTACACATGTTGTCATGAAAAATTTATTGAAACATATCATAAATAATATTTTGTTAGCTGTAAGGATTTTTATAAATTATTTTATAAATAAATATTTAAATGAATAAAATCCTCTTTGAGTTTTTGTTTAAGATTGAATTGAGAACGATTGTACCGATAGGAGAGGAACTCATATAACATTTGGTGATCCCGAAAAATAGGCCTATGTTTTATTTAGAATTTTTTTCTTTTAGTGTCGATCTTTAACTTAAGTCGTAAATAATGCTGATCAGAATGCACTAGTTCTTGCTTTTCTTTGAAATTTTTATCTAAGAATAATGGAATATTTGAAAAAATAAGTACATTAAAAGATTATTTTTCTTTCTATATATCCACAGTACAGTTAAGAAATATAAAAATTGTAAAGTATAAGTAAATGATCCTTTCTACTTTTCCACGATTTGAAATGGTATCATTTTTGCAGCGAATGTTTTTTGATTTCCCATTGTACCTCAGAATGAAAACTTTTTGAAATGCGTATGGAAGGAATTTCGATATAAGTTTTATTAATTCATAACTAAATTTGATTTATTAAAGAATATCAATCCTCTAATTTGAATCCCACAGAATACGTGTGGGACGATTTGGTTAGACGTTTTGCGAAACGATTAAATCCTCTGGAAACACTTCACAACTGAGACAGATGCTGATTGAGGAATGGGAACTCAAAACTCAAGAACTATTAGACAATCTAGTACTGAATACGAAGACATTGTGCGAAGCAACTATTGCAGTTTGAGGAGGGATGTCCCATACTAAGCAAAACCTGAATACAGTTTTTCCTTTTGGACTGACAATCATGTTCAACTATAGTAAGAGTTCAATGAAATCTTTTTTGTTAGATTTCAAGCTGGTCATCATTTAAGTTCAAAACTCTGTCATGCATTTCAGATTTTCATGTCTCTTAGATGATTTTTAGTGAAGTTACGGCAAAAAACGCCGGTTGCGTAAGATTTGAACGCCATGACAATTGCTTATAAGTAAATATATATTATTGTGATATTGCTTTTGTATATTACATAATTCAAATCTTAATTGGAAGTAGAAACTATCTCTTTTTATTTAATAAAAATAACCAAAACGAACTATTAATAAATCCTTAAAATGTATTTTTAATAAAAATTTAATATATTAATTAATGTGTGTTAATGGAATATATATATATATTGCTGAAGTTCAAAACAAGAATGCATGTAGTTAAGACTTTTCTACCAATGATTTAAAATAATTTTGAAAAATAATATCATTAATTTATAAAAAATATTATTATATGAAATATTCTCACGTTAATGTAATATTAAAATCCATTTACAATTGAAAAACGATCTTAACATTTGTAGAATAAGACAGGTAATGCAGAAATCTGTTTAAAAAATTTTCACTACAAATCCTTGTTATTTTTACTTTTTACCAATGAAAATTTTATAATTTCCAACTAGCAAGATTACCCAATGGGAAGTTCGTGAGATATGATATAATTCGTATCTTTAAGCTTAGAAGTCACAGTCTTGGATCTCTATAATTAAATTGACATAATCTTCCGTCTTAGTGTTCTCGAGTTGGCTGCTGATTGATTAGAACTCTGGCTTTATGTTTAATCGTTTATAAATGGATTCTCATTTGGGGTGTTTGCAGGGGCTTAGAATCTATTTTAAACTGCATATACTATATGAATAAGTTAAAAACGCACTTAAAACATTCATCGTTACACATTTTAAAATACTTAAATCAAACAATGAATTATAATTTTGATTATTTAAGATTTAAATAAAAATAAAAATAAGAGATAATTTCTACTTAGCATTAAATGGAGAAAATATTTCATTGTACCTCACATTTATAGTAAAATTATTAAAGGGGATCGTTTTCCCTCTAATATATTACTTTATAACTAACAAATAATTACGAAACGAATGTCAATGACAAACTAAAGTTGCTTAAAGCAATAATTAATAATCATAACTGAATAAATATAAACTATTTTTCAGTAAACTAATATTAAATGAAAATTATGACCATTTCTAAAATTTCTTTAATCTCCTATACTACAAATGTCTTCATATAAGTATATTTTACAACATTAAAACATATTCCGTTATATTTTATGTTATTCAGTTCTTATTCTCATTAAATCTCAGAAAAGGTTTAAAATGATAAAAAGAAAAATATTTAAAAAATAAGTGAAAAATTTTATAAACTAAGAAATATATATATCAGTAATAACTCAAACAACTGAATTGAAAAATTGAAAGTATCAAGAGGATAATTTATTTCTTAATTATTTAAATTTTTGAAATTAACATGGTTAGAATCAGTTTTACCAAATCATTTCAAAAGAAAAATAAATGTGAAGGGTAATAATATCAATACATTTTAACTATCTCTATATTTTCTAAACGAGTGACCTGCTTCACAGTATTAAATTTTATTTGTCAAAATGTGTGCTTCATCTTGATTATTTACATATTAAAATAATTTAAATTTGCGTTATTTGCACACAAACGATAATAATTTCATAAGCTAATAGTTACTTTGAATTAGTTGGGTGGTAAAAATAACTTTTAAAAAGTTATTTTAGGCGATTCTTTTCCTGATCGTTCCCTGCAAAGTAAACTTAATTAAGGCAGTTTAGCTTTCAATATAAAAAAGAGAGTGATATATTAAAGTAAATTTTTAAAACTGAGTTAAAGTTAAACTTTGCTTCTAAAATACTTCGACAGAAGAAAAACATTTTAAGTTATGATGAGCAATAGATGTTATTTTGATCAACTTTAATAATTGTCATTATCATTTTTCTAAAAAATAGACACATTATATTGAAGACTAAAGTAAAGCTATGAAACTAATACTTTTTATAATTTTTAAAAACTTCGTAAAAAATTAATTATTTTAAATTACTTATAAAAACAATTATTCTTAACATATTGATTTTAATAGATTAATAATTTTTCATTATTTTATAAATTTTCTTAATTTTTATTGTTAAATATTATTTTTACCAAAAGAGCAACTTGATATTAAAATAAATAGCATATGATCTCCCCTCTTGTTAATTTAGATCAGTGGTCTACAAACTGTGCTTTTGGAAGCTTTAGACTTCCACATAAGGCCTTAAAGAGTATCGTAAACATATTTAAGATGTTTATCAAAGTCATGGCTATTGTAAATATATAAAAATAAAAATGTCAAAGAAAGGATTCAAGAGCATATTTTACTTTTAAAAACCAGTATATTGGGGATTATTTTAATCTGGAGAGAGTCCTTTGCCTAGATTAAATATTCACTTAAAAATTTCAATGAGAAATAAGAATTTATTACCATTTGTACAGAAACTAAACCGATGCCTATAATAACAAGTATCAAAATTCTATATTAAAATGCTGCGAACGAAAGTATCTTGATTTTTAAATAAAAACTTTTGGAAAATAGTCTCAATTTTCTGAAAAATGTTCTTTATTACAATATATTTTTGTGAAAAGTCGTCCTATGTATGAGGGTCATTTATCTTAAAACTACTTGATATTTTATGTTTCAAATTTCAAAATTACGAAACAATAGATCTTTATAATTATTTTATGATAAAATTTAGATCACTACATACATATATACATCTATCTATACTATTGTTTCTAAATTTTGAAAATTTAAGCCAACCAATAACTCTGCAGGTCTTGAAATTTCCCACTTTGCTAGATGTAAATATGACTGCTGACAATATGTGACTAGACAAGTAACGCTCCAATTTTAAACAGTGATTGTAATAGTTTCCCTGTAAGAAATAAAATAATTTTTTTCCATTGTTTCTCAAACTGAAAATTGCATATATTAATAAATTAATTGAAAGTTTCAAATCGAAATTTTTCGTTAGTATATTTTTCACTTTAAAAATTAATACCCAATAATAGTTAGAAGAGAGAATGAAAACAGATGCCAGTTAAAAATATAAAACAACATTTTCATATTAAAATAAGAAACTTATTAAATAGCAAAATCAATATCAAAAATTTTGATAACTTGAATTTATTATTGAATCAGTGGTTTGCAAATTATTAAGCGATTTTAAAATTAAAAAATTACTAAGCTTTGTATAAAAACTAAACGACGATGAAGAAAATATAATGAATATTGCATTTTTGATTTCTATCATCTCAAATGTCGGCTTGATTATCCGGTATTTATTGAGGTCTCCTCCCTGCCGACACTAAACATGACATAATATATCGACGGAAAATTCTTTCTGAAGTTAAATATTGATTGAAATAGAGTTTACCTAGTCAGGACAGAGCTTTTAAAAGCAAAAGGTTTTGGGATCGATTTTAGTCACCAGTGAACAATATTCAATCGATGTTACACTTCTCTTTTATGCATGTGTGGCTATCGATATTAAAACTTAGGAATTTCCGAAGTTTATTGCGACATGTGAATACGAAACCTGTGCTTATGAAAAAACCTCCCAAATAATTTACATAGTGTATATTAAAATATTTTATGGTATATATATATATTAAAATATTTTATGGTATACTTATCATTTATATATCCCATAGTGTATATAAATGATAAGTTGTCTGGAATACGGTTTCAAATATACGTCGGTTGCTTAAGTGCCTATCAACAACCATCAGCTTATACATATAGCGTGTCATCACAACATATTTACATAAAAATATAAATTTTATTAATTAAAATTTATATTAATTTTTTATTTCTATTTATTTCCCTGATAAGCTGTTTTATTATTTACAGGGAAAAAGGATAAAACAGCTTTTAATTAAATATAATCTTTACTATAATAATAGAACTTAGCACTAGAAAAGCTTAAGTAAAATATCGGTAATATAAATAATCTTTTTATTTTGGAAAAAAAAATTTTGAGAATAAAAGCAACTAATAGCTCTTACTAAATTTAGATCTTTACTTTCAGTAAAAAAGGATTTAACTAATTGACCCATTAATTTCACTTCCCTACAAGTAGACACTTAAGATTTTTTTTTTAAGAAAAAATCTAACTTAAATAACGTAAGTAAATTGAAGTATTAGTATCAATGATTAAAATAAATATAAGTAAAAAGTTTTTATATTTAAATATATTTGATCATTGCTGATAAATATTTACTTATAAAAATGTGTTATAATAACTTTAATTATACTCTAAAGTAGATTTAATGTAAATAAAATGCATGCAAGAAGATAATGTCGTTTTAATTTCCAAGAAAATATTTTATGATTAATAAATAATATTTTATATTAATCATTTATGATTTATATAATTAATAATAATATGATTAATAAAGCTCTAGCAAGAATAATTAATTTAAAATAAATTATTTACTGCAAGTGTGAAAAATGTCATACTTTTCAAACAATCAACATTTTATTTTTTATATGTCCCCCATTTACTTTGCTTTATAATAGAAAAAAAGTACTCAAAATTTTTTAAAATTGCTATCCTATATTTATTACATTATCTATAACAGATCTCTTAGTAAAGTAGAAATGTTATTGTTTCTTAGGGTTAATCGCAAACATTTCTCTGAACATTTCTTTATAAAAGGAGATAAATGCATTTATTTACATATGATAGCAATGACACACAACTAAAATAAAGATTAATAATTAATAATACACACGTTTACTTTATATAATAGAATTATTCAATTTAAATAACTAGTAGGCCTCACAAAAATAACTTGCAAATTTTATTAAAATTAAAACTTTTAATTCTTCTCATGAATTTTACAAAATTTTTTACTAAATCTATATAGCCTGTTGTTAAATTAACTTTATTAATTCTGTTGTAATTTTAACAGATGTATATTTTAAATGCGTCTTAATGATAGCGCATCCATGACGAAATTTGCCTGAATTAGATATGTGAAAACAGTGTCCCGGGGCCTGCTGATTCTCTATCTTAATTACTGTTATCTGCTGAAGAGTGACAAGTTTGAAACTCGGTTTGATGCAAATGTAGTCCAACAAACGCATCTTCAGTAGAATTTCGGGGAGTTGCATTTGGTTGCGCAATTAAGAAGCATAGCGAGTTGAATTATTTTCTGCCGTGTATACCTTTTTAGCCTTATCACACGTTAAATGATAACTAGAACATTAATGCCATTTATATGTGGTTTATGTTCTTAGCTCACCCTTATCTGTTAAACTGAGAAGATAAAATTTACTGTGATTCCTTGTCTTAAATATTTTCATGAAAATAATAAGCTGTAAACTCATATTGTCTCTGAGTCAGTTACTTAAAAATAACTTCAGAGTAATTGATTTAGATGCCATATATATATACATACATACATACATGCATACATAAATATATATATATATATATATATATATATATATATATATATATATATATATATATATATATATATATATATATATATATATATATATATATATATATATATATATATATTTATATATATATATATATATTTATATATATATATATATATATATATATATATATATATATATATTATATATATATATATATATATATATATATATATATATATATATATATATATATATATATATATATATATATATATATATATATATATATATATATATATATATAAATTTTTTATCTTAAATGAAGATACTTTTCTAATATAAGAAATTATGTATTATTTGCTTAGTTTCCATTTACCATCAATTCAATTATATTAATTGTTACACAAGAAATTTTTTTATTAAGTAAACAACAAACAAAGAGATGGTGATTATTGTTTACTTAATAGAAATTTTTCTGATTAATTGAGCAATATTATC
Source organism: Latrodectus elegans (assembly GCA_030067965.1). Classification (NCBI taxonomy): domain Eukaryota; kingdom Metazoa; phylum Arthropoda; class Arachnida; order Araneae; family Theridiidae; genus Latrodectus; species Latrodectus elegans. The sequence goes on from CM057816.1 coordinate 56,815,153, forward strand.
GAGCTGATTTATTGATTAACGAAGTATAATGGGTGACTTTTTAAATATAAATCAAGATAATTTTTGCGAGTTTATTCATAATAATAGCTTAAATTATTAATATATGATTGCAAATATCATTCCAATTTTTTAGTTATATTTAATTTATTTTGAGGAAATTTTACAGTATTTATTTTGAATCATCATTTTTTTTTACAAAGTAGAATAGAAGAAAAATAGATGTATAATTAGTTTGCATATAATAACATATCAGATAAAAAATACAATTTGGATAACTTCTTGTATTTTTAATCAAGTATAACAAACTTTTTATTTAAGAAGATTGCAATAAATTTTTATAAAAGTAATTAAAACAATATATATCAAAATATCAACAAACGCAATTAAGAAAATTCTTAGAAATAAAAGAATATCCGAATTCCAATGGAAATCACATACATATTAAAATTTATAAATGTCCATGTTTTAATTAAAATTTTCTAAACTCATGTTCTTATATAAAATTAAAAGAATTTAATGAAAATCAACTATACTGATTTTTAATTGCATAGAAAAATAGCAACTACATAGCTACATCATCTTAAAGAAGTCAAATTGATATCATTTTATATTTAATCATAAAAATAATATAATAATCTCTCTTATAGTGAAAATATATTTCTAGTATCACAATCATCTTGGAAAACAAATAAAGTAAAAATGTACTTCAAATTTGAATTTTTACTTCCTTAATAATACTTATTAGCCCAAAAATTGATCAGTGAATTAATTCCTATATACAAATTTTTTGATATATATAATATATATATATATATTATATTAAAAATTTCGAATTGATTCATATTTATTCAGCTGTTTTCGAATATCACATTTCTTGTTTATATTGAATTAAAATTTCAGTTTTAGAAATGATTTATTCATATTTGACATTATTCAATTTTGTTGTCTGATATCCTTTCTATCAATTTTTTATTTTTTCAAAAACTCATAGAAAGGATATAAATATAATTATTAATTAATAACTAAAATATAATTTGAAACCATCTTTAAATTGTTGGAGCTGGTTTCTATATTTTTACTATTTGTTAGTTATATCTAACTTTCTTAATTTTAAAAAGTATGTAAAATTTTTGATGAAAAATTGAATGAGTTCAATTAAAAGCATAAAATAATTGTCTATGTTTGAGTTTATGTAATATTTATTAACGGAAATGCATGTTTGAGTATCACTGAAATTTGAAAATACGTTTGCCAAATATGAAATATTGTTTTTTACAATTCTTTACTGAAGGCTGGCTTAAAAGAATCTCTAAATATTTCAAGCAATCCAGCATGTCTTTGTAAACCTGCACCGCTTGACAGGCATCGTATTTCGTTTTGTATTAATAATTTGTTTGATAAGTTCATAATTTTACACGAAAAGTTTAACAAACAGTTAGGATTTATGTGGTTTTTCTCTGATTTGATTAATTGACTTAATATACAATTGTAAATAATTGTTGTTGAGATGATTCGCTAGGGGAGATCTATGTAAGGTACAATGAGTGGTAGTAATATTAATTATTTAAGTAAAATTTAAAAAGCTTGGTAATGGCATATCATGCATGTGTTTTATCTATAGATATTGTAGTTACATTTTTTATTGAAATTTCATTCTCATTCAAGTATTCTCAACTTATTCAACAATGCTGATGTATTGTTTCTCGCTCTGTGCCAATTTCTAGATATTTTACAAAATTTACTTATCATATGACATTTTATTTTGCTAAACTTTTCCCATGAGCTGAGAAGAACTTGCATAAATGTCTTCGTCAAGTTTGGTGGAAAACTGAAATCACAATATTTTCCACATTTTCACTTATTTCATCAATATGACTTTTCATTGAATTTTCACTCAGTGGCAGGTTTTTTGCCTCTTCTGGCAATAGAGACAGATTCTTTAATAATTACTGCTTCAATTATAACTTTAATAACAAGTATATTTTGTGGTTAAATAAATGTTTTTTTTTAAATTTTTGCAATATTGAAACAGTACGAACATAACACAAAATGCCTTTAACATCAACTTCAGTAGACCTTTCAATAAATTGTTTCAAGATTTTTCGTGCTTTATATACTTCTTAAAAGAATAGTGTTTAAAAATAATCTTAATTTTTATTCTCTTTATCAGAATGAATTTGCCGAAACTGATCTTTTGAATGGTTTTATGGTAGTATTGCAAAAAAGTTTTCTCATAAAGATGCCACATTGATTTTCATTAATTTATTATTGAAGGTGTGAAACGAAATTGGAACATTTCATCGAATATTAAAACGATTTTTGCTAAAGCAGTGATATTGCCATTGTGGCAGGAATAGGATTTTAAAAATAACTAAACCAAAAGCATCTATTTCTACTAGTATACAATATGTATAAGCAAAAATATGAATACAAACACATTCCGGAGAAATAATTAAAGTGTTTTTCTTCATATAAATAACAGAATATGAAATTCATATCTTATTTAATTATTGTATTTAATACGATGAAAATAATGAGCTACAGTATTAATATTATAAAATATATTCAGTCACTAAAACTAAAATTTACTTAAACAAATACACATTAATATTTATCCCAAACATTTAAAATTTTCAAGAACTATATTTAATATTCAAACACATTAAATTATTATTACTCCATTCAGATACATCTGATTGAATGACACTTGCATATTTGAGCCAGTAGAGAGCTAGATTTTATGAGTATTGGAATACAGGAATCAATTTACAATCACATAATCTTTCATACAGGGTTCAATAACGTGTGCAATAACGCTTAAGTTTCAAAATCTCGGAAAATTAAATGCAGTTGATTTTAGTAAACAGATAATAGTTAGATTTAGATTACATGTATAACGTCAAAATTACTCCATGCGCCTGAAGCAATAATCAATTGGGCTGTTTTTAATAGTTTCTAAGGAAAATATGCAATTATTTTCATGGTAATGTAAGATACAGTGTTGCTATATTACCTAAATAAATCAAACTAAATCATCGGTTGAGCTAGATTACACGCGCATGTTACAAAATGCATTCTCAGTTGTATGTATTTATTTTATTTTCCTTCAAATTATTACTTTAACAATTCTATAATACTATCCAACCATAGGTAAAAGAACTAATTTATCTGAATTATGTTTTTCTACAGGGACTTATTTAGTCATAAAAGTAATGCTTTAAATGTACTCTCTTATTTTCATGATAGAACATGAAATTATTATATCGGTGTTTCTATGCCTCTTTCGCAATTTTATTTATGTATTCATGAAGTTAAGTTATACTTATAAATGTGCAGTGTTTCTGATATTAGAAAACAATTTTTAAATTCAAATTTTCAATGAGTAGATTTTAACAAATTGTTGTTATTCTTTTCTTTACAAAACGTAAGCTTTTAAATATTAGTTTACAATCATTTTCTTTTGAAACTTAAATATTATATTTAAATATTTAAATTGCAAAAAAGTTAAGCAAAATTTCAAATATATATATATATATATATAAATATATATATATATATATATATATATATATATATATATATATATATATATATATGAAAAATATGATGCAAAAGAATCCTTATTAGTATATATATATTTATATAATATATATATATATATATTTATATAATATATACATAGTATTAAGGATTCTTTTGCATATTAAAAAAAGACATTTTTGAATTTGCTTAACACGTATTAGAATGCATTATTTTAAAAATGATTTCATAAAAATGAGTTAACAGAGATGAAAAATTTTGAAAGTATAATAAAAAACTTAATTCACTTGAAATGAAAAACCTTTTTCCAAGTCCTTTGGTATTAATGTTGGCAGGAGTATTATAGTCAGAATAAGATGTATTTAACATATAGAGATGTGAATGTTTTCCTGAAAAAAAGTCATGAAGGTATCTGATATCATAATTATATTTATTACTCTATTACGTTTTGTATTTTGACCTTCCGTAGTGGCCAACCAGATAGCTTAAATTTATTATGAGACTTTTAGATCCATCTGATAATTATGTTCCAGAAAGACTTTATTTTATGAGCAATGAGCCGTATTTACGTGCTGTGAGGTCAGAAAACCGGAAGTGTCTTAAGCATTTCCTCCGACGAATGTGTGTGCCACAGACAGAGGCCCAATATCCATCTCAGGTGTTTGAATAGTAGCTGAGAATCATATTTTTTTTAAGGATATTGTGATGATCTTCGCGGTTTGAAATTGTATTAAAGTATTTTAATCTTCAGAGCTTAAATTTCGTGAGAATATTTTCTAAATACGACGCTTGAATACGCTACAAAGGAAGAAATATGGAAAAGTTTTTGCCACTCATCCTAGAAGATGTGTATGCAGATGATGAAAATGCAGAAATCACCATTCGTTATTTAAACGTGTAGGACATAGAACTTGGCACTTGCAGTTCTGCCATTAAGATATGATGAATCCTTAATCTAAAGCTCTCTATAAAGGCCGGGTACTTACGAAACGAACTAGAGTCTTTTATGTCTTCTGCGTATAGATCTCTAGGAATTTCAAGTCATGCCGGGAAAGCAACCATTCTAGCATCTGTGAGTCGAGTCTGACGAATTACTACTCTCTCTATTTTTTTTTTTAATATTTATTTATGACTTACAAGTAAATGACAGCATTAAAGTTATAAAGCAGTAGATAATTATTGAACATAATAAGAGAATTTTTCTTCTGGTTTTCTTGATATATAGTTTTATTTTAAACTTTAAATAAAAAATACTTTTTAAATGAAATTCTATTTTGTAATAAATAGATATCAATCAGTACAACATACCTTAAAATTCAAATTGTTTTATGCATATTTAAGTACAAAATTTCAATGCTGTTTTAAGCAAAACATTTTTTAAAAGAGTTCCTTTTTGATTTCTATTAGATTCAGATGTAAATGATATGTTATTTATTTACTAATTCTTGATAAGGTTTATTCTTCGCAAAGTCAAATGTCTGAATAAAACATGAAAACATATTTCATTCGTTTTCTAGTATACAAAATAAGCTTCATTCTTTAGATACATGTTTATTTTTTATTTTTAAGGCATATCTATCTTTATATTTATTCACATATTTTTCACGAATTTTTGACAATAAAACTCGTTGTTGCCATTCTAAAGGATCAGTTTAAATATTTAAAAATCAAACAATGTACACAAACATATTAATCTTAAAACACAATTTGCTTATGCAATACATAATACCGTTATACAGGAATAGCAGAAAATTAATCTCCAAATTACAGAATTAATAAGTTGTTTAATGAAAACTATTTTAAGAATTTAATCCAAATTTTGAATTTTTAAGAAATTAGCAAGTAAAATAACCTTTAGAAATATGTGCATTTATTTTTGGCAAAATATAAATAATCATTTAAACATTTACATTTTTAAATCATAATTCTATACTATCAGAAAACATTGTAGAACTGAATGTAAGATAGTTTATGAAAACAAATTTTTTGACATATATTCTTATAAAAGGAATATCAGTAAATTATTTTATATTTTAATATTTTATGAGTTAAATCTGAAAATTTTTTTAAATGTAAAGAAAAAATAATATTTGCTGACATAGTATTAAAATATTTACAAATTGAAATAAAATTTTAATACCAAAAGAATTGTATAATTCTTTTGGTTATAATAAAAATCTCAAAATTTTTAATGAAATTAAGTGCCTGATTGAATAATGTAATGAGTGTAAATTAAATGTTGCCAACAATTTTACTATTAATTAAAATTAATGTTTACTAAATAATATGTTTGTATTGAAATATTTGAATAAGCATAATACTTAAAATATAGCTTATACAGATATATAGGACCATTTATAATTTTCTTTATAAATGCTACATTAGTTATATTTTCTTACTAAATTTTCTTAAGCGGGATAATAATAAAAATTATTCAATTTAATATCTGAGATAAATTAGCAGTAAATTTCGAATAAAATTTCTTCAAAAAGAGCTATTATGTACACTCAATACAGGAGCCTCTCAATCATTTCGAAAATTTACTTTTCGTAACCTTATTACGTTTCACGCTTTTGTGATTGAAATCTATTTGTATTTTAAGTTACTCACTTCATAAAAGTATTAAAATCCCTTACACTCTTACAGTAAAAAGTCGTACTTTTCTAATTCATATTTTAAAAAAGAATACGTTAATTATATATTCTGACAAAGTTAATATCATTTTAGCAATTTATTCTTAAATGCAATCTCTAATTAAATGAAGAAAAGACTATTGAATATATTTATTAGTGTTAAACATATTTTCTAATATTTGCTTAGATTTGATATCTCTATTAAACATAATTATGCTTTTTAAAATGAATTAAGTTTCTCCAGTGATGCAAATTTTTTGGACTGCTAACATAAGAAATACTTATGATGTAAAAAAGTTTTTACTGCATATTTTCTTTGTTATTACTTATTTTGTTAACGGCAATAAATTTGACTAACACAATAAATAAAATTTAAATAGAAATTGAATTACAGTTTAAAGTATTAAAAAATTGAGTATTTATTTATTAATTTAAAGACGTAATGTACACAATATTTTATTTTATTTTAATGTCTCTCACAAAAAAGTGTGCTCGTTATGCAAGCTTTTCAAATTAAAATATATTTCTTTATTTTTGAAATTTGAAATTTTTTTTATCTTCAAAATACAAAATTAAATAATTACACTTTATGAGACTTTTCTTTGAACATAATAATGAATAATTTGTAAAAGATTTCATTATAACACGTTAAAGTTGTCTCCGTTAATTAATATTTCTTAGTTTTAACTATGAATAAGAAGTTTAAAACACAATAAAATGAAATAAACAACAGAATATTTTAATTAATTAATATTTTGAACTGAAGATACTTTAAATTAGAAAAATTGTACATATTTTCTGAGACCGAGAACAATATTGGAAATAAAAAGTATTCAGAATCATTTTAAAATAAATCATTACATACTTAAATTGTTATATAAAATTCTATTTCAGAAATTTACACAAATTACAAATTAAATGAATATCAAATATTTACAGTAATTTAATGGTATTCACAAATTTTAAGTATGAAATTATTAATTATGGTACTGAAACACATATTAGAAAACACATATATTTAGGTACATATTAGACGGAAAGTCTTTCAACATCTATACGGACCACAAATTTATTACCTTTGCTTTTCAACAAAATTTAGACAAAGTCTCCCCCAGACAAGCAAGACAATCGAAATATATTGCTCAATTTTCAACGAATATTCGTTTTGTAAAGGGAGAAGAAAACGTTGCACATTCTCTTTTTAGAATTAATACCATATCCACACATTCTCTAATTTATTACGAAACTATTACAGATTCTCAAGATGATGAATTTTAAAAAAAACTATTCAAGCCTAAAAATGGTTCAGATTCCCATTCCAGACACTAACAAATCAATTTATTGTGATGTCTCCACCAACAATAATCGTCCATACATTTCCTCAAAATTTCACAGACAGATATTTTCTTCAATTTATAATCTATCACACACAGGAATTAGAAAAAAAAAAAAAATCGCTAAAAGATTTATATGGCCAAATATCAATAAAGATTGTCAGTTATGGTATAGGGAATGATTGGAATGTCAACGACCCAAAGTTCAAAGATTTATAAAGTCAGCTTTTATGAGCTTTAATGTTCCACCTGAATGGTTTCAACATGTTCACGTTGATTTTGTGGGACTCTTGCCTTCACGTAAGTGTTTTAGATATTTACTTACGACGATTGATCATTTTTTAAGAGGAGTAGGAAGCCCTTCCTATGGCGGATCAATCAGCAGGAACAGTTGCATAGGGCAAGATATCAACATGGATTTCTCGTTTCGGAATACCACAGCGTATTACGTCTTATCAAAGGCATCAATTTGAAGGTCAACTCTTCTCATCTTTGAGCAAATACTTGGGTTTTCAAAATTCTAGAACTACAGCATAAAATTCACAAACGAATGGATTAATTGAACGACAACACAGGATTATAAAGACAAGTTTGAAATGTCATTTACAACAAAGCAAGTCTTAATTTGACGCCTTACCTTTAGTTCTTCTTGGATTACTCTCTGCACTGAAAGAAGATATTGGATATTCTTCAGCCGAGCTTCTTTATGGAAGTCTCCTCTGTTTACCAGGAGAATTCGTCACTACGATTCCTAATGTCACGCACTCAGAGTTCGCGCAAAAGCTGCAGAATATTATCCGTAACATAAAACCTGTTGCAAAGATTACCCATGGAAATACAACCGTATTCGTTTCAAAACACTTTTTAAATTGATCACATGTTTTTGTCTACAATAACGCAGGCACTTCATCTTTGCAGCCAGTTTATCTTGGGCCTTATGTTGTCAAGAACAAAGCACCAAAGTATTTTGATATTGAAATTAACGGAACTCTTAAAAGAATTTCAATTGATAGGCTGAAACCGTACCATAAAAGATAATGAAAAACAGACTCTTGAAACTCGCAGAGACATGAATTATCCATATCTGCACGCAAAGCACAAACCTCGGAAGAAAATTTCGTCAATGGTCAATTGCAACCATACCAAGCGCAGTGAAGGCTGTCAAGTTTCCTCATCATTTAAAGGACTATGTCTCATAATCGTTTTCACTGGGATGAGAGTGTGTAGTGACCTCTATCCTCTTCGTCTTATTTTTAATTTCTGTACTTTTAAGTTTTCTTAATATGGCAGTAGAAGTTTTTATTTACTAAAAGAAAAATTTATTGTATTTTTACATAGCAACCACAGATTAATATCAAGAAAATAATCAACAAGTTTTGTTCCTTTTTTGAGTCGATTTCTTTCTACTTACCTTCTATTCATTTAGAGTTAAATGTTTGTAGTGGATAAAAGATTTGCATTAAAGAAAACCACTAAGAAATGTAGATAAAATTACACAAAAATAATTTCATATAAATAAAAAAGTTTACATCAAATTATTTTATACGATTTCTGGAAATAAATCTTAATAAATTACTTGTTGACGATGAAAGTGAATCATATTAGTATATATATTTAACAAAGTAATGGATTTTCCTTTAAAAAATAAGGAGAATTTATGTAAGACATCCTAAAGGAATTTTCAATAATCATTTCAGCAAATGTGTGTGTCGTTTTGTTTACACAATTAAGCACAAGAAAAATGTAATCTACCAAAAAGAATTTCAAAGTTATGCAAATCTGATTACCGCTTCTGAAGTCGTTTAAGCACAGTGCTTTGATTTACGCACGAATGCCTTAAGATAAACATTGTAAATCGTTAGGTTACGACAAAGATTTTTCTTCATCACATACGAGTGCCTAAACGTCAGAGGCATTTGGTATTCCATTAATGATAACGACCATCAGGGAAATCCTACAAAAAGAAGTTTCTTTTTCAAATTCGTTGAATACATTTCGTGTCTTAAATGGAAAAATTTAAAAAAGTGATTGTAGTCTTTTAGAAACTTAGATTCATATTATTTCATTCATTTTGAATTTATTTGCGAACCCATTAAGCCGGTTCTTTTAAACATCGTATTCTGTGAATCGAGAAATCACACTTTGAATCAACTAAAGTGGAAAAATGCAGTGGTTAAGAAATTGAACTTTATTTACACATTTTTGGAAATTAACCTTTGTGATACATATTAGAAAAAATTTGACGGACCTAACAAAATATCATTTTTGGTAACTGAAGGGTAACGGATTTACACTGTTGCTTCTTTAAAATTATTGGAAATTGCCTATTTTAATTTTAACAAGTATCAACCTTATTAGCAATTCGTATTACACAAGATTCTGAATTCTAAATAAAAAATATCAATTTGTTTCTCGAAAAATAGTTTTCTGTTTATGAAAATATATTTGGACATGCATAAAATTTGACAGAAATTAAAATAGCTTTTAATAACTAGAAAAAACAGTGTGGCAATAAATTCTAAACTATCTACAATTACAGTTTAAGGGTGTTTATAACAATATTGTAAGAGAAATAGCTCATTTATACACACACACACACACGCACGCATGCACACGAACACACTCAGCACATGTCAGTGAAAACTATAAGAAAATGCAGGAAGCATGTGGATAGAAGTCATCACACAATGAGTTGTATATAGATACAGAATATGTCCAAAAGAAAAGGCAAAAAGTATAATGAAAACACTTTAATATATTAAATTACAACTTGATCAGAGTTGACGTTTTTTTCTAAGGTGGGAAATATATTTTATTTCATTATTGAATCAAATTTCATAAGTAGGAGGAAAAGTTGTTATTCAATGTTATGTAAGTTATACATACATCGATAACAGTAAAAACTGGAAAGATTGTGGAGACTAAAACCTGAGTTATATATTTTCGTTTATAGTTTATATTTATGACAAATATAGCTGCATTGATTATCTCCTAGTTCCATAGAATAATTTCAACAAAAAATTCTTGGTTTTACTTTCTTTAGTACATATCAAATCCTTTTTGGAATTCACCTACAGAAAGAAGGTATTTTGATAGGTGTTTAGTACTAAAAAATAAGTGTTTCGATAAAAAATAGGTCGATAGGTCTTTAATACTAAAAAAACGTCCACTTCATTTTATAACTTATGTTATTGCCAACAATATAAACACTTTTTAGCTGTTTGTTTTTTCGGGAACTATAATCCAATAATAAAATGATATCAATGGGGATTAAATTGACAACGGGTGATTAAATTTTAAATTAATCAGCATTTGTTTAATATGTAAAGGATTATGGAATAAATATTGCCAATATAATATATATATATATGTAAGCAATAATTCTAATTGAGATTTGATGATCTCTAACATGTGTTTTAGCTTTTTTAATTAAGTATTAATTCTTTGTGTTTATTTTATGAAAAATGAAAGTAATATATCTGCAGTAAACCTGGAAAAAATTTCTTTTCTTGCCTTAAAATTTACATTTTAAATTTGTCAGATATTTTGATGATTTTAGTACTGCAACAGTTTTAGTACTATCGGCGAACTTGTCTAATGGTCAGCGTGCCTGACTACGGATAGGTCCTTGGTTCGATTCCCAGTTCTGGCATGGATGTACTTTCACTCTCTCTATCCTGCCTTTGTCATTTCCTTGTGTGTGTGAATGAAGTATGAATGATGCCTACCCTATAAACTGGTCCCTAGGTATGCGTGAGAGTGCGATGGTGGCCCACCCCCTGTGGTGCACTCGGGGCAACGCCTTGGTGGCTGTTTTTGGCCGGTTCCTTGGGTATCAAAGAACAATAGATTAATAGACTCTGTTGCAGTTGTAACTGTCTACAATCTGCCATTGGAAAAAAAAAGTACTGCAACAATCAAGAAAAAAAATTATTTTGTAAAATTTTCCTTTTTATTGTAATTTTATTATAATATACACTTATTATAAAACTATTATATTTTTAAGAATAGTATTAAAGAACAGTCTATTTCCAAATGATTTTGTTATTGGCACGCATGCACACATCAACTAGATCTAATAATCTAGAATAAGCATGAAATAATCTAAGAAGAGCAACCGCATTTCCTAACTTATTATCGAGAAGAATTCACAGTTTAAGAATAGCACTGCTGAAGAAAAAAAGTCAGATATATAAATAATGTTATTTCTAGTTCAAAAACATGGTGAAAAACTTATAATCCATAAGCGAGGGCATTTCATTGGACCTTTTAACTCTCAGGTCTGTTCAACTAAAATTATTTTCCATTTTCAGACCGGAATTTCATTTACACCTAATTATGTGAATATATAATAAACGTTGAATACATAAATTTTTAAATTCCATGAGATGAAATTTGAAAACTGCGATTTTTATAAAAGTCTAATTTATTTGTAAACTTATCACCAGATGAAATTTATCAAACTAATTGGCTTAATATGGTTCTGAATCCTATAGAAAATAAGAGACATTATAAAATAAGTCTCTAATAAGAGACTAAGAGAGAGAGTAATAAGAGGCATTAGAAAACAAGAGTCCCATAGAAAATAAGAGACATTAATCAAAATGTCATAATCAATACCTGTGACATTCAGATTAAACTTATTAGTTTAATAATTAAATAACATTTTAATTGATAGGAATTTCCTGAAATAAAGATTCGGAATTTTTTTCGCAAATAATTAATATATAGAAATTAATACACATATAAATTTATATATTAGATGTGCATTACAAATGTTCGTTTAGCTATTTTTTTTCTGATTTTACCTTGCCTTTGGTCTTTATTATATAAAAAAGTCAGAAAAATGTTTAAACTTTGCTCAAATAAATCTTTAATATTATTTCAAAAGAATTGAAACATGTCAAATTATTTTATAGCTAATAATTTACCATCGTAAAGAAACTTCAGTTTATGAAGTGAAATAAATAAATTGTCAATTCTAAGTGCAGAAATTAAAATGATTCTTTTTAATGATACTCGAAAATGTTTACGACGCTATATGTTTAAACCAAATATTTTAATGATTACATTGCTTTTACAATAAGAATATTTATCATTTGTTCAACAATAAAACTTAAATTTAATATTTTTACATGAAAAACAAAAAATATAACGGCATATTTCCGTACAACGTCAATTGTAAGAACCATTGAAGTTTGTGGTTAAAATACCCAAATACTGTACGTTATTTTCCTATTTATGAAATTAAACAAAACCCTTTAACTATTCAACAAATTGCAACATAGATTTTGTCGATATAATATAGTTCACAATCACAGAATGATTTAAAAATTACTATAATTGGGAACAATATTATATCGACGGGGACAGAAATAGATTACTGGATTCAAAAAATATATTAAGAAAAATATAAATAGTTTTCGCAAGAATATGCTAGTCTTCTAGACAACTAAAATGCAAGAAATAGATAAAGCATTTGTACTGATGTTTATTGCTTTGACTGAAATACTGAATCAAAAACGAATTATAATCTCATAAAAAATTTCACACTATATATGGATTCTAGCTAACTTGGAGCCATAATCAAGTGATGAAGAACATCAGTGATGATACCCTTCTTTCCAAATTATCATATCACATCAACAGAGGGAAATTAGATTCTGGAAAAAATTTGAGTACATAATACTCCTGTTAAAGTGGTGGTTTTTAACAGGATGAGATTCTCAATTTACTATCTTCTCCAACGAAAATACTTTCTTTTTAATAGGATATCGTGGCTTATCTGTGTTATTAAAATGGAACTATTAAAGTAGCAGAAATGCTATATCAAAATAGGAATCCATATACTATTTTCTGAAGTAGGATATTATAAAAACAAATAAAAGAAATTATTCATAACTAAATTTTAATTTTATTAAAAATAATTTTTACATGTATTTATGAATCCAGAATATTTCCATATCCTACAAAGGTTTAAAAACACAAATCTTTGGAAATTGTGGGCAAGAACTGATACAAAAAATTTTTCGTTATTGATAAAATTGATATACGATTACTACACTACTGGCCATTAAAATTGCTACACCAGGAAGAAATGCAGATAACAAAATGATATTTCTTGGACAAATATATTATACGAGAAATATAACAAGTGATTAAATTTTCAAAAAATTTGGCTGGATAGATCATGAGAAATCAGTACCTAGAACAACCACCTCTGGCAGTAATAACAGCAATTATACGCCTGGGCATTGAGTCAAACATAGATTGGATTCCATGTACAGGTACAGATGCCCATGCAGCTTCAACACCATGCCAAAGTTAATCAACTGTAGTGACTGGCGTTTGGTGACGAGCCAGTCGCTCGGTAACCATTGACCAGACGTTTTCTATTGGTGAAAGATCTGGAGACCGTGCTGACCAGGGCTACAGCCGAACATGTTCCGTACCAAGGAAGGTCCGTACAATACCGGCAACACGCGGTCGGGCATTATCCAGCTGAAACGTATATTTTCGCAGGGCTCGAATAAAGGGTAGAGCCACGGGTCGTAACACACCAGAAATGTAAAGTGTACTGTTCAAAGCACCGTCAATGCGAACAAGAGGTGACCAAGACGTGTATCCAATGGCACCCCATACCATCACGCCAGGTGATGAGCCAGTATGACGCAGACGAATGCACGCTGCCAGTGTGCGTTCACCACGATGCCGCCAAACACGGATGTGACCATCATGATGCTGTACACAAAACCTGGATTCATCTGAAAAGATGACGTCTCGCCATTTGTGCGCCCAGGTTCGTCGTTGATCAAATTATTTTTAGAATTCAACATTCTCCACTCAACTGTTAAAAGTGAGCTAAGTGTACAGAATTCAGAAGAAGGATTACCGCTAACAATGTATTATTAAGTATACAGACATTTCTTTGAAAGATTATAAATGTCCTTACCATGTATGCTTGGTAACCAGGTTTAACGAACGAGTAGCATTTCTTAAATAACTAAAATATTCAATATGGCACATAGTATCGCGCGCGCGCGATGAATTTATTAGAGAATAAATATGTTCAGCGTTGAATTAAAATATTATAGCAGAAATCAAAATTGTACTCACCCTGGACACATGATACACTGGTTTTGAATGGCATGACATAACTTGAGTTGTCTTATTGAAACAATTATTAACGAGGAATAATTGACTGGGTTATTTTTTATCGTAACTACTCAAATATTTCATTTATCTTTTGACTTACATAAAGTTTTCTATAGTGATAACGCTAGATATTTGTGGACAAAATTAGAGAATAAATAAAGATTCCAACTAAAATTGTGAAATAATTGTTCCAGTTAATTGAGTTTTGATTCAACTTTGTACACACCCAAATAGATTTCGCCATTTTTAAGATATTCGCACATCTACTGTTTATTGTCTTTTGGGAAGATATTTCATGAAAGTAGGCTCTACAGTAAAGTAAGGAATTTCTAGACACATAAGCACCAACCAGAAAGATGTACATTTGAAAAGCTGAAATAATCCCCGATTTTGTTTACTGAATCCTAAATGGGATCTGAATTCTGAATTTTTACTCCTTGGAAAATATAGATCTTACTACTAATCACGGTGAGCTTTCCAGTGAACGTGTTTTTCAGTGGTCGTTTTAGTGTGCTCGTATTACCATCACGGTTTAGTGGTAGAAACGCTCTCTTTAGAATGAAATGTCTGAAGTTTGATCACTTACATTATTGAAAAACGATGTATACACGTTATGCTTCTGTATGAATGTCTGTTTTGGTTTGTGCAAGGGAGTATTCCGGGTTCCCTCATACGACGTAAATATGACAACCATTATGAAAAGGCTTGACTGAAATCAATTTATGTAGTGATGGCTAAAATGTTTTAAAACATAATTAATTGGTTGTGTTATCCAGTATGCGAAATCGAAACACGGGTGTTATATCGTCAAATTATAGAGAAAATAAATATTATGATATCATTTGGTATTCAAATAAGATCTAACATAAATTAACATACTACTCATCTTCACACACGAAAAAATTTATAAAATAATATATGAAACTTTGATGATAAAAGATTTATTCATTATAAAAATTAACTATATTACTCTATTTGATAGGAATGGATTGAAAAAATGGAAACTCTACTTTTAAAATTGCATCGCAAATGATTTACTTTGAGATATTTCTCTTGGGTTATAAAATGTTTATTAATTTAAAAAATGAAAGATTTATTAAAAAAAAAAAAAAAAAAAACCTAAATGTTGGGAAGAATTTCGAATTTTTCTTTACTACATTAATTTTAATGTTTTATGAATATCAATTTTATCTTGACATATAAATGAAACACACTGCAAAAATATTTCCCTTGATGCACATTTAAGATTTAATCAGAATAAAATCTATTGTCAGAAGAGTCATTTTCTAAATTTTAAGTCTATTAAAATAAAAGTGCTTATTGCAGAAAATGTCTTTAAATTCTATTTTTAATAAAAAAAATATATTTAATTCACGATACATAATTATATTTCTATCGTCTCTATCCTGTAAAATAAAAATAAAAGTATTGAAAATTTATATTG